>JBAMCK010000007.1:0-551351 GCA_037075185.1 Drosophila pseudotalamancana | reverse complement strand
CGTATTGCACGTGCCCACAACATATTTAATTAAACCGAATTTTATTTGTTTTCAACCGAATCGCAATGCTGCTGCATACGGTGCTGCCAACTTAACTGAAACCAAACCCGGAACTGCCAGCGAACAGCTGATTTAACAGAGCTGCTTAAGACCGGCCCCAAACATCTGATTTAACAGGACTACTTGGCACCGCCAGAAAACAGATGTTTTAACAGTATTACCCCACTGTTATTAGTATAATTTGTTAGAACCGGAATAGCTGCTTCGCTTGTGAAATTAAATAAAATTAACTAAAGAGAATTATGCTTCGTTTATGTGCTCAATTATGCAAGCAAAGCTTGACTTTACAACGATTGCCCAGCAATTCAAACAGAATACCCGCCATCAGACTCCAGTTAGTGACCAGAAAGATGACACAACAGCATCAAAAGATTGACTTTACAACAAGCATTCCGCTACGCAATAAGGAGAAGAATAAGGATAAAATCACAGCACTTGGTTGGTTTCTACTTGTAAGTATTCTGATGAACAGAGTCCTTCAATTGCTGATTCAATTCAATTCAATTACAGCTTATACCTGCCACAACATTTGGCCTCGGCGTTTGGCAAGTGAAACGGAAAATCTGGAAGGAACAGCTAATTAAGGACTTAGATAAGCAACTACATATAGAGCCAGTGAATCTACCCGATGAGTGAGTGCAAATCACTTAATGTGCGATTTTCAATTTTGACTGCCTCACTCTTCACCAGCTTGAGCCAGCTGTCGCAAATGGAATATCGGTTAGTCAAGCTGCGTGGCCGATTTCTGCATGACAAGGAAATGTTGATGGGACCCCGTTCACTTATTCGACCAGATGGCGGCGAAACGCAAGGTGGACTGTTCTCTCAGCGCGATTCAGGCAATGGCTACCTCGTTATCACTCCGTTTCAGTTGGCAGACAGAGAGTAAAGAAAATATATCATGCCAACATTTAATGATCATACATAAATCCAGATCCTTTCCAACAGCGACATAGTTCTGGTAAATCGAGGTTGGATCTCACGAAAACATGTGGAACAGGAGACTCGCGCTTTAGGCCAGCTAAAAAATGAAGTGGAATTGACGGCCGTTGTGCGCATGGGAGAGAGTCGTCCACAGTTTACACCAGATCACAAAGATGGCAAAATCTTTCTATATCGCGATTTGCACAGAATGTGCGCCAGCTCTGGAGCAGAGCCCATCTTCCTCGATGCCGTTTACGACCCAAAGGCCGCTCACAATAGTCCAATAGGCGGCCAGACACGCGTTACTCTGCGGAACGATCATCTTTCGTATCTCGTCACCTGGTTCAGCTTGTCGGCAGCCACTTCGTTCCTTTGGTACCGCCAGATTGTTAGAAGATTACCATTTTGAGATATTGAGTTATGAATTATTGTTTGTTTATTTTATAAAATTTACATTATTCTTGTAAATGCTTATTTAATGATCAAATGGTACAGAAATGCAGCTCCTGTGTATTGTGAATTAACTGGGCTATCCGTTTGCAACGGCAATGTTTAAATTTATATTGCAACTGGAACGACATTTGGTTGTAGGAATAGAATAGATAGGAATACTTAGGCGTATCTAGCGAAATACTTGAACTATTTATATTAAAAAAACACAAGCATATTTACAGTTAGTCTCGTAAATACTGGAAAATATTGACAGCTTTAAGTCCTTATGCCACGATTAGACGCCTACAGCTGCGGCACAATGCCCCACGAGCGAAGCAGTCCGGCCCGCTGGTACTTCTTACCAATTGTCTGAACATGGAAGCCGATCTGTTGCAAACGCTCGTGATCTAGAATTTTACGTCCATCGAATATGTACGCCGGCTTCATCATCGATTGATATATGCGCTTATAGTCCAGATCCACGAACTCATCCCACTCCGTGCACAGTACCAGGGCGTGCGTGGCGCGAACTGCGCTGTAAGGATCGCTGTGTATTTGGACCGCCTTCTTGACATTCTCAGGAGATTCCGTTACGCTGGGATGCGTCAGATCATCAATAATTTGCTCCGGCTCCACCTTGGGATCATAAATGTCCAACTTAGCGCCCTCCTCCAGCAGTGTCTGGCACACAGTGATTGCCGCCGTCTCGCGCGTATCTCCAGTATTCTTCTTGAAGGCGAAGCCAAGGATTGCAATCCGCTTGTCCGACACTGTGTTGAACAGGCTCTCGATGATCTTCTGCGAGAAGCGACGCTTCTGGTAGTCGTTCATGTCGATGACCTGTTGCCAATATGCCGCAACCTCGGGCAGGTTCAAATTCTCGCATATGTAGATCAGATTGAGGATATCTTTCTGGAAGCAGCTGCCTCCAAAGCCCACAGAGGCTTGCAGAAACTTCGACCCAATACGGGAGTCAAGACCGACAGCACGGGCCACTTCCGAGACATCCGCTCCGGTGGCTTCGCAGACTGCGGACAACGAATTAATGCTGGAGATACGCTGCGCTAGGAATGCATTAGCCGCCAGCTTGGACAGCTCGCTGCTCCACGTATTGGTGGTCAGGATGTTCTTCTTTGGTATCCAGTGTTCATAGATCCACGACAGCTTCTCCACCGCCTGATGTCCCTCCGGCGTTTCCTCACCGCCAATCAAAACACGATCGGCATTCAGCAAATCGTTTATGGCCGTGCCTTCAGCCAAGAACTCCGGATTAGACAGGATGTCGTAGTGTATGCCGGGTTTTTGATTTGCTCGCAATATATGCATTATGCTCTCGGCGGCACGGACAGGCACGGTGCTCTTCTCCACTACGATTTTGTTGGACTGGGCGATCTCGGCAATCATGCGTGCTGCGCTCTCCACATACTTCAGATCCGCGGCTCGGCCTGAATGTTAGGAATGTTATATTAATAGAATGACCATTTGCAGAGGGTTATGGACAAGTTACCTTTGCCACTGCCGCAGGTTTTCGTGGGCGTGTTCACCGAAATGAAGATCAGGTCGGCCTCCGTGATGGCAGTTGTTATGTCCGTGGAGAAAAACAGATTCACATTCCGACACTTCTTGACCACCTCGTCTAGACCGGGCTGCGAGGCAAAAAAAAGTTTTAATTAAAAAAATATTATATATAGATAATACACGGCCCAGTTCTAGATAAGTCTAATGATATAAACAGTCTGTAATTTGTTTTCTCGATTGTTGAAAGATAAGATTAATGGGTTTTTCTTTTCATTGGGATAGTTTGTAGCAATTCTTATCTAACAAGCAAATTGTATTTCTTTTTTTCTGAATATATTGCTTAATGTATAAGAACTTAATTTGTAGCTATGGTATATACAATTAGTATTTTATTTTATTTATTCTCTGATTCATTTTTGCAAGTCCCAATGTTTGCATTTTAATCGGAATTTGGGGTTTATTGAACCTAACGTGATCATTTTGAAGAAGAAGAAGAAGCAGAAGCACAAAAATGAAATCGAGGCGTTATTCATGAGAAGGGGAAGAAGAACAATAACAAGAAATGCTGACAAATCCAAATAAACAAATCTATTCATAAACAATAGAAAATCGATTCTCCTGAAGTAGAAGCAAAAATGCATTAGGTAAACAAATTGAAGAATTCTCTTTCAATAATGAAGTCCTGTTTTTACCCACTGATAACCGGAACACAAAAAGCAATTAGCATTACCAACAATCAATTTGGCAACTGGGCAAACAAAACATACAGGTACATATGTATGTATGTATGTAAGGTGGCACAGAAACTACCGACGGTGTCAATGTCAGATTTATCTATTATTTTTTCTTTTCTGTAAGTGTTGATATTTGTAAAAAAATTGCATTTGCAATGCGATGATGCAATCTGGCTAAAGTGGACACAAATAAATATAAGCATAAGTATAAATAAAATAAGAGAGCTCTAACAATGCCTTGGCCCAATGGCAGATATTATTCCGAGAATTGTTCGTTTAGCTTATTAATTATTTACTCTGATGTTGGCCTCGCTTGGTCGATAATAATGGACACAACCCGTTCCCAATTGTTGTAAAAATTTGCCTTAGGGCAGCAACCAGACCATGAGTTTCACATTATCCACGGCTCCGGCTGATAGCACGACAATATTCTCGACTGCTTATCTGTCCCACAAGACTTGCTGATAAGGATTTGGGGTAGTTAAAAAGCCAGCGGGCGGAAGCGGGTGTAGAATATCTCAAAAATACAAAAAAAGGGGAAAAAAAAAGCAAAACGGAAATGCGACAACAAATAGCAAAGTGGAAATAGAAAAAGAGAGAGAGAGAGAATAAGATTTAAAAATTGGATCAGCTTTTCAGCTCGAAGGGCTTCTACCTGGACTTGTAAGTCACCTCGATATGTACACTGCAGTCGCAATCTTGTTAGCTAGTGTAATTATTTGGCACTCAACAAGCATGTGAGTACGTGTAAATGTGTCTGCTCCCCTTTATGAATGACTAATGAATGCACGACTGTATTTGTTTTGGAGTTCACTTCTCTTTGGCGGAGGAGATTGACCATTGACCTTGTTTGTGGCAGCCACCTGTGATTCGCAATTTTGCTGTACTCGACGATCAGGTGCCACTCACTCCCTCTCGCTCTCTCTTTCTGACTTGGCCGTTTGTTAGAGATCACGCAATCACACGCACTGGCATTTAGATGAGGGCTAGAAAGGTGCGCGCTGTATACAAATCAGTATTCAAACAGTCAGTTAGCCGGTCGGGGGAACTGGAACTGGTTTGCGTTGAATTGTTTTTGGGGGCTGAAGACGACGGCTGGGCTACTTGAAAAATAAAAAACATGGGCATGAGGAGTTCATCGACGTTTTGGTATTGTCTCGGCCACTCGTATCTGCAACTTTGATTGATGTGTCTGTGCTGTTTGTTTAGGATTGTTTTTTTCAGCACGACCGTGATAGATCTCTAACTCGCGCACAAGCAAACCACACAAGCACACACATACATACGCGCACACGGTCATAAAGGGGCATTATTTAAATGCATAAACACACACACACCAATTCACAAATGTGTGGAACGGGCATGCATTAGTTTACACTCGGAAACATGATCGTCCGTCCGCGTAGATACACAGCAATAACTTAAACTAACCTCATAAATGGGCAATTTCTCCGAATTCCACTGTGCAATTCTCTCCGCACTTTTATCGACCAGCGTTATGGAAATATCTGGACACTTGAGCGCCATTACCGCACATGTGGGGCCGCCAACATAACCAGCGCCGATGCAGCAGACCTTCATTGTTGCTCGAATCGATTTTAACACACAACTAATTTAAAATAACGTCCGGATGTGCAGAACTACCGTCAAATTACACTCAACAACTTTTTCAAACAACAATACATATGCAAGCAAATGTTTAATGCTTCCTCCACGGCGTCTGAATAACATCTGTTAGCAAAAAGTCCAATCAGAATGTAAAAAGCAAATATGCTTACAGCTGTTGGGTAACTATAAGATACCCTATACTCTTTTATGTATGTACTGTTTATGCATTAATTTTTAATTAAAAAGTATTTATATTTATCAATTATTATACATATGCTCATATTTATTGAAAATTATTTATGCTAACCAATACATAAAATAAATTAAAATCTTAACAGTGCACAACAGCATGAAGTTGTAAACTAACTAATGTTTATAAAAATACGTTTTTAATTATATTACGCTAATAACATTGTATACCCTATAGTACTGTACGTCTGCAGTATTAAATAAATCTTAATCAGTGAAATAACATTTTCTGTTAAATTTCGTGATTGGGTACACCAATGTTATGGTTAACATGAATAAGTTAATAACTGTAAAGTAACAGCAGAATTTAATAATAAATAACATTCGATAACGATTACGCGAACGTTTGCAATTGGCGGTCATATTTAAAATGATCTAACTGAAAACAAAATTATGAAGTAGCCTTCGAGTTTACCTCTTTATTAAATACAACTAGTACACTTCACAAATTTTTATTCACAGTCGTCAGTAGGTTAAATTAAATTTAGTCTCCCAAAAATTTCAAGTCTCCTGTTTCTGTCCTTAAAGCCATGCTTCAGTTAATAAACATTTTAAAATGCCCGCGCCTAACGTTCCAAACAATACCATCGGTAGCCAATGCCCGCTTTCGTTATATGTCTGATAAAGGTAAAAAACCGGACAGTGCCAATAGTTGCGATAAGAAAAAGGAAGTGAAAGAACCCAAATGTGAAAAAGAGCCGGAACCCAAGTGCGAAAAAGAACCGGAAGCCAAAAAAGATGATTGCCCGAAGGATTCGAAGAAGGATTACACTGAGATCAGTGGAGGGGCCCAATGCAAAGCCAAGAAGCCGAAACCTTGTCCAGCTCCAACAGATGAAGAGAAGAAAAAGAAGGCCAGACCGTTAAGCTGTGAGGAATTAATACTGAAGCGGGAAGGCTTGGAGGAAAAAAAATCTGATGAGTGCCCCTCGAAAATATCTGGCGGTGGACCAAAGTGTCCGTGCAGACCCTGCCCCAAAACACGTAAGTCACTTAGAACAAATAATTTGAGAAGGAGCGAGTAAACCTGAAAGAAAATGGTTTTTCTATTGTTTAGAATCAAAGTCATCCGGGCATGCGGGCAAATGGCAAAAGATCACATTGATGGGTGCACTGCCACTTATTGCCATATTGACAGTCCTTGTGTTTACCACACGTCACGAAGAAGAACGACCCGAGTACAGGCACTGGACTTACCTGTACCAGCGTACCAAGCCATACTTCTTCCGTGACGGGAATAGAACATTGTTTCATAATAGTCACTATAACCCTCTGCCGCCTGATGGCTATGAGGATGAGATCGACGAGGAGGCCGTTGGCAAGACTCCTGAAACGGATAAGGAAAAACAGGATCGTTTGAAGGAATTCGGTGTTGTGCAGAAGGCGTGGAAAAAGCATGACAGCAAGCGAGAGGCTAATGCCAAGAAAGAACAGGCTGCGGCCGAAAAGGAGGCCAAGAAAGCACAGGCTGCGGCCGAAAAGGAAGAAAAACGGCAACAGGCTGAGGAAGCAAAGGAGCTGAAGCGACAGGAAGCCGAGGCTGAGAAGGAGCGAAAGCAACAGGAGGCTGAAATGAAAAAGCAAGCAAAAGAGGAAGCTAAGCAAATGGACTACAAATTCTTTTCCAAGGGAAAAATAGATGCAGCTGATGAATAATAAAATTTTAGTGTAAAGAAATATCTTTTTGGAATATGCTCTTTTTATTGCCAATGGAAAAATTAGACAGTAATTGGTATTAGACATTTAACACTTTCTCACATCTGGTACAATCTTGCACTCGGCGTAGGGATCAGGAGCTTTGCCTTCCTTTTTGGCGCAGGGCGGACACTCGACGCAGCAGATGTCATCTTTTGGAGTAGCTTTCAGTAGGCCATTGATATTCTCGCCGGCAACTGGTTTAACACGGGTGCCCGAGTCCACGCGTGACTGCACAACCGGCTTGACTTTTGCTTGTGCCTTTGGCAGTTGGTAACTGGGTCCATCCGGTGGATTAGGATGGCCCCAATGTTCCTCGGGCACGTCCCAAATGATAAGCGACCCATCCGTGCTGCCCGTGACAAATGTCTTGCCGCAGGGACTGTATGCAGCGCTAATTACAGATGATGCATGTTCCGATCCAACACCCACCACATCGCCGCTGTTATAATCCCACAGCTTCACCTCCAGATCGCTGCCAACGCTAACGAAATAGTCGCCGGTGGCATTCATCGACAAGCAGTTCACAGATGATTTCTTCGAGGCCGTCAGCTCACGGATCAGTGCCCCATTGTATACCATCCAGTAGATGATTCTGCCATCCGAACCGCAGGTTAGAATCTGCACTCCGGTCGGGAAGTATAGAACAGACATGAACTGTGTATTGGCAGTGACGACTTGCTTCCGCGTCATGCGGCTGATGTCCCAAATGACGCAGGACCCATCAGTGCAAGCGGAAATTACTTCAGTGTCCAGATAGTTGATGTCCAGCGAGGTTATGGGACCAGAATGATCCTTCAGCACACCCACCAAATCCTGCCGATATGGCTCAATCTTCCACACCCGCACCTGACCCTCGATGCCGCCAGTAACGATAAAGCGACCAGTTGATGCCACAGCTAAGGCGCTGCAACCTAAAAAAGAACCGGTTAAATAAATAACATAACATAAATGTGCATTAAGCTCTCACCCTTATTGTGAGCGTTGGGAATAGCATAGATGAGCCGCCCAGTGATGGGCGTAAAGGCGCGTATAATGCCATCATTCCACACGGACACAATGCTGGTGCCATCCTGGGAGAAGCGCACAGCAGCGCAATTGAAGTTGTACACCATGATGCGCAGTAGCTCCTGCTTGCGATTCGAGGACCAGATACGTATGCTCTCATGGCCCGCCGTGGCAAAAACTGCAGCATAGTTTCTATAAAATATACATATTGGTACAATTGGTTAATTGCAATAGGAGCAGGAGGCAGGAGAGCATACTTGGGAAATGTTATGAAGTAGACTGCCTTGGCGTGGCAGGTGCGCAGCAGCTTTAGCACCCAGGTTTGTATATTCAGCATGTAAATCTCATTGGTGTCCGTGCAGATGTAGAACTTCTCCGGTGTAGAGCGCACGAAGGAAGAGATGCGACCAGAGACTCGTGTTCTCTTTACCTACAAAGATTTAGTAGAGAAATATATTGACTATATTAACTATATATTAACTATAGCTTACTGTGCGTAAGTAGGGCCAGGTGGGTCCAGGATAGTCTCGGAAATTGATTAAAGGCACATCAGTGCGCTCCTCAACCAGTTCCACGCCCCCATCGCCAGCGCCAATCAGTAAACGCCCTCCTTCTAGCACGTAAAGCGCACGGACGCCATTTACATAGCGATTGCAATCGCGTCCCGTAGGCTTCCGAGGATTATGTGTGCCGAAGGCTCCAAGAATGCCACTCGATGAACCAGGTCGGGTCACATTGTCCTTGTCGCAGCAGTTGAGCACGATCTTAATAATGTCACCAGTTCCAGTTCCAAGATAGGCAAACTCATCCTTCTTATCGATGCGGGCGCAATAGAATTGACGCGATTTACTGGCCAATTGTACGTCCTGTACGTAAAGTTTCTTCTGCTCGCGTAGAATGCTCCACAGTCGAAGGTGCCGATCACCGGCGGTGAGAAAGAAAAACGGATTGTTATGAAGTGGACGCACAGTCAGAGCATTCCCTGAAATGGCGCGCGATGCGGATTGACGGCAAATGGGCGAGCTGCAAGTGGAAGAGGAGCAGTTAAGAGGGTTCAAGACTTTATAATAAGAAAGTTCATATATACAATGTCTGCATATCGAAGACAATGACTGAACCATCATCCTTTCCGCCAATGGAAATGACGAAACGTTCCTCGGCCGTAAAGCAAATGGCCTGCACCTTCACTTTGTGGAGATCGTGACGTCCGATCTCCTTGCGCGATTCATAATCCCATACAATGACGTAGCCGCGAAAGCCCATGTGATTGATCTGGCCAGAGGCGATGTACTTGCCGCTCTTGCTGACATCCAAGCAGGAAATGCTGTTTGTGTGTCCGGCGACAAACTCTTGTGTGTTGTTTTTAAAGTCGGCAATGGCAATTTTGTTGCCAAGTGGAAATATGGCCGCCTGGGTGATTGGATGCTGTCTGACACCGTTCTCAACTTTGCCATTGATGCCGAAAATTGCGCGCGGCTTGAGCTGTTTGCATTCTTTAACCGGGTTTGCCATTGTTATACACGAAATATATATTTATGTTTTGGTTTTATACGATCTGGGGTTTTACAAACGCTACACCGGCTGCTGACAATACGAACAGCAACTGCTTATTTATTTTGTTTGAAAATTAAGCAACCGTTGCCTGGAAGCCGTTTTCGAACAAGGTGGCAACGTCGTTTCAATCATTCTTCTACTGAGAAAGTGAGCAACGGTCTTAACAAAACCTAATAACATAAACGGCAAAAGTAAAATCAGAATAATTTACCGCAAAAACTGTGAATGCGAACAGTGATTCAAGTGGTTGAAACTAGGTGGCAACGCCGCTCATCAGCCGGCAAGCAACAGCAAAAATAACAAAAGCATAAAGAAATAAGTATTTGTGCTGGCTATATACTACACACACACGCACATGCACACACACATGTACATAAATAGAACTATATAAGTTGCATTCTTGTGCCATTTTCACAGTTAGTCGAACAAACGGCTCTTGTGCTAATCAAATAAAAGCTCACTTGACCCGAACCAAACAACAACAATAACAAAAACAAAAGCGATTCTGATTGAGCTGCAATATGCTGCATACTGCAAAGCACTCGAACGGATTTTATCTGCTGCTGCTTCTTCTGCTGGCGTGCCTAATTGCGCAGTCCAGTGGCTTAGGTTTTCGAAACGGCCGCCATGTGAGTGGGTTTTTGGGTGAACCAAGCAAACTAGAGACTCTGCAGCGATCGTTAGATGTGGAAGATTTGTGGTTCAAGCAGATTTTGGATCACCTTAATGTGAAGGACACACGCACTTGGCAACAACGATACTTTGTGAACGATGCGTACTACAGAAATGACAGTCATGCTCCGGTGTTCCTGATGATTGGCGGCGAGGGAGAGGCCTCCAAGAAATGGATGCATGAGGGCGCCTGGGTGCATTATGCCGAACATTTTGGTGCGCTGTGCATCCAGCTGGAGCATCGATTCTATGGCAAGAGTCATCCGACCAGCGATCTATCTACCAACAATTTGGCTTATCTGAGCTCCGAACAAGCTTTGGCCGACTTGGCCAACTTTGTTGCGGCAATGAAGGTGAAATACAATATGTCATCAACGCAGAAATGGATTGCTTTCGGTGGCTCTTATCCTGGCTCGTTGGCTGCATGGGCGCGCGAGAAGTATCCGCACTTGATTGATGGCGCTATTAGCTCCAGTGGTCCGCTTCTGGCCCAAGTTGACTTCAGCCAGTATTTCGAGGTAGTTAAAGCGTCGCTGGCCAGCTACAAGCCGGAGTGCGTGGAGGCTGTGGCACGTGGCTTTGCACAAGTTGAGATTCTATTAAAACATATGATAGGACAACGTAATCTGGACGAGAAATTCAAGTACGTAGCCATCTGCTTTACTTTTCTAATAGATAACCAATCATTGAACTTCGATTAGAACGTGCACGCCCCTTAAAGACTCAATCGAAAACAAATTGGATATTGCGAATCTATTTGAAAATATTGCTGGCAACTTTGCCGGAGTGGTACAGTACAACAAGGACAATAGTCCACACGCCAACATAACCATCGATCAAGTATGAAACATTTATCAGAACTGTTCCTGAGTTACTAATTCCCTCTAATCGATTACAGATCTGTGACGTGATGCTGAACACAACAATGGGACCGCCTGTGACTCGTTTAGGTGCGGTTAATAACTTGCTGCTCCAGCAGTCAAATTCCAAGTGCTTGGACTACAAGTATGACAAGATGATTGCCGATATGAAGAACGTTTCATGGGACTCAGAGGCGGCCAAGGGCATGCGCCAATGGACATACCAGACGTGCACAGAGTTTGGCTTCTATCAGACCTCTGAAAATCAATCGGATACATTTGGCGATCGCTTTGGGGTTGACTTTTTCATACGTCAGTGCATGGACATTTTCTCCGAGCGCATGGACAGCAAATTCCTTGATAAAGTTGTGGCACAGACAAATAAATATTACGGCGCACTCAAGCCGGAGACGACTCAGGTGCTCTACGTTCACGGTTCTATTGATCCGTGGCATGCGCTGGGCTTATACGTCTCTAGCAATGCAAATACGCCCGCAATTTATATTGAAGGTAAAGTCAATTCAACCAGGGATCACACTTTATATGAAATTCAATGCCCATCTGAAAACTTTTGCAGGCACTGCACATTGTGCCAACATGTACGAGCCATTGAATGACGATCCGCCACAGCTGAAGGAGGCGCGCAATAAGATACTTAAATATTTGGCCAAATTGCTGGACGGCTATGCCAGCTTTGCAAGCTTCACCTGAATCTAAAGTAACCAAAATCAATTGTGCGAACAAAGCAATAAACAAGAACATAAATAAATGAACTTACATACATACATACATACATGTGTCATGAAATTTGAGATTTATTAGCTTTGTTTAATGTTTTGCGTATGATGTACATGATATTCATGTGGTTTTCATCAGAATTTAATGGTTGTGCTTAATCCTTCTTAGCCTGCTCCATTTTCTCGTGGAATCGTTTCCAGTAGTACCTAACAGTATTGTTTTGCACGATCTTCTCATCGACAAAGCGAATGGTCCAGTTGGCAGTCAAGTAGATAAGGTCATAGAAGAATGCCAACACTCGGAACACAAACTTTTCGACCTGTTCCTTGCTGGGTAGATTAGCGATTATTTCCTGAAACTGTTTAATAGTATCGTCAGCCAAGTTGTTGGCAGACCCTGGTCTTCCGGCCCCAGTTTGTTTAACTGTCTCGTTATGACCAACCCCTTTGCACTCATCCAGCTTCGACGATGACTTCGACTCTTCATGGCCAATCTTTCCACATTCGGTCACGGAATGTGTAGCATGCATTTGAGAAGTGACCGTGCCTCGCTTACTGGTTTCCTTGCCGAAATCGCGTGTGGGATCACTGCCCAAGCTTGCGGGCTGAGTCTGCGCCTGTGCAAACGAATCTCCGCCACCAACGCTTCCCATAGTTGTAGATTGATCCATGTTACCTATAATGCCGGTTGGATTGGTGCGAATCGATCCCTTAATCTTGGAATCGTCACTGGCAAAGAAGCGCACAAGCGGACGGCAATATGAGCTCGAATAATGTAGCTTGTGTTGAGCTACAATCGAAAAATCTTTGCAAGTGATAAGCTTTAGATGAAAAGTGAGAATTGTCGGGAAAAACTTACCAACGCTCTGGGTTGAGAGCAGGGTTAGTGGAAGCTTTCCACGCTGGCTGATCGAAAGTACTGCGCGCAGCATGTTGTTTAACTGAACCTCGGCTTCGATTTTTTTTTTATTTATATAAGTCCTACAGAATATTAAACAGAGCTACTTGAACTACCTGAATATTGTACAAATATAATTTGTTTTAAATAAAAAAAAAAACTCAACCTGCTTCCACAAAAGTTGACAGCAAAAGAAGGCACTTCTGTGACACAGGCACAAATTCACCCTATTAGCCGGAAACAGTGTTGCACAACGTGCCGTACTTTCAAGGACTCAACTTCAGTTCAAATTTCTGCTTTCATTAAGTCTGCGGGCTTTTTGTATACAATTGTTTTTTTGTTTTGAGTTTTGTCTTTATTTAGGCTATTACTAAAATATTAGTAAAATTTCTAGTTACATGTAGGGGGCATACAAAAAATTAGGCCACACTCTCCTTTCCGTTAGTGTGCTAAGCTCTTGGCAAATTCTCGACAGTGTTTCAAAACGTGGCCACAATGCATTGCATAAAATTAAAGGAAGCTTAATGGAGAAACACAAGTGTTCAAAAGTTTTCCTATTTTACGCAATGCAATTTGGTCACATCATTATTTACTTTTAATCTTAACTAAACGCAAAGTTAACTGGCCACATTTATAGGCATTGGCCACTTAAGATCTGGACAGCCATCTTTACCAAGCTCCTGGCGTATACTTTACACTTGTTAAATTACATATAGTAAATACGTATTTTAATTAGTTCACTTATAGCATTTAAACTGTTAACTTAATTAATTGCAGTTGGTTATTGTTCCGCGACTATTGGCAACAAAATCGGTTTAAATGTAAGTATATCTCAAGAGCTTGTAAAGCGTTTTGAATTTTATAGCATATACATCATGAGTATATACATAAAATACAGTTTACAAATTATGTATTTGTCTTTATAGTTAATTAATTATAATGTAATGGAAATGTTTGCGCGTTTTCCTTTAATACTAAGACGCACTCTAATCGTATGCTTTCTCCCATTAGAAGAGACCAATTTGTTTCAGATTGTTCTTAATGATGACATCGGTAACTGCATCAAATACAAATTTCACATTATTTGTATCTGTGGCGCAGGTTAAATGCGTATAGATTTCTTTTTGGTCTTTTCGTTTGTTGAGATTTTCGAATTTCATGCGTATATAATTGGCGGCCTCCTCGAATGTATTGGATCCTGAAATAGTTGAATGTTATCAGTCATTGAATTTTACTTAAATTTAAAGTATTGCCTTACCTGAGTATTCGGGGAAGCATATCGTAAGTGGAGATCGCTTGATTTTCTCCTCAAACAAATCCTTTTTGTTCAAGAATAATATTATTGACGTTTCCACAAACCATTTGGAATTGCAAATAGAATCAAACAGTTTAAGTGATTCGATCATGCGATTCATTTCCTCATCCTCTGCCAAAACCAAGTCGTAGCCTGCATTAAAACGACACAAATAAATATTATATATTTAATATTCAGTTGTTTCTGAGTCCCACCTGAGAGTGCCACGCAAAAGATGATGGCCGTCACTCCCTCAAAGCAATGAATCCACTTCTTCCGCTCTGAACGCTGACCGCCCACATCGAAGAGTCTGCATGGAGGATGACAAATATTAAATTGTTGTATAAACAATTGATAATAAAAGGAACCCACTTGAAGTGCAACTGTTTGCAGCTAAAATGCGTTTCTATAATACCGGTGGTCTTGACGCGTGTCCGCAGTACATCCTGCTGGGTGGGTATATAATTGGGTTGCGCAATGCGATCCAGGGAATTCAAATAATAGCCGGCCGAGTCGTTGAGTTGATATTCGCGAGAGCGTGAAAAGGATTGCTGCACACCAGCGTCCGACCAGAGTTTCTTCATCAGCAGCACAATCTCTGGCAAGAGTATGCCCTCGTCCGCCGCCGAAGCGTGTGTAAAAAACTGGCGTGCAATGTCTGTTTTGCCAGAATCCGCAAACTCGATCTTAAGCCTACCCATCGCACGTATGATGACCATCAGGCTTTGAACGGTGTTACTGTAAACGACGCGTCGATACTCCTCACACTCCTCCTGTGAGTAACCTGTCTCGTGTATGATCTTCATCTGTTTGACTATTGTCGATTTGCCGGATTCGCCGGCGCCTGCAAGTGATCCAAAACAAAAACAATAACCAGTATTACAAATGTGCACAAATTGTGAAGCCAACGAGCGGATGTTAGCTTAAACACGCCGCCCCTGATCCATGGGCGTGACCCCCCAATCAGCAAACAATTGAATCTCTCAACTGGGAACGGGTTCCACATGTCTGTGTCATGCGTAAAAAGCACCAATGAATGAATGAATGCGACAATATGTGTGAGTGGAGGGCAGGAAGCAGGCGCCGTGTGGTGCTTCATTCATGAATGGATGCCACAAATTGTTCAATTGTCTCTCGGTTCAAGAGGCCAAAAAGCTAGCAGCCGCTGTTCGACGAACGTGCTCAATTGCGTTGGTCATGTTGGTCATGTAATATCGTCAGTAATTGAGCTACTGCCATAAGGGTTACAAAGTAAAAAGTTTCAAAATATATATGCGAATAATTGATTACTCATAGATAGGTATTTGATATTATTTGTAGTCTAGGGGAATTTTTATTATTATAAATTATACAGATTATTATAAAATTCGCATTAATATGCACTTATTTTTATATATTTCATAATTCCTACAGTAAATATGAGCTGTACTTTATATTTTCTCCCCTAACCAATTACATGAAGTTCGTTGAACCCTTGAAACACATTCGACTTATCAAAGTTCGTACGAAGTTTAAACATATCATATAAATAAAAAAAAATATACAAAATATATTCATAAGTAAAGCAAGGCCCAGAAATGCCAAAAGTAAACAAAAAGAATGAGGCGACCAAACAAAGAAGTTGTTTTAACCAGTCCAATAGATTAAAAATGCTGATGTTACGTGTTTTTTAACTTCCCAGTAATGTAACAACAACAATAAAATTAACGAAAATTGATGTTTTTATCGCAGACATGATTTTTGTTAGCTACCGGTGTTAGTTTATTAAAGTTAAAAAGCGATATACGATGTCCACGATTGCAACAATAGCGCATTAAGCCAACAATATTATTATTTTCTTTTTTCTCTTATTTTATATATTTTTTTTTTGCAATAGTCGATGCTTTTGTCGTTTTTGTTGCATGGGTTTTTGTGTGGTTGGGTCCATTCCCAGACAGCAACAGCTTTGGAAACGGAGAGGCAGCCAGTTGATTAGGTAATTGCGAGAGCTCGGAGCTTAGTACTTTCACTTTTGTAGTAGTGCCTAAAGTACTGCCCGATCGTACCACATCGGCCCACCAATGCAGTATGAATGTAAACACACATGTACATATGTTTCAACCCGTATATCCATAAAAATATGCATTTATATGTACACAGATATAATATTAATATTTTAATCACGTCCGAGCTCACAATGCGTACTAATTTGGGCTATGAAAATAACGTCGTTATAATAAGTAATGATTTAAGAGAAGCTCAACCGAGTTATAATGGAGCCCTTTCCAAGCTGAATATAAATTAAGAAATGTTCGAACTTCGAAGTTTGCCACCGAATAATAAAACAAAACAAAAGATCGGAGAAAAAGCAGTTTGCAACAATGGCAAAAAAAAAGGTCAATTTAATAATAACAACAACATGAAGAAATCACACACACACACACACACGTACGCACAATGAGATAAATCGTGTATTCATATATAAATGCACCGTTAGTTGTGCCATAATAAGCACCTTGGGCGAAGATGAAGCAGAAGAAGAGAACAAGTTGTGCCCGTAGAGCTATGCGAGGCGGTGAGTATAAAGCGGGCATGAGTGCTCCACTAAAACAGCAACAACAACGTTAACCAAAAGCCTCAAATTCATCATCAGCATCCCTCATCATAATAATCATCGGTGTTTAAATTAACTTCATTAGCACATTCACATACCACACACGCACGCACTCACACACACACACATTCGCAGCGTTACCCTGGGCTTCACTTTGGGGCGTGTCACACAAGTCAACGCCATTTCTATGACTGCAGTTCCTGTACAATTAGATGCATTTACATACATACATATGTACAAATGCATATGAACACAAATACATATATGATGTGACGGTGACTAAAGGCAAACACAGATTTGGACAGGAAAGTTTAAAACAATCATTCCATAGCATTTCGCTCATTTGCTGACTGCATGACTAATCGTTATCGAGTTTTATTGGCGCCGCCAAGCGGCCAGCAACTGAACTTTCCGATAAGTAAAGTGAGAAAAGAAAAGTGTTAATCAGACGTGCGAGCGATGCTGGAAGTAAACAAATGCAAGTCGTCGCTTAATCGTCGCAAAATTGACCATAGGAAATGGAATGCAAAGAGCGATAATCGATTTCCACTGTTGGTTAATTTTCTCGAATCGCAAACGAAATCAACGCTAGCTCATTAATTTAGTTGAAAATGATTGCTAGAAGCTGACCCAAAGGTCACTTATTGATAATAACGATAAGGCGAGGAATGAATTATGGCGACAAGCGACAAAAACAACACATTAAGTACATTTTACACATGCATACTTGTGTATGAGTGTGCGTGTGTCTGTGTGTGTGTGTACTTATGAAATACTTAAAAATTGTTGATTAAGTTATTTGAGTTGACAGTTTGTGTTGGGTTTCCGAGGGTTCTCTTGCTGTGAGTGTCGAATATTGTTTATGATTCGAAATCGTACTGGAACGCATCATATCAATGTTTATTTGTTAATTTATTTTTATTTTATTTTTTACTTATGTGCATATGCCTGATATGGATGAGAAATTTAAGCCGTAATCATAATAAAATATTCCAAATGGAAAATACCAAAGAAAGCTCCAAATTGCACTTTCAATTGAACGGCGTGTCAAAGGGTGGGGACGGAATAGAGAGTGGGTGTGAGAGATGGAGAGTGAAACCGACATTAAATTAAGTGCCGTAATTTAACTGAAGAGGCTGCTCGCAGTGTAGGGTGCAATGGTCAGACAGTCGCTGCAACAATAGCAAAATTTGTATTAAATCTACACAATAAAACGAGGCAGCGTTGCGGTGGCTGCCAAAGCACAAGCTAAGCCACACACACCACAAACCACACACACATACAGTTGCATTTGATGTGGGGGCCATTTATTTGCAGTAATATCGTTCACCCCACTTTAAATGTCAGTATACAAGCAACAACAACAAAAACCGCTGCCCCTAACAATTAGGCCTGCGAAAAAAAAAACACAGAGAGTGAGTGAAAGAGAGAGAGAGAGACAGCTCTTATTGAATGCGGCTGGAATAATGAGCAGCGCAGGCGCGCAGCAGCCAGCGGGCTAACACACAGATATGCCATAGAAATGAAAACATAAACAAAACAACAACAACAACAAGGAGTACTATTACACATGTTCGAATAAACAGTAAAATATACGAGCGCAAATGTTAGCAATTGGTGCAAGGTGTTTTCTCATTGCCTGTGTTTGCCAGAAACTACACTAACGAACATAGTTGTTGCGCTTGTCACATTTTCTGTTTGATTTAACGAGCAGCTGTGGCACATTTCTAATAAAGTAGCTAAATTCCGTTAGATCAGCTGCAATTGATAAAGAACAAAATGCAAGCAATATTGAGAGGTTAATTACATGTCATTTCTAGCTTCAGTTTTGTTTTTGCTGACCAGTGTTGTGAGTTCATCTTCTGTAGATTCATAAGTAGCATTTAACTAGCATGTCGAATGTACATGACGCAAACCCCGCAGCGATCTTTTAGCACTCGACAGCCCCTTTTTGAGTCATCAGCGACCGAGCGGGGCGCCGCTTCATTAGCAAAAGCCGTCAAATGCCACTGTGTTAAGATGTGTGTTAGTGTTGGTGTTGTGCCTGGAAATACTATTCCATTGTTTGCAACATTGAGTGAATGAAAAAGTGGGCTTGCAACGCGCACTCGAGATAATTTCTTGCTGTGTGTGTATAGAAATTTAATTGCAGAAGGCCAAAAACGCGATGCGGCTTCCAATTTCACTGCACAAGCGCGAGTGGATGAGGTCAAAGTTGAAATAATGGCGGCGCAACGCCTCAATGCACATTTCTCACCCAAGCAACGCAACAACAAGTGCCACTCATCACACACAGAAACATACATACATACACATTTGTATGTATATGTTGGCATCTTTTGTATATGTAAGATGAACCGCAGCACAAACATGTTTCCATTGGCAATCCGATTGATGGCGCTCCACTTGTTGGAGTCGCCGCCGCCGCCGCCGCCGCAGACATTTGGTTTTAATTTACTTTCAATTTCTTATCGCAATCGATTCATTTGACATGTGCATTGCATAATGTAAAACCAACGCCAAAGATGAATCGAGTATCGAGTTGTGAGAAAAAAAAGTCCACATTACAACGGTTTTCATTTGTGGTTCCAGTCTTAAAACCCACCCCACAGGAAAATGGTTTACAAATATTTGTTCATGGCGTCGCGTTTTTTTGGCACAAACTTAAAGCCTTAATTAATGCATGTGTATTGGAAAGTTCTGAGAGAGACGCACCTAACAACAGCAGTTTAACCTCCGAGGCGGCGCGTTCTCCTTCGGCTCTGAGCACCCGGTCGATGCTTTTAGAACGTTCGATGGCTTCTTTATCTCGTGCTGTACTCACGGCACAACCCATTTTGTTATTATCGCTGCTTGCTGCTTGTTAACCAACTCGTGATCTGTTTTTGGCGAATTTAGCGCCTGTAATTAATTTATTTTCACTCGCGTTTTTCGGTATTTTTAATTAGCCACTGCAGATCGTTGCGTCTGCGCGTCGTCTGTACACTTTTTTTTGTGTGTTGCTTCTCCTCCTCCTTTCACACAAACACATACACACGCAGGCACACGCGCAGTCAGAGTTTGAGCCGACGCAAACGTAGCGGGCCTTTATTTTTGCACTTTCCAAAACACTCGCGGCGGCCTTAATGAATTATTGAAATTTTCTAATTCTATGTCTGGCGGCAACACGGAATTATTTCTATTCGTTAATATCGCTTTAGCTTCGCGAGCGTGAATCACTTCTTGGTTGCTACTGCGGTTCCCACTGTGATACTAAAAAACACAACTGACTCGTACAACTTGGTCACACTGAAAATGATCAGCGCGCATCAGTGTTGTTAACAACTAAATGGTTGGGTATTGTGCAACACTGCCCAATAGAGCAAGTGTGACGTCAGAATGATCTGTTGAACGTTGCCAGACTATTGTGAGACTGCTCTAAATTGCTGAATGCTATGAAATCAAATTTTAAAGTCAGACTTGCGCGCGAATTAGCAATCAATATATGTATAAAGAAAAATCAATTAATGAATAAATGAACAGAGTGTTAATTATTATTATTTAGTAATTATTTCTTCGGATGTCTGAAAATAAATTTGGTGCCGCGTGATTAGCTGCCACTATAAAGAATGTATCAAAAATTCAATATTAAAGAATTTGCCCTTTGCAATGAAATATGTTTATTGAAATAACGCTTTAAGTATAAACAAACAAACCCCACAGAAAAATGTATTCGGCTCGGAAGTGCACGGCGCTTGCTTCCAAGCCGTATGCGCACAAACCGAAAAACAAAACTTCTCAGGGCACACACAAACAGTCACACACAGCCAAACATACATAAATAATATTTGCTTTAGCCTTTTGGGACAATACGATTATGAGAACGGGATTGTCGAACTACGTTGGCGGCCAACAGCAGCCAGCGCCAAATGGCAGCAGTTCCATTCAGCAATCATTCGTGGTCGCACAAGCACTGGTAGGCTTGCTGCGGACTGGAATAGCTTTCCACAACTAATTTGTCTGCGGGCTGGAAGACTGGAAGAGCGCTGAAAACGAGTTGGGGTCGCAGTGCAAAAGTTGCCGTCACAGCATCGACAACGAGAACGTCACATGCTGCTCCCCTTCACCTCTTGCGTATTGTCTTCGTGGATGCCATCAACGGGTCATGATTTACACATGTTTACACCAAGTCTATGGGCGAGAGAGGGGGGATTGGGATCCCCTCATGAATGAAAGATTGCAGCATTGTTGCTGTTGCTCTTGCTGTTGTAATTTATCGTAAAAAGAAAACGGCAGCGGGAACTAGAGAAATATGGATTTATGTGGTTAGGAGGGATTCGGGGCGGACGACAGGCAAGAGGCGAACGCTTTGGGTGGTCCAATTGGTGGTCGTCGCGCGAGTGCAACGCGGCGCATGCAAAGCGCATGCCGTCTTCCTCTTTCTTGGTTGTCTTACTCGTCATCGGCCAGATCATCATTGCTGCTGCTGCTGTTGCTTGTTGTTGTTGTTGTTATTGTTTCTCGTTGAATAAAAACCGTTTGCTGATGCCAACAAATTTGACGAATGTCGACGTCGGCGTCGGCCAAACTTCAATCGGCGTGCGCACGAAAACAGAAACTAAAGCAAACAACAACAACAACAACAACAGTTAAAGGACGCCAAGGCCTTGAAATAGATACGTATCTGCATGTGTGCATGTGTGAATGTGTGTGTCTGTCTGTTCGTGCATTTGCATGTGTGTGCTGTAGTTGATGTATCGGACTCACTCCCACACCTATACCTATGTCCACACATTGAAGCAGGCACCGTTTAGCACATGTGTTGCCAGATTGCCGGAGCAAAACTCAAGATTAAGATTAATTTCGTCGATAATTTGAAAGAGAATAAAAAAAAAAACAAGGAAAAAACACTTTTGGAAAACTTTGGGCAGCGGCTTTTTATGCGTTGAAAGGTTGAACAGACACACGGCGGCTGCTCATTTGGATTGGCTGCCAATGGCTCGACACTCAACTGCAGTTCCAGACTTTAGACACTCTCGTGATGGATGCCCGACCGCCCGTCGATCGTCGACTGCGTCAATCGTTTGATTTTCGGCACTTTACAAAGCCGACCAGTTAGTCAATGGGGCTGACAAGTACAGAAAATAAATACCAAAACGTTTGAATGTCAAGTTAAGTATAGTATAAACAAAAATACTTACCAAAAAATACTTATTCTGGAAGGTATTGCCACGTTTCTCTTGTAAGTTTTGACGGTCCATTTTGTTGGGTATGATCATAAAATACTAAACAGAAATACTGAGTCCGGACAATCACTTGAACGGCGCATGATGAACAAATTCTGATTATGGAAAGTATGATTTTAAAAATACTAAACAATAAATATTTTTTAAATTATAGTGGCAATCCTTTGTAATTTTTTAACAATTGACTTAATTGGGGTATGATCATAAAAATTGTTGCGACATTCTAGTTTGAAGACTTTACTATTCATTGGTATGGGATATAATTATAAAAATACTAAAAAATACTGATTCTGAAAATTGTTGCGACATTGCAGTTGAAAGTTTTTACTGTTCCTTTGAATGGGTACCGTTAATGGGTTAATTTCCAGCAAAACGGGGGCGCAAAATCATAAAATCGAGAAAAATGCGCAAGTATTTAACTAAAATTAGCAGCATTCAATTTGTTTACATTGAACAAGTAATAATTACCCAAAATACAGAGAGCCTAAGAAGACAAAAATGTGCTGCACACACACACCAAATATACGCATGTGTGTGTGCGATCGATCGGTTGGCTGGACCCAAGGAAAAGTACAGATGAAAATAGTATTTCGACTAACCAGAAGCAGAAGCAGAAGCAGAAGCAGAAGCAGAGGCAAAAGAAGTCGACACAAGTGCGGCCCGTGTCGAGATTTGGATTTGGATTTGGTTTTGGTTTTTTGTTTACATTAGGCGTAGGGAAAACCAAATCGTATATATGTATGTATATACATATATGCGGCCATACGGCTGCAACCTGCCCGGAGGAACGGGAACGGGTGCAGATCCGGACAGTAGAGTAGCAGCAGGAAACAAATATCAGTGCCAGTGCAATTGAATTGCCATTAAAACTGATGCTTTGGCTCTGGGTGTGAAATTTATGAATTCCCGTTGCAGCTAGTCGACTATACATATATATATATATATATACATATATTTCTTTTTTGTCATGTATTCCGTTTGAGTTTAACTGGAGGCTAGGAATCTACGTGGGAGCTTTTAAGCACCCGCCAGCTGATGCAGTGCAGTTTTCCAATGAATAATGCGGATGGAATTGTTAAAAAGGCTTCTTTCTATATTTTGCATGTTTTTAAATTAGATTTTAAAGGTAGGGGCTTACTTCCATCTATATGCTTGAGTCTTGTGGATTTCGGAGGGGCAGCCGCCTCGTCGTCATAAAATGTTCATGAAACTACAAAAGTTTATCACTCTATATAGTTGTTGTTGTTGTTGTTTTTTGTTAGCTGCCGTTTGCCTGCTGGCCAGCTATTTTTGCGCCGATTTTAGTTGTTGCTTTATGTCTTTATAATGTCGGAGCGCAGTGTTTTATGATCTCCGTGTGCTCAGCCAGCAGTAAACTCTACAACTGATTCATCTTGCTGCCGCTTTGGTAATCTGTGTTCCATGACGCAGACCGATCTCCATATAATCTGCCATTGTGGACAGAAAGTTGGCTTTCGACTATCCACCGGTGGGTCTCGAAAGGTAATCCAATTGGCGATCACTTTTTATCACCTTTCTTAGAACCTTTTTTATCTTTATCCCCTTTACAACGAGGACCTGTTTCGATCTCTGTCTTAGTGGGTAGAATTAATTGCCTTTCTTCTATATACAATATATTGTGTATACGGGGACTTACGCTTAACGCAGGAGGAGCCACCCGTATCCTTTGTATCGCGAGAGTCTTTTTTATTCATACTTTTTCCGTTCTCTTTGCCGCAACTATCTTTCTCTTTGTCGCGTTTATTATTTTTTTTACCGGAACCATCCTTGGATCCGCATTCAGCTAATGCACGAGTTTGAAAAATGAAGTTATCACCCAATTTTAAAATGTAAGCATTTATAAAACGAATCATTTCTTTCCCTTTTTTATGAAAATTTAGAATTTAAGCCTTCACGATAAAATAAAAAAATATAGTAAAATTCTAGTATTTGTTGAATACCTTAAAACTTTTTGCTGCTTAGCCTACTGTCTTTTTTTGAGGAAATAAATACAAATATTACAAAAATAAGTGCAGAATTGAAAAAGTTATTACTATAGGTTAGGCATATTATTATAAGTATATACATATATACGAGTATATATAGACTAATTGATATTACTAATCTCAAGATTAATTAGTAAACCAATGCATGTTACTTTTTTCAATTTGAGGCTTGGGTTTGGTTTTTGAAAATTTGAGTATTGGGTTTCAGATTCTGCGGCTCCGCTACCGGATCTCAAGTGGCGACCACACATTAGCCGGGTCCGAGCATCAAGTGGTGGGTAGCGACAATGTCTTGGAGACGCCAAGTCAAAATATTTGTCAGCGCCTCGTTTTACGGCGTATAATTACGACGGACTGCCGCTGCGTCAGGATGTCGCCTCAAATTAACCCAAATTTACATTTTTTCTGCGTTGTGGTCTCCCTCTGAGGCTCTTGAAATGCCATTGCATTGGTATTTGTGGCATATAAATGTGGTATGTATGCTATTTATACATCTCTGATTCGATTCCAAGATATTCGACATTATCATCTATCTTAGTCTTATGTACACTTTATTGATCTGGATTTGATCTTGAGTTTCTTATAATTAATTGATTCCTCAAGCATTGAACTGCCAATAATTGGAAGCTTGATCGAGCAATACGCTCCAATTACTTCAAGCATTGCTCCATTCCAGGTGCCACACAGGTGCGCTGCCCCACAAGGCCAACAGAAGGCGCAATAAAAAACGTTGAAATGTGGGAAGAGCTACAAGAGCTGAAGAACAAAGCGAAATATGTGAGCGACAGCAACACCAGCAACAGCAACAACACCAGCATCAACAGCAACAACAACAACAACAACAACATTTACCAAGAAACAATGACGACAATACGCGTCGATTGAAACGAAACAGATGCCAAAAGTTCGAAGATCGAAGATCGGCTGCACGCGGTAGCAGCAGCAGCAGAAGTCTCCGCATGCCGCATGCCACACAATTGAAGCCGACTCTTATCACACAAGCAACCATACATACATATATCTGCATATACATTTATATATATATACAATATATACATATATACATATATTTATTGAATCGCTGGCATTGCAAAAATCTTTAATATGCTATTTCAAGTAAATCGCATTAATTTCATTTCTTTTGGCAGTTTCCTGTTTGCTCTTCCTTACACATACCAATTTTCAATTTTCAAATTTCCATTTTCAATTTTCACCTTTGCTGTGAGTCAACGCATTTTTAAGTGCCGGCTATTAAAGCAGAAAGCTAAACAAAGCCAAGTAAAATGGCTTCGACCGAACGACCGAACGACCGATCGACCGACGAGCTGTCGGACGCTTTAAAAAGTATTTGTCTGTTTCTTTCTTCTTCTTAAACTCTGTTAAATTTGGCGCAATTATTGCGCACCAAATAGTCTATAAATTGTTCAATTTTATTGCGCCAGCTTCGACAGCTGAATGCCGGCGGCCCCCGTTGCGTCTTCTCTCTTTCTCTCTCTCCCTCACACACTCTCATTCTCTATGTGTGTGTGTGTGTGTGTGGTGCTTTTATTATATTGCCACAGTTTGCATTGTAGTTTGGCAATGGCAACCAGATCGCACAATAACTGGCAGCTGGCAGCCCCAAAGCACACGTCGTGTTCGCCATCTTGCGCAAATGTCGGCCCCGGCCCCGGCCCCTGCCCCTTCCCCTGCCCAGGCGGCCATTTTGAAACTGGAAATTGGAAATTTAAATCGTGTGGCAAGGTGTTTATGGTTGCTCCCACTTCGCTGTCGCTATCTGAGATCCAAGTGTGGCAACATTCCCTGACAGCATGACGATTGACCCTATAAGCAACCTCTAGACAATCCACTCAATTTGTTTGCCTATCTTAACTTGCATTTAGCCAACACATATGTATATAAATCAGAATGTGCTAAGTTGGGCTTGAAAAATTACTTACTACTATTTCTACTTGATTAACTACTTATTACTATTTAAGCTCAATTAGCTATTTCCACTATTTATGCATGATAAACTACTTACTACTATTTATTCTTAATAAACAACTTACTACTATTTTACTATTTATATTGAGTTACTCTTTATGCTTCATAATATACTTACTACTATTTTTGCTTGTTGAAGCTATTTACTACTTTTTTCACCTACTACTTACTTATCATACTTGTTTTTAATGAGTTACACACAAATCTTAATTGACCACAGCTGAGTAAATCTTAATTGATCAAATACTTACTACTTTTTTTCATTGATAAGCTACTTACTTCTTTTTAGGCTAGACAGCTATATTATACTGCTTAAAACCAATACTAGTTCAATCAAGGTAAGGGCAAGGGAATCTTCAATATCTAGCCTTAAACTTATAAGTCAGTGGATAGGAAGTAGCTGCTATTCCACCTAAAATATTAATTATATCTGAGACTGAACAACTGAGCTTTGGCTAGGCACTTAAGTATGATCGATGCATTCAATAGGTCTACAAAGTATATACAAACATTCCCTCTCGAAGTATTAGACTTCGAAGCTCCTGCCTTCTATATAAGTCTAAGTCTAATCGCCTTTAGATATAGATTTGTTATTCTATATTCGGAGCTTGTTTGCTGTATTTGCCATTTGTGATTTTCTCACTTTTCACCGTATCATTTCCTTGTTTATAGGTGCGATAATTCCGTTTGGCTGTCACCAATTTGTATCCAAACAAATTTCTAAGGCAATTCCCTACTTAAGGCGCAACCAAACGATAAAATAACGGATAAATATTTACGGAAAAAACAGCTTTAAAGTCGTGGGAAAAAACAATAACAAAATGGCCTTAGATTTAAAAAAGTATAATTGTATATAGAAATATATATGTTTGTTTGGACTTGGACAATACGTCGCCTAGGAAATGGCCGCAACACGTGATTCAATCTCTGCATAAAAACTGGTGGCATAAACAAATCCGGACCCGGGAATCTACTTATGAAGACATAAAACGTAACTATTTGGTTAGAAATGCTCGAAGAAATTGCACACCAAAATCTAAATATTTAAACAATAATCCGGCACGAAAAAATACAATGTGTGCGAGAGAGAGGGAATGTGAGTAGAAATATCTTAACTATAGACGGGAAAATTTGCTCTATGTAAATATTTTGAATTTTTTGACTATTTGATTATTTGTTGTCCGGCGGATCAACTGTTTTAATAAACGTCTGAGATGCTACGAGATATGTGGTGGGCGCCAGGGGGTGGGGGCGTGGCAGGTGGCAAGGCGTGGCCGAGGAAGCTGCAATTGTTTGCTTTGTATGTTGTTGTAGGTCAGTGTGCAAAAACAAATGCGCTACAGCTCCAACTTGTATACAACTTGGATGCCTCCAAAAAGGGGGGACGGCGGGGATGGGGGACAAGGAGGT
Organism: Drosophila pseudotalamancana; assembly: GCA_037075185.1. Taxonomy (NCBI): domain Eukaryota; kingdom Metazoa; phylum Arthropoda; class Insecta; order Diptera; family Drosophilidae; genus Drosophila; species Drosophila pseudotalamancana. The sequence continues at coordinate 523,888 of JBAMCK010000007.1, read as the reverse complement.
GAAGCGAAGGAATCGTGTGTTTAGAGTGTGTTTAATTGTTAAATGTTTATTAAACTACAGCACGAGGCAAGTTTAAACAATGCTGGCCATGGCCGGCATTTGGTATTGTTTGGTATTCTTTTGCATTAACAAGAAAGTAGGAGAGACAGAGAGAGGGAGTGCATAAAGCGAGAGGGAGCATCAAGAGCTGTATCAATGGGATCGCCGCATTGTGTACTACAACTCAACTTGCTGCGGCAGACGCGTCGTATACATAATTTTGTTTACAAACGTCCATAATAGTAAACAATTTGGCCATTTAATAACATTAACATTAAATTAAAAGCAAAACAAACGCCGTACAAGAAGCCCATAACAAGAAGAAGAATCAGAGCAAATATCAAGTGAGATGAATTGTATATGCTTATCTTTATTATGATTATTTGAACTTGAAAACTAAATGCGGATGACGACTTTTGTTTGGGAATTCCCATGTTGCTTATGATGCTTGGATGGAGCACTCGTCCATAGATTCCGTAGATTCCATGGAAGTCTGGACCACACAAGATCTTCGAATGGCGGAACTGTTGACCCAGTTAATATTGTGAATCTGTTTGGCTCTGCCTTGGATGTCTATAAATATAAATCGCGATGTCATGTCAAAGAAATTTCGTTCTGCAAGTCGGGGGGCAAAGAAATTTGGCTAAACAAATTTGCCACATGCCACAAAATGAACATTTGTATGAATTGTTGTGACAGTGAAATATTACAATTACATAAGAAACTAAAATCAATAGTACAATTTTTTATACAATCGCCTGTATTTTGATTTATGGACGTTATTGATGATGCTCCGCCTTTTAGTCTTTTCCATTGTCATTTATTAACCCGAGGCAATTCCTTTTAAATCTTTTTTCGCACCTGGGCAATTAATTAATCGGCAGGCTAAAGCTGTGGCAATGATATCGGCCAGCTATAGGAAAATTGGAAAATGGGAAAATTGGTATTGTATTGTTTCGGATGCCTGTTTAATGTATTCCTCACTCACAATAAATTCTGGATGTGCAGCAACGAAAACAGCACGCAAAAACCGAAATAAGAAATAATAATAATCAAACGTAAAAATAATTTATGGCCCGTCCGCAGAAAAATAGCTAAAGCCGTATATATATAAATATATATATACATATATATATAGTATATGTGGATATCACAAGCGCAGAAATTGACTTTAAATGCTGTGCTGAAAAATGCTCCACAATTGCCCCAAAATTGTTGTTGCTGCTGTTGTTATTGCTTTGTGGTTATTGCCTGCGGATTCCGCGAAATTCTCTGCAAATGGCGAGTGCTTTGGAAAATTGTCTGCTTGTGATATATTTGCAAAATGAAATTAAAATATCTTTCAGGCCGCGCAAAAGTCAAATAAAATTACCAAAAATTAAGAAAAAAAAGAATCGATTATATAGCTTACAAAATGTGCGTTGTTGTTGCGCCAATCGTGCCTCAATCGTTCGACAAATAGAATTCGTTTAATGTAAACAAAACTCCGCCTCCGTGTGTCTCTTCATATCGATGTATGCGTGCCTGTATGTGTGTGTGTGTGTGTGTTGGGGGATTGAAACATTGAACGATCAAAAAAAGATGCCCGTGTGGAGAGCACAAAGCAAAGCACACAGAGCAGAGAAAGAGAGAGAGAGAGAGAGAGCGCAGCCTCGTCGCCATCGTCGTCGTCGTCGTAGTCGTCGTCGTCTTCGTCACGGTCGCGATACGGCGTAGTGCTGACAGCAATGGCGGAACTCAGAGAGCACTGAGAGGAGCTGCTGAGGCAGCGACCCAGGTCCGGACCCGGGCACAACTAAATCAATCAACAGCTCATTTGAATGCCGCGCCAGCGTTTGAAGCAAATCGACATCGGCCATCGGTTTCCTTTCCACGAATGTGCCAAATGTTAATTCATTCCCAGTAATTGGGGTTTCGAGATCGGGGCTACACAACTATTTATTAACTATTTGTTGCCTGTGCCACAAACTGGAGATCAACATGATCCAAGCAGAGGCTGATTTCTGATCTCTAATGCGGGAGACTTGAAATTTAGCTGAAGTTGAAGCCATTCGCTTTCTTTCGATAAATACTTTTCGCTCTGTTAGACCCATGAATCAGATCCTACTCTATCTATAATACAGAACTATTTAATGTAGAACATTTATCAAGCTCCTGTATCGTATAATATAGTTTTTATTATAGCGGGGTTTACCAACCCCTGTTCCATTTCTAATAAAGTATGTATAATATAGCATCAAGTTCTTGTATTATTTGTATAGTTTTTTTTTTTTAAGCAATATTATAGATGTAGAAGCAATCTATGAGACAAACCTTAAACAGCGACTCAGTTTTGATAATTATGTAAGTTTGAAGTAGGAACTTCGGACAGTTCTCAAGTTAATATTTTTATGCTTTTAGATATGTATGTATGTATGTCTTACTATGTACGTATGTATGAATTTAGAACCTTGTTTGTAAAAGGTCTCAGGTTATCTGCTCGTCAGGCCTGAACACTCGAATTGAATAAGTATTAGTAGTAATAGTAGTAGTAGTAGTAGAAGTAGTAGAAGTAGTAGTATTATTAGTAATAGCAGTAATAGTAGTAGTTCTAGTAGTAGAAATAGTATTTAATGGGATCATTTCTTTGTCTTATTGTGCACGTATGTACAGAAGTAATTAAGAAGCTAGTTAGGAGATGGTTTCAGGGCATCTGCTAGTCAGACATCTCCTACGTCCTACCTCCTACCTTCATTCATGCAATGCTTGAATACTCGAATTGAATAAAGATTGAATAAGGAATGAGTAATCAATGGGATCGTTTGCTCAACTTCCTCCAATTGCTTCGATTTCCACTCAAGAAGTGCCTCCCACTCCCCTTTCTGCCCTTTCCTGGATATTTGGCATGCCAAGGCGCAGACCTGGCTCCAATGGCAAAAACCACAGAAATGTCAACGAAATGCTGCCAATACGCCAATGTCAACGGCTTCCAAGGGAGAGAGCGAGCGAGAGAGAGAGCGAGAGTGAGAGTGAAAGGCAGGCCAATTAGCTGCAAGTCAAATTGGAGGCGCGAGTGTGAGTGTGTGAGAGACGCGAATGCAGCGAACGACAGGGAGAGAGCGAGAGCGAGAGAGAGAGAATCACATTTGCGTAAGGCGTAGGCGAACTAAAAAAAGAATTTGAAGTGGATCGCCGCTCCATAGGATCGTCGATTGTCGATCGTCGTTCGTCGGCTCGACGAGAAGGTTGAGATCGCAAGCAGTTTACAGTTAGGCGAGAATAGCGAAGCCGCGTGGTTCTATCATAAACGGAACGGATAAAACTGATTTGAAAAAAAAAATAAATAAATATCTGTGAAACCGTAAAAAAAATAGAAATTTAATCGCGTCCAACCAGAAACCAGAGAATAGAAAAGTGATAAAAATGATCAAAAGTGAGGAAGTGGCATCGGACTTGAACAGCCGCGCAATGGCCGTCGATCAATTGGGCGGCTTTGTGAGTGCCTCGCACTACCATCACCATCACCCGCACCATCCCCTGAGCAGTGTCCAGCACACACACGCACACGCGCACGCACACACACTTCCACACACCTTCACGCATCACACACCATCGCATTTGTATCGCGGTGGGAATTCGCTGCCCGCTGGCAATTTCCAACTGATGGGCAGCGACTCACCCACTGAGCTGGTGGATGAGAAGCCCAACATTAGCTACATGGAACGCAAGTACTATACGTCCACGGTGGATGCCTCGGGCAGTGTCACGCCCACCGCCCAGCACTACGGGCTGAGTGCGTTGCACAGCATGGGCACGCCGCCGGCATCCTCGAGTCCCATTCCGCCGTACGGGGTGCTAATGCCAGCCCATTCCGTGGGCTCGGTGTCGCCCAATTCCAGCTCCAAGACGCCCACCGATCAGGAGATGTGCGTCAGCTCCTCGGTGGTGAAGCCGCTCCAGCTGCAGCCCATGAACCATCAGTACGCCTCCACCATCAAGTACTGCTCCAACAACACCATCCTCAGCGCCAACGACTACCATCAGCTAGCTCTGCACGAGTCCGAGCAGCAGCAGCAGCAGCAGCAGCAACAACAACAACAGCAGCAGCAACAGCTGCAGCATCAGCAGCAGCAGCAGAATTCTCCGGTGCCCGGCGGCTACCTGCAACGCCTCTCCGCCTCGCCCACGCAGGTCATAGCGAATGCCCACGGACACGGCCTGCCCGTGCTGAACTACTCGAGCGCCAGCTCCTCGCCTGCCAAGTCCCTCAACGGCTCCGAGGCGGCGCCCACGAATCCGCCTAACGAGAGTCCAAGTGCGCAGCAGTCTAAGGCGAGTGGCTCCAGTGCTCAGGACAATGCCGCGCCGGACACGACCAAGAAGTCCGGCACTCGTCGCCCCGAGAAGCCAGCTCTGAGCTACATCAACATGATCGGCCACGCCATCAAGGAGTCGCCCACTGGCAAGCTGACCCTCAGCGAGATCTACGCCTATCTACAAAAGAGGTGGGTGCCATTCACATATATACCCTGTATGTGGGGTGTATATACATATGTGTATATGAAATCGAGCTCAGGCGATCAAGTCCCGCTGTTATGTAATGATTACCACTTGAGATTGGGGCCTTAAGGCAGGGTATCGAATATCGGCCACCATATGTGGAGCCTAAGAGTTTAAAAGGCTTTTTATGTATGTCGACGCAGTGGCTCCAATTGGGGCACTCCAATGTCGAAGACAGCTTTAGGAAAGTTCCCAAACGGAATCTGCGTAGTTTCTAGCTAGGATAGGACACCAAAATTCAATTCAATATGGAAACTACGTAAAAGTTTTATTGCTCTGTGTTTTTTCTTAAAAGATTTCGAAGTGAAAATATTAGGTTTTTGATGTATAGAAAGTAATATTTTTTAATTTACTAATTTACTGATCAAAAAAGTTTGCTTTTCAAATACAGATATATAACGTTCCTAATCGGAATCTACAAATTTCTAACTCGGATTGAAATGGAACCATAATATAATTGAATATATTAATATGTAAAAAATTAAATCGATCTATTATATTCTTCAATTATTTTCAATTCACGATATAGAGAAATAGATTAATCTTTAAATAGATCTTTAATGAAATCTTACAAATTATTATTTGCGAATATTGTGAAATCAAAAAAATTGGCTAATAAAATACAGCTATGTAAAGGATATAGAGTTGAAATAAGACAATTCAATAAGTGTATATACACAGCACTATATAAACATTTTATTGACTTGCATTACAAATTTATTATATCATGGATCTTTAAAAGAAATGCTACAAATTTGTACTTCCAAATATATCGTAGTCAAAAAAGTTTACTTATGAAATATAAATTTAGAAAAACATGCTTTAAGCTAAAAGGTGTATAAAATATGCATAGTTTTCTAATAGACTATGCTCTGATACCCTGTACTAAGTGGAAGACAATATAAGAGAGAATACGATTAATAATCAGCAGACAGATAGGTTAACAATAGCTCTATATATTACATATAAATTCGTGATCAGCTGTTAAAAACTATATAAAGTCTCGTTTTTATATATATTATTCTAGTATTCTATCCAGTAAGCAAATGTTTAAGATCTGAAAACTGCAAGCTGAGTATCTTAAAGTTGGGAAGGCTTTAAGTGCAAAAAAGAGATAGGGAATCATGTAGAGAATAACAGTTCGTTATTCTCATTGTTTTTAGAGGGCTGTTCATAAAAGTAAAAGTCGCTCGTCTAAACAGGTATCTGGTTGAGAGGGCTAAAACGGATCAGAGTTGGCTCTTATCGGCCATTGCATTCCCAAGCGCCGAAAGCAGCGGCGCGATCTCAAATAACGGTGTGGGACCCATTACCGACATCGAAACCCCCGCCGCCGGGCACCGGACACAGATACAGCAAGCTAGGGAGGGGGTGAGGGGGAACCGAGTGGAGGCGATTGGCCAGGCAGCTAAAAATGTTTCCATTTTCATGTGTCGCTGGCGTTTATTTACTTGCCTCCGATTTTATTTAGTCAACAAAATATGAGCAGCTCCCCCAACTCCAACTCCAGCTCCAGCTCCAACCCCAGACCTAACCGCAAGCCCAAAGCCAAGCACAACGCCAAGTTAGGCTCGGGCTTGAGCTCTGGCAGGCGCATCCTTCAGATTGATCATATTTCTCAGCGCATGGCACTTTATATGTTTGGATATTGGCGACGATCACGACTGGGAACCAGACAAAGCCGAAGACAGAGAGGCAGAGGGGAAGTGCGGAAGAGACGGGTGGGGATGGGTAACTGTGTGCGTGAGAGGATTTCGCGCTGACGTCGTTTGTTTGTTGTTCTCCAGTCTGCGGTCCCGAAAATTTTTAATTGACTTTTGTGACGGACACTCAAAGCTCATTAGAATGAATATGAATGCGGAGAGGGGTGCAACAGGGGTGGGGGCAGGGGTTGGAGTAAGTAAATAAACTAACAGTATCTGTGTGCTTGCAGCTATGACTTCTTTCGCGGACCCTACGTGGGCTGGAAGAACTCGGTGCGCCACAATCTCAGCCTGAACGAGTGCTTCAAGAAGCTGCCCAAGGGGATGGGCGTCGGGAAGCCCGGCAAGGGCAACTACTGGACCATAGATGAGAACTCGGTGCACTTGTTCGAGGACGAGGGCAGTCTGCGGCGTCGTCCGCGCGGCTATCGCTCCAAGATCAAGGTCAAAACATACGCCGTCAATCCGACCAGCTTCTACAGCGGCAGCTACGGCGATGCGGGCATGGTAAGCTAGAAACGGAACCATGGAGAATTCCGATATGTTACTCAATTGTTGCATGCTTGCAGGACAATGCGAACTTCTATGCAACGCCCGCCTATGGCAGCTACGACTACAGCGCTGCGGCCGGAGGACCTGCTGGTGGACAGGGATTCGGCGACGCCTGGAACGTGCATGCGGCGCACAGTGGCGCGACAGCTGTTGGCGTCGGCACCCTGCCTCAGTACTCCAACATAACCTGCCTGACGGCCGTGGGCAACAATCTGAACGGCTCACCCACCCCTCCGTTGGCCCACTCGGCGCTGGGCATGTCCTCGACGGTGGGACCCTCCAGCTCCCCGGTGGCGGCGCTTCAAAGTGATTATGCGCCAGCCGCCAGTCTCGTGGCCGCGGGCTACTCCTATGCAACAAGTGGCGGCGGCTTGGATAACGGTAAGTGCCCCACTGAGCCACTGCAGCGCGATCAGCCTGGGTGTTCCTGTCAATCAGTGCGAATGAGGCTGTAAATGAGTGTGTCTGTGTCTGTGTGGGTGTGGGTGAGTGTTTGTGTGTGTATGGATGTGTGTGTGAGTGTGTGTGTGTGCGGGGCATTTTGATCTCGAGTTACCACCGCATAGCAACACATGGTACGACGCGTCCGTCCGCTGTCGAGCGTTTTTATTGCTGTCGCTGTCGCTGTCGACGTAGACGTCGGCGTTGGCGTCGCGGCGTTGTGTGAATTTTAACGCCGGCTCATAAAAGATCGGTTTTTAATCGCGTTTGCCTGTTTGCTTCCTCTTCACAGGTCTGCGCTCCATGTCGCTGCAGCAGCTGCCCGCCTTGTCCTCCATACAAACGGGACAGTCGCAATCGCAATCGCAATCGCAATCACAGTCGCAGTCGCAGTCGCACCATCATCATTCGCATCATTCGCACCATCCGCACCATCCGCATCATGGCAGCATGACGCCGCCGCCATCCCAGTCGGGCAACCATGCCACGGATCGTTCGCCGATCGACTTCAAACCGGTTTACCTGACGCCGATGACTCCGCCTCCCACATCGGTGAACGGCGGCTACTACGAGACAATTAAATATTCAAATTAGCGTAGCCAAATCCTATTAGCCATTATCCCTATTTGTATGAGTAACTTTGCATTATTACCTCAAAGGATAACCAATTTTAATGTTAGCTCTTAATTAGTTGCAATTAGTTGCAGACAAAGTTAGTTGCTTAGTGCTTAATCGAAGGGATTCTTATCCAATAGAATATATCATGTAATTAGCAAGTATTTAAAAACAAAACAAAAGCAAATGTCAAGCGTTATTTGTGATTAAATAAACTCGACTAGCAGATGCCCTTTAACCAATTGTACTCACATACATAAATTTAGGCACATTTTCCGTTACTATTTTCTATCACTCCTAATTGAACTGTGCTTATAAGCGTATTGTTATAAAAATAAAAAACATAGGATATTAAATATATATTTGCACAAAAAACAACAAGAATTTCTTAACGTTTTTATTAATTGGCTATAACAGTTGGGTTAGTATAAAAAGTCGTTTAATTTGTTTGTAATTCAGATCATAATTAAATTTTTAAGCATCACGCATTGTCAATCAGACAAACTTTATTAATTTTAAACAAATAAATGTTGTTGAGCAGAGCTCTTTAAAAATTCCGCGCAACTTGCTCACAATTGCGTCATAAGTTTGCGCACAACCAACTTCAAGTGAGCTGCAATTTTGCGTACTGTGAAGTTGGCTGTGATTCCAAAGAAAGCAGTGTACATGAAGTAGTTCACTGCTTGAGAACACTGCTTGACGTTTCATTTGAAAGACATTCGTAATTTATTTTTAACTGTCTGGCAGCATCATATCAAGCAGGTGCTTAAATTTGAACAGCAGTTAAATTTCAATTTTCCCGCACATTTTAGTGGAAATAGCTTAGCAGCCATTTTAATAATGCGTATGCGTATTTTCTGCACATTCATTTGTATCTACGATTTATAGTCAGAGAAATTGAGAATGAGTCGTTAGAAAATTAAGTTTAAAGCTGTTTTTCCAAAGAATTTTTGATAGTGCGATGTTAAAAAGACAATAAAACATTTTGTTTAATACACAAATTAATCCTTAAATATATAAAAATATATTTAGTACCTTTATAAGTAACCGCTTAACAATAGTGCTAACCAGCTCAAGGGATAATGATATTCGCTCGGTAGAAAGATCTAATGGCAGGCACAAGCACATCACATTGTGCAGGAGATTAGGAATCCAATTATTCAGTTAATTGTCTCACCTTTATGGGCAAATTAAAATCTCATCCAGAGTCAAATAGAACAGAGCCAAGGCAACCCAAAGCGAGGCTGACGCTGGCCATTGTCCGGCCGAAAGGAAAAGGCGGCAGAAATCGCATCAAGAAGTCGTCGCCATTGATAATTATCGGAAGCGACGAAGACGGGAACGAGGACTAGGATGTGAACAAGGGAGACTCAGTCTTGGCAAAACCAAAAGACAAACAGAGAAACGGCCGGCGAGCTAACTTCTGAGTGAAAAATTTCACAGTCAAAGGATAATCGGGATTAAATCTTCTTGAAAAGTTAATGTTTACACACGCACCTACCGTTGGCGATGCGCCGATGACAACGGCAAAGGCAGCCAGCAAAAAAAATAAAGAAAAAAAGATGCAAAAATTATGAAAATATTGTCACAAGTGCAGCCAGCAATGGACGTCGCAGCGACTGCAGCAGTGGCAGAGGCAGAGGCAGAGGCAGAGGCAGGACAATTGCAGGCGGCAATCAAAACATGCAATTGTCCTTTTTCGTTCCGTTGCGAATCGAACCAGGAGCTCCGAGAGCTGAGAGCTGAGAGCTGGAAGCTGGAAGCTGAGGCCGAGCCGGCGTAAGAGGATTTGTGCGTCAAGTAAACACACGGACAGGACCACAATCGAATCCCGGACAGCAGGACAACTGAAAACGGACGGAGTGTGGAAACCCGAAAAGCGAATCGAAGATGCAGCCTGCATAAATAAATAAATAAAATGATTTGAACATTTTTAAATTATTTTTTTTTCTTTTTCGGTTTGCAAAAAATAATGGAGAAACGAACATTTTTCTTTGCGTTAAAATAAACAATTTTTTAAAAATGCTCGAATGGGAGTTTTATTTATTTTAAATTTATGCGAAATTAAAAACGTTTTTCGCAAGGATTTTCCGCTGGTGAAATTGTTTTTATAGGCGCGCATAGAAAATTGCCAGGTTGCAGAATCCATTCTATTTGTCTTTCAACAAAGGGAAATATAGGTATCTCCCTCATATATAGAATATATATATTCATGGACAATCGTTTACACACAAAGTCTCGAGTATGTCGCGCGTATTTCCCCCATATAAATAAACAAAAGTCTTGTTGAAATAACATGCCATGGAATATTTATTAAATAAACATTAGACCAGCAAAAGCAGCAGCAACTACAACTACAACGACAACAACAACAACAACAACTACAAGAAGAAATAGACAAAGTTAAAGTCTTGAATGGAATACCTCGAGAGGCGAAGTTTTATGAATGAATTAAACGCTGTAATGCAAAGTGTTTGAGTTATGCTCGGTCAGGTATAAAACATTTTTTCAATGGGTTGTGAGTAGCTGTGCCGCTGCTATAAGAAAGCAAGAATGAATATTAAAGTTACTATATGAGAGATAATTCAGAATGTTGAACCATTCACTCCATTACAGTATTTGGAGTGTGTATTCAAATAAGTGTTTGAACAGCTCGAAGATTGCCGCAAAGTTAATCAAGGATTGGTTGATGGAGTAAAAATTGTGCAAGTATCTCAGCTTTAAGAAATCAAAAATGAATATCAAAGTTACGGCATATGAGATAATTTATTATACTGATTATAAATACAGTTTAGTTCAGAATTTTGAGTGTGTAATCCACATATATTATGGATATGTATATTCAAATATTAGTTTTTTTTTATCCTAGTCTCCCATCTATAAGACATACAAAATGAATATAACGCTTACTAATTATGGGATAGTTAAAGATTGATTGACTGATCTTTAAAACTTTGCTTAGTAAACTTGTTCATATATATTTATTTCAGATCATATTATATTAATTTATCTCTCATCTTTAAGGGATTCCTTAGTTAATAGAAGGAAGATATTATAGAGAAAACATTGTATACTATATTTATAAGTAGTAGTATAGTTTTACTAAAGTAGTAGTAGAAACAGTAAGACAGTATACTACTCTTTAAAAAATCAGTAAGTACTAATACTCTTTTAATATAGTATAGTAGCATACTACTGCTTTTTAAATTTACATATTATAGTAGTTCTGAAAGTATAATTTAGTAGTATGCTACTACTCTTTAAATATAGTATAATAGCATACTTATACTACACTTTATAGTATACCGTATTCCTTTCCACTTTTTTATAAACATTTCATTCAATTAAAAATCAAATTCCTTCAATTTTCATATTCCTAAATTTTGCTGGCGCTCTGCAATATAAAAATGTTCCTGGAAAAGCGCATAAAAGCGAAGCAACATCATTTAAGTAAAAAGTCCACACCTCGACGCTCCCATTTACGGCCCGGAGCCGAAGTGTGTCCAGGAGCAGGCAACACCCACAGACCGCAGGACACGTCCTGCTGGGCAATAAAAACTGTAAAACCGCAAATAAGGCAGCAAAACCGCAGGACACGCGCGGCATAAGTAAACCATCCAGACACCATGATCAGCATAAGCATCATCATCATCATCATCATCATTACGGCTGGGCAGATGGGGAAAACCGTGCATACGAAGCAGAATGGCCAGGAGCCGCAGTCCAGGTAAGTTGGCCAGCTAAGCCCTGACCCCGGGGAAAACCCAAATCGAATTTCTGTAGGTTTCATTAAGAATTCCCGCGGCGCGCATTAAAGTCTAAACATGCCAACCCCGCAGCCAAAAAGTTTTCCCCTGGTTAGGCATTATGATGATTAGCATCCGGTGATTGGCTGCTTTGCTGGCCAGGCATTAGGCCGCATTCTTGCTCAGGTAGCGCGGCGTCTTAGCGCCGCCGTCGACGTCGTCTTGCCATAAATTTCCGCCGCTTATGGCCTAACACCGGAAGATTTTCGCCATGATTATGATTGCGATTATGATTATTATGATTAAACTAATAGCGGAAATTTCCCAGGTGCATGCAGCGCCGTCAACCCCTTCAACTTCAACCTCAACCTCAACCACTTCAAATTTCTTGGAACAACAAGTCCAAAAATTTGTATCCACAACTAATCTGCTAAATTGGCTATGCAAAAAAAAAAAGAACGAACTACGTATGCATAATGAGAGCTCGAACCATATACAAATCATAAATTTTAATGAGTGGGCCAATTTCGAAGGAGCCACCCATCCACCCAACCACCCCCAACGACAATCGCTCCACCACCCACCCCGAATGCCAGCCAAAAATCAACTATTCAACCACGTTGCTTGCCAGTGCAGAGTGCAAGCAGTGCAATGGATGCGCCATTGCTGCGCTCTTGCTCTCTCTTACTCTTCGTTGCTTGCCTATGGGTGTGTTTGTGTGCGAGTGTGTGCAGTGCAGGCCACGCCTACCATTGGCTGCGCATTCGTCTGTGCACGCTTGTGTGTGTGCGCCCTGCTGCTTGTGTGAGTGTGTGCGTGGCTGAGTCTACGCTTTATTGGCTCAACAGTGCCAGCAGCGACGCAGCGTCGCCGCATGCATATTCATGAGAGAGCAGTGAGCAGCGAGCAGCGAGCAGCGAGTAGAGCAGAGCCAGCGCTGTGCGTGTGTTGGTATACGAGTGCTGTTCATGTGGGTGTGTGTGTGAGTGTGTGTGTGCGTGCGCATATTTCGCCTTATCAGCATTTTTAGGAGTGCGCGTTTTCAACCGAAAGATATTTTTCAATTCCTTCTTTTTTGCTAGAAAATTTATTATTGTTGCAGCTTAAATCCTGTTTCCCTCTATATATATATAGATGTGTGTGTGTGTGTGTGTTTGCCTGGTTCAAGTGCCGTTAACTGTCTGATTAGGGCACTCCGTGCACTCAGCGCTTTAAAATAAATATTGTTTTTAGATTACTTCTACTAAAAATACTAAAATCTGCCCAAAAAAAGGAAAAAATTGAGGTCCAGCAATTGCTAAATTTAATAGGCTATGCATTGCCATATGGCACTCCCTTTGTTCGTCTCGCCGGCTGTCTGCACGCCCCTCACTTGCCTCGACATGTGTTGCAAATTGTCCTCTTCTCTCTTAACTATCAGTCTAGCCGAGGCTGCCCCCATCCCTTTCCTTCCCTTCCTCCATTTCTCTATTAAGTGGACATCCAGAGCGACGCCTGCTCGACGGCGATGTCAACGTTCGACTGACTGCCGCAAATTGAGCGTGCAAAATGGCGGCCTTTTTATTTTTTGGCGACAGATGCCCCAACTTTATTGCGATTGTGCAAACAACAATCATATAGAAGAGTAATAAAAATGGGTATACTCACATTCGAAAGAATCTACGAGCCTATAAGGTAAAAATATTCTTAATCTGGAGAAAAAGTTCGATTTTTGTGACATGTCTTTCAACCTAAACTCACCGAATTCGGAATCTATATAGGCTAAACAATGATATTTAAAATGTATTTGCTATTTAACCATTCGTATATGGTATATAATCAATTATAATTATATTTATATTTGACTCGTTTTTAAGCTAACAGTAAGTCTGTCGACTCAATTTGCATTATGAAGATACAAATGAGATAAACAAAGAATCCATTCTAATACAACAAATTAAGGAATGATGTAATACACATACACATAAATAGAATTTTTATAATCAATTAAAAAAACTGAATTCGTTTCATTTCTGCTCGAATCCAATTCACACTATAAGCAACTCAGAGTATCTCCTAGTCGGGCACTCCAGACCAGACACTCGTAGTGGTTTTTGTTGCAAATGTTTGTTAAATTAATATGTTTCATATGCTAAAACCGTGACGAGAGCGCTTGTTACGTAATCCACATTTCGATAATAACTGAGTTCAATAAACTCTGTTATATAAATGATTGAAGAATGGTTGCAGATTATTTTTACTGAATAAATAATAAGATATGATATGTATGTATTAATTATATAATTATATAATTGAATCAAAATAAAGTGCAACTCCCTAATTACAAATTTCCAGCGATTTTCCATGAAAAAGAAATTTCAGTTTTTGTTAACAAAACAATGTTTGTTACTGCTTCGTGAGACATACATATACATACATACACATATATATTAAGATAGGACTCATTAATTTACAAACGCTCTTAAGTAACGTTTAATCACATAAGCTTCAAGGAAAATTTGCACCTTTGCAACTACTTAAAGTCTGATTAAACTTTCACTGAAATGTGGAAAAATTGTTGGACTGAGCGAGAAAGAGATTGAAACAATATTTTGATAGGTCAAATGACAGATGAAATGGAACGGGAGTTACGGATGCGAGCAGGAGGAACAAGTGGTACATGAGTCAGGGATTGGAGCTGGAATCGAAACGGGGACTGGGCTCCAGCTTGGGACAGACGGGCAAGGCAACTGCGCAAAAAATAACATGAACTGTGCAAAATGTGGAGACAGACAGAGACACACACACACACCATCACACACACACACACACACTGACAATCAGAGCCCCAATGCCAAAAGACAAAAATTTGTAAAATCAGCAGCGATGTCTGCGACGTTAAAAAGCAAGAAAATGAAATACGAAATGGCGCATTGAAGGAATGTGTATGATGGAAGAGCAGCGGGAAGAGGGGAAGAGGGGAAGAGGGAAGCAGGAGAGCTGGAGAAATGAAAAGCAAAGCTGCAGCCTCATTCGAATTTCAAATGCAGCCAAAGGACACTCGCTGGCAGAACTGACCGGACATGGACACCGACTCCATTCCACACACTCGACAATTCCACATGAGACTGTGGCTGTGGTCCATCGCAAAGTCCTTCGTGTCATCCTTCAGCATCCTGAATGCGGTTCGCATGCGAAAAATTATGTTAAAACAATAAAAATATTTGTCAAAATAATGCGATTGCGCTAATAGAGCCAAATATTATTTTTGTATCAATTATCCAGGTTATCGAAATACGCATAGAAAGAGACGGCGGACACAGAGAAAAGCGAACGGCGTTGGTTAGAGAGAGTGCGAGGCACTGTCTGTTTTTTATGAGCTGCCAATTTATTGAATGCAAATGAAATTTATTATACTTTTAAATTATCACAATATATGCAAGTGTTTGTGCTAACATAAATGCACACGCAACACACACAAACACACACAAACACACACACACACACACACACACACACACACACACACACACACACATGCATGTAAGCAAACAGAACCGTGGGAGTTCCGTTGGTTTGACTCAGTCTGTAACCCAACGCACACTCGCACACACACACACACGCACACTTGCCCAAATAAACATATAAAATTTACTTTAAAGCTGACAAAGTCAATAAATATTGTTGTACGACAAAATATTGTTTCAATAAGCAGAAAGAAAAAAAACGTAAATAACAAATTTTTTCACTCCGGTCGGCAAAAAAATTGCCTGCGACCAAAAACAACAAAACGACGTAAAGAACAAACGTCAATATGTGAAAAAAACGTGAGAAAATATTGGCAAAGGGAACTAGGGGAAGCCCAAGAGAAGAGCCTATCTCACATATCCTAGCTGCAGGTACAACAATTTAAATATCAGCTTTTAATTAGCTTTATTAAAAGTTAAATTTGATTAGTTTGAGAAGCAACTGAACTTTCGAACTGATAAACTGGTTAATGCAAACTTCGAAAACCGTTACAAATAAACAAAAATTTAAGAAAAGTATTGGCAGATCACCCTCTGTGCCTCTCCCCCTCCCCTTTGACAGTTTAAGCCTTGGGCACAATCGAAATGGCCAATTGTAAACTTACTAATTTATGCGTAAGCCAAAGCCCACATGCGAGTCACAGTTAGCCACCCACCACATTTTTTTTGCTGGGTCCGGAACTTGTCTGAACTCCCAGGTGCTACGACGAATGCTGCTCTCCCTGTCTGGCGCAGCAGTCGCTGGATGTGGGAGCGAGAGCGCTGCTTGGGCTAGGCCGCATTTTAAGCATTAGTTTGAACAACATAAACAGTGGCAACGAGGCAGGGTTTTAGGCTCAGCCAGGAATATAGAAACTGATGGAACAACTATTGCCACATCTACATCCACATCCACATCCACATTCACATCCACATTCACATCCACATTCACATCGACATCCACTTCCACTTCCACAACCACTTTCCACTTCCCACTCCCAGCGGCAGAGAAAAAGTGCCACTTTACAGGGGCGTACGTACAAAATCATGAATGGCGGCCACCTCGTCAGTGTGTCTCTGTGTGCGTGAGTATCTCTCTGTGTGCGGGTGTGTGTGTGTGTGTGTTCGTTCGTTCGCTCGTGTTTGCGCACACACATAGCTGTAGGTCTTCACTTACTGACTGCTGCGAATAGAACTTGCTGCCGTCGGTGGTTGGTCACCAATACAGGCGCACCGCAACACACCGATGTGAAACGCTGCCGCTGCCGCTGTCGCAGTCGCAGTCGCAGTCACTGCTGCTGCTGCTGCCGCTGTCGCTGCCACTGCCGAGATTCGTTGCTGCCGCGTCGCATTGACTCGAGCTATATGTTATTTCAGTTACACAGATTCAGTATCAGACGTGTTACTATCCCGAACGGTTCTTCGCCGCTGCGTTGTGCCTGCACGTCCGATGCGATTGCTTGTTGTTGTGCTAGCACAGATACAGATACAGATACAGATACAGATACACGCACACACATACACAGCGACAACTTGTTTAAGCAAATATTATTAGAACAAATAATAAGCGCGCCGCAGCAGCAACAAAAAGAAAAACTTCTGTGAAGTGCGACAAACAAAAAGTTCGACAAAAAGAAAAGAAAAACATAAGAAAAGCAGAAGCTTTAAGTTCTTGTGCCAGACAATATACAGTGGCGGCTCAGTCCGCAGAACATCAACACTCAACTCCAACTATCAACTCTCGATCGTTTCGTTTAACTATATATCAATATAATGCACACGTTGTTCAGTGATCAGAACTCATTCTCCCGCCACTATGCCCAAACGGCCGCCGGTTACACATCCGCCTCGGCGGTGGCAGCCGCCAGCAGCGCCTCGGCGGCGGCGGCGGCCCACTATGCGTACGATCAGTACTCCCGGTATCCGTACTCGGCCAGCGCGTACGGCCTGGGTGCACCGCATCAGAACAAGGAGATTGTGAAGCCGCCGTATTCGTACATCGCTTTGATCGCCATGGCCATACAGAATGCCTCCGACAAGAAGGTGACACTAAACGGCATCTATCAGTATATTATGGAGAGATTTCCGTACTATCGGGACAACAAGCAGGGCTGGCAGAACTCCATACGGCACAATCTCAGCCTGAACGAGTGCTTCGTCAAGGTGGCCCGCGACGATAAGAAACCGGGCAAGGGCTCCTATTGGACGCTGGATCCGGACTCGTACAACATGTTCGACAACGGCTCCTTTCTGCGCCGGCGTCGCCGCTTCAAGAAGAAGGACGTCATGCGGGAGAAGGAGGAGGCGATCAAGCGACAGGCCATGATGAACGAGAAGCTGGCCGAGATGAAGCCCCTCAAGCTGATGACCAATGGCATACTGGAAGCCAAGCACATGGCCGCGCATGCGGCACACTTCAAGAAGGAGCCGCTCATGGATCTGGGCTGCCTCAGCGGCAAGGATGTGTCGCATGCCGCGATGCTCAACTCCTGCCACGACAGCCTGGCGCAAATGAATCACTTAACCGGCGGTGTGGAGCACGCCGGCTTCACCGTCGACTCCCTGATGAATGTCTACAATCCGCGCATCCATCACAGCGCCTATCCGTATCATCTGAACGATGACAATCTGACGGTGGCCAGCAGTCAGATGCATCATGTCCATCATGCCGCGGCTGCCCACCACGCCCAGCAGTTGCGTCACGTCGCCCACGTTTCCCATCCACTTACGCCGGGCAATGGCAACGGAGTGCAGTCGTCGGGCGCCTCACCCACCACGATCTCAACGCCACATGGTCCGGCGCACGGCGGCTGGTATACGCCGGAGACGCCGCCGTCGGAGCCCATCACGAACGGCGGTGGTCAGAGCGGCACGCCCACTCATCCCAGCAACAACAACGCCCACAACAATAGCAACAGCAACAACAACAACAATAATAATAACAGCAGCATGCACAACAACAACAACAACAATCCGGCTATCTCCGCCTCGCTACTGACCAGCAGCCCGAGCTCGGCTCTGGGCTTCCGTGACATGATCTTCGAGCAGAACCAATCCTGCCAGCTGGACACCGGCAGCCCGACGGGCAGCATACAATCGGCCAGTCCGCCGGCCTCTGCCAGCGTCGCAGCCTCCGCCGCCGCTGCGGCGGCCGTGATAAACAGTCATCATCATCACCATCATCACGTGTCGCACCTGAGCGGGAATCTGGGCAATCTCGGCCAGCTGAGCAACCTAACCCATTATCGGCCACATGTGGGCCACTACCAGGAGTACGGCATCAAGTATGGCGTCTAAAGTGGGACTCGCTCGACGTGCCGGCTGTGCTCTCTTGTATATTCCTGTAAATATATTTCCAAGCATGACTCACAGCAGCGGCAGAAGCAGCGCCGGCGGCAGCAGCAGCAGCAGCAGCAGTAGCAGAAAGTATCTCAATGTCAATGAATTTATATTATTGTTTTTTTTTAACTCTCTGTCGAAGTTGTTTTTGGCAAATTGCGTATACGAAGTGTTGGCTAAGCGGAAGCGTCTTTTAGTTGTTAGTTTTATACAATCTAATAGCATTAAACAGTAAACTTAAATACACTACAATTAACTACTTATTAATAATTGTTATCTATTTAGGGCGTAGTTATGTCTGGAATGCAATTTGTGATGAGTTTTTGCAATGCGAACGATTTTCATTTATTTCCCCCCCGTAGCGACGAATTCGAAATGAAAATTCATAAAGAAAACGCAAACTATTTAAACATCATATTATGATAGTGAATCGCTTAGTAATATTACAATTAATTAGCCTAGCCTACGTAAGCAATAATAAATTATAAAATATAATTATAAATACACAAAACTAAAAAAAAAGAAAACACATCTATTATCAAATTAGCGTATAAATGAAAAGTGTGTAATTAAACAACAAGAAGAAGAACAACAACAACAAAAATATGTTAAAATATCAAAATGATTGCGAGTTTTATTTCCATTTTTCCATCTACTCTAGAATCGAAGTTGCACTTCCACATGGCATTATTTAAAAACAGATTTTCAGATGAAATCGATAGCATTTAGCATTTACGCAAATTCCGCTGCTTGGCTGCTGATAAATAATAATTATACATATATCAGACGATATTGAATGACCATCCAGCAGTAAAGAAGAAGAAGCTCTATGATGAATGAATCACTAAGCCACACACACGCACACGAACACGCACTTAGAAATATGACAATGGAATATCGGATGGACTCCACTTGGTCGTATTGCACGTGCTTCTTCATTCTGTCCAGACGGTCTATGAATGCGCTTAACTGTCTGAAAGTCCAATCAGCATTGAATTCCAACCCATGACAAAAATTAGTATAAAATTTCCTTGTCTCATCGGTGTACGCAACTTATTTGGATAAACATAATCGTAGAACTCATATTTATTTGGTTTGATCCTTATTAAGTTCTGTTTCTTAGTTTGCAACTTACTTACAACTTACTTCTTTTTTAACATAATTGTAATGGACATATTTTGCTCATATAAATTAATACAGATCCATCTATTAATCAGAAAATGGAAATCTCGATCAAAATAAAATGTCTGGAAAAAGTATACTATGTTAGATTGTTTGGTACTGATTGATAACAGCTATAATAATAATCCATGGAATCACCTACAATAACTATAAAAATAAATAAAATTTAAATATATGTGAATCGATTTTCAATAGAATTTTTATATCAAGTTAAAAGATCTTTATTATTTTGAAGATTTGTATCACTTTTTAATATGATTAGAAATCAAATATCTAAAACATATAAAGTATCTGCATCTGCACATAGGTAAAAGTATAAGTATTGGACTCATATTTATATAATTGGATTTGATTTTTGATAAATGTTTTATTGTGACTTCAGAAATGTCATATTTGATAGGTATGTATATGGTTTATGGTATATATATTGTTGTTTTTAAAGAATCTGTATGAATGAAACTGGCTAAATATATTTGAAGTATTTCGCAGTCTTTTGAGTTTTTTCCTTATAAAAAACTGTTTTCCAATAATCACTAATCAATAACTTTAGTTATAATAAAAAGTATACAGTTGAAAAACCCTTTGAATACTTCCATACAGTTTTAGTCTAGTAACTGAAATAAAATCAAGTGTCATAGAAAAGTTAACAATAAGAACTTATTAATGCTAAGAAAGATTTGCTAAATGGTAAAAAGCTGTAGGAAATATTGAGCTTTCCCTGAAACAATTTCGTAGCCCCACAATGAAAGCTAAATTGTAAATCTTTAGTTAAAATAACTTTTAAGAAATTCCCCCAACTAAGGCAATGCTCAAGCCACGCCCCTAATTGTCAAACAATGAGGGTTAATTGGTAGAAAGTAAAATACAAAAGTCGAATTCGAACTCGAATTCGCATTCGAATAGGAATTGGAGCTCGAAATGCGTAACGCTAATGATGAGTGCGAAAAATAGATTGTTGGAGGTCCGCTTATTAGCCGAATCGTCGGACCAGTTACTCAATCAACCAATTTGTGGGCCGATCAATCGACAGCTTCAATGATTAACTGAAAAAAAGAGGGAGAAGAAGAAGACAACTGATGTGTGTTATGGCTGCTGTCTGTCAATATCGCTGATGATGTTGTCCGGCAAACTATGAAGATTGTTGTCACGGTCTACTCCAGTGTCTGCGGCTCCATTATGCGGCTATCATCTGCGTTCCATTGTCACTTGAGAAACCCGCCTGGCGCCAAAGCGACATTGAGATGGAGATTGAGATTGGGATTGGGATTGAGATTGCGATGGCCAACTGCGACTCTTCGACTACTCCAATGATGGAGTATTTGATGTGGGCTAAACTATGCTCAGGTGTCGCTTCAGCTGAAGCACGAGCTTTGCTAAGGGCCATTGGCCTATTGTTTTTCAATGGCGTATTCGGCTTTTGAGCCGGGGACTGAATTTCTGGGTGGGCACACAAATGAGCGCTCAAGTGCGAATGAAAAGTGTGCCAAAGCTAGTGGCTCGACATTTAGGCCTACAAACGTGCTCAATGCGAACAACACTGTGCAACAAAAACAAGTTGCGAGGCTGGAAAGTAACCTATTTCGATACGCTTTTTTGTAAATGAGAGTGGAGCACTTGCTGACGACGGCTTAACAGCTGTTAGCTTACATGTGTGGAATAACAGTTATATGCTGTATATATTGCATGTTAATTATGTTAAGCAGCTGTAAATTTACACATGTTTAATGATACATATATTTGTTAAATGTAGCATTTATGTCACTTTAAGCTTGCATATGTTAAATGATACAGATAACTTAAGTATAGCATGCAAATCATGTTAAGCAGCTGTTAGTTTACATATGTGGAATAACAGCTATGGTATATGGTAGATTAATCATATTTAACAGCTGAATATTTGATTATCAGATTTGATGTATATCTTAAATATAACTTGTAAATCATTTTTAGCCACTGTTAACTTACATTTGCAGGTAAACAATTAGATTTCATATATGTACTTTTTTAAGCAGGCTTACTTTGGATTATTTGGATTATTATTAATGATCGCGATATGAAAACCAACGAAAAACAAGCCTAAGAATTTTTTACTGTTAACAAATTTTCTCTGAGACTTTGCCACCTGCGTTGTCTTAATTTCCTACAACTTATTTTTAGTTTCGTATATTATTCAAATCTGAACTCTTAAAAAGATATCGCACATACGTTTCACATTTTATAAACTGAACTTTTATTTCACCTCCAAGTCAAGTTACTTTAACTGGTAATCTAGAGAAAGGTCTGAGGAACCCAAAACAAAATCTTTGCTGATGTGATTGATTTAGTAAGTATCTTTTTTGTTTGGTATCATGTCTGAATTCTATTCGAACTTGTTAATTTTTCAGTCTAATAAAGTAACTGTTTATAGTCTATATATATAAGCATATAAGCACTGCGCTGAAGTTTTGCAGCCTAGTCTTGATCGCAAACTTGTTTGCTCTCAGGCTTCCCCTTCACATCTCTCTGTCACTCTCCTCTCTCTCTATCTCTATCTCTCTTTCACAGTAGTTATGCTTGGCATGCAAATTCGAGGCATTCAGTTGAATATTTCTGATTGCGATTGCCGCATTGACAAAGCCGAATCCGGGCTTGAGTCCATTCGGTGTCAAAAGCAACAAAATTATAACCGAAACCACAAAAAAAACTGTTCGGGGGGCACAAAAAAAAAGAAAAGAAATCGCGTCGAAAATGAAAAATATGCCCACAGCAGCCGTCGCGAGCAGCGGACGCAGATTGCGCGGGTGGTCCAAATGGCGACAGAGGAGTTGGAGGTGGGGAGGGACAAGAGAAGGACAAGAAAAACAAAGCGAATGGCGACAACAGCAAAATGTTGCACTGTTTGCTTAGCGATAAGGACGCACACACTCACACACTCACACACGCACACATGAACAGATGCAGATGCAGGACACAGTTCGCAGGACAACAATGCTGTGCATACACATACACACACACACACACATACGCACACATACAGAATGAAATCATTGACAGAGCGGCCCAATCATAAATATTGACAGCTGGTTCGTCTGCGTTCGTCCTGGAGCCAGGCCCGATTTACATAAATATTATTGCAAGCCTAATTAAATGCAAGTATTAGCTGCTAGCACTAACCACCCCCCCACCACTTCCACTCCTGTTGATACCCTATCATGTCGGTCAACAGCTGCACGGGTATATCTATGAATTTGTTTGCTTCGCTCGCCGTGCAGCGAGCTCCTTTGTAATTTTTACCTTTACCTTTCTCTCACGCCTCCCTATCACAATTTATCGCTATCTCGCTCCGGCCGCTCACATACGTACATATGTACGTGTGAATACTTGTACATATTTATTTACCTGCCCAGTTGTGTTGATGACCTGTTATCATTGCGCCGTTATAACAATAAATTCTACTGCCATCGCCTACCGTCGATGACAACAGAAGCGTATAATATTGTTGTCCTTGTTGCCATTGCTATTGTTGTTGCTTTTGTTGTTACTGTTGTTGTTGTTGTTGTTGTTGTTGCTGTTTGTCTTGCGCGGTTTTGCTGTTGTTTTGGCAGCTGTCGTTGCAATTAACCAGGCTATATAATAGAGACCTGCTCTAAGGTAAATTTATGTTGCGTAATATGAAAATATAACGGAAATTAAATATATGTACTTTAACAATTACATAAAATTAAAATATATTTTGTGAATAAATTTAATATAAAGTATATTCTATTACACATCCCTATTTGAGATTCTATATTAAAAATTCTTGAGCATTTTTTTTCGGTTTTTTTTTTTTAGATAAGTCTTTAAGCGATCCAGCCGTATATAGACAAAAGGGATCTCATTCCTATATTTCAATATATATTTGATCATCATATATTCATCTAAATTAAAATCTATCACAATTTCTATCTCTAACTCTATATACATCTCCATTTTTTATCGTTTCTTGTCTCTATCTCTATCCGCATATCTGATATCATGCCGATCAGTTATCCAAATTTCTTCACCACAAAACTTTCTCTTCTTTATCTCTCTTTCAACTTTCAAGATCAAAGTTCCGAAAATATTGAAAACTTAAAATCCTGCTTCGATTTTATGGCGATCATTGAACAAATAATACTTCTTATACAGTAAACTTCCGCTACCCTTTCTCAGTTATAGAGTCCATAAAGCCATGGCCGAGTTTTAGTGTCTGCGATATCGAGCAGCAGCAACAACAATAACAACAACAACTGCATTTTTATGGCATTAAACAAACTTTGAGAGCGAATGTTTTCGAACACTTTTGAAGTTTTATTGAGTTATAAATACGAAAAATGGCTTTGGAGTTGCCTCGCCCCAAGAAAACGAAACTCGGCAATTTTCAAATTAAATTTATGATCGATTTATGCCAAAAACAAAACAAATCAAAATAAAAAAAAAAGAAAAACCAACTACGCGGTAAATATGCAAATGAAAAATTGCAAATAAGAAAAAAAAAAAAAAAACAATTAAGTACGTTGCAGTCGGCTGTAACTGACTGTCCAATGCTCGTTCATAGCTGAAAATGGTTTCAACACAGTGAAATCCAAATATAACGAATATGAGGAGACTCCCAAAATTCTTCTAAAGGATTTAACAAAATGTTCGATGTAGAATTCAGTTCGTTATATCAGGGTTTCATTGTAAAATAACAAATTGGGACCATAAAATAATGATATATGTGTAATCTCCTAGACTGTAAAAGAATTATCTGTACTATGTATTGAATTATTCAATCAATATAACTATTCTCCATCGATAGTAAAGACGACTATATAGAGTTTCATTGAGGTCTACTGGAGCAATAGGGATAATTCTCTATTTACAAAACCTCTTATACCTTTATAAAATTATGATTTTAGTAATCAAGATTATACACAAGAAATTCTAAGACAGATAGAAATACATACAAACAGACAGCACGACGGAAATTGACTAAAAACCAATATACTCACTTTTTTTACTCTCACTTGCTGAACGGGTATTAAAAATCAGCGCCTGGCGTCGACATTTGAGTAAATTAGCCCCTCGTGCAAGCAATAGAGTAGGGGGTAGGGGGTAGGGGGTAGGGGAGTAGGTCGGCCAGAAGACCCGAAGAGATCCGGGAGCAGGCAATTTATTGGCCTCTAGGCTGACGGACGTCGATGGCAAGAAGAAGCAAACTCAAGGAAAATTATGTGCAGCCGACAAGAAAATTGCAACAACAAAATTTTGATTGACTGCTGCGCTTGAAATGCTTTGATCTGGATCTTGCCATCAAATGGCCAGAGCGGGTGGAGCAGAGGTGCTGCAGCAGTTGCCAGCTGACGCCAACAGATGGCGCTCCATTGGTGATTAAACATCGAGGTCCCCCTTTTTGGGGAAAGTCGTCGACATCGAATGAAGCTATCGGAGGAAGATTTGATTATTGGAATCTGATGTGCAGTTTATTTTACTTATCAGCGTTGGCTATGGCTCTGGCTCTGGCTCTGGCTTTGATGTCACACAGACAGTTGGTATTAGTATTAGCTCGTCACCGGGCCGAATGTTTATGCCAATCGGTCGACCAACTGATTTTGGCCATTTGATGCTGCCGACGACGAAGTTGCCAACCAGTTGGCGCGACATAAGCAAATAAATAACATCGGTTGCGATTCTGTATTCAAATTCGGTATTGAAATTGGAATTGGATTTGGAATCGGAATCTGGCAAGCGGTATCGCAAACACAATCTGCAAATTCAGCTCTATCAAAGTGTTAGGATGCCTTCAGCCCCAAGTCAAATAATCATAAATTCTCCCCGCTTGAAGACTCAAGACATCGTTAAGCAAAAACAAAAACAAGCTGAAATAAACTAGTTGGATGCGTGCTTGACTAGAAAATACCCTAGCTATGCATAGAGTCAATGTTTTAAATATTCTTACCTATTTCTATAGAAGTGAAAACTGAAGCACGAATGTCGCTGAACGTTCATAATATAGATTGTAATCAGTGTCAAGCAAGCAAAAATGAGAAATCTATATTTCTAAATTTAATGAAGTTTCCAGTTTTTATACTTCTTGAGATTGCAGAGACAGTACACATGGACAGACGGATCTTGATAGATTATGTCTTTTTATTTATCTGCCACGCCTTCCTTTTACTTTTCTTGAACTTTTACATATACCCT
The DNA here is from genome assembly GCA_037075185.1 of Drosophila pseudotalamancana. Classification (NCBI taxonomy): domain Eukaryota; kingdom Metazoa; phylum Arthropoda; class Insecta; order Diptera; family Drosophilidae; genus Drosophila; species Drosophila pseudotalamancana. The sequence goes on along the minus strand of JBAMCK010000007.1, from coordinate 498,061 downwards.
GTATGATATCCTAAATCCCTGTTGTTTTACCTTCAACTTTTCTTTTGGATATGCTATGCTTTCTCCTATCTGTAACATACACAAGCACAAAGTCAAAATACCCTACTCGAAGCACAAGCGAACGCACCCTGCAAATACTTACTAAACGGATTGTTTATTTTTCCGAATTTTGTTGCACGTAAATCAGGGAAACGACTTCTTTCCAACTCGTTCGCTGCTTCCTTCTGCACGTCCAGACAAATTGTCGACAATTTCCATGGAAGTGCCGTAAATCAAATGAAAGTTTTCCACACAGTTTGTGGAATTTTGCTTCAATTTGTTTTCAATTTACATATTTTGCTGGAAACTAAGAAACTAAATCAAATATCAATCAAAATTCCTAACAATAGGCAGAAGTGAGTTCTTAATTATTTCGACGTGGGAGTCGGAAAAATCTTAGGCAATAAATTATGAAGAATCGTATTTATAAATCCTTTAAATTAAGGTAAACAATCAATTTCAGACTTTGAATATTTCATTTATTCCGAAAATCGGAAATTATTTTATTTCAGTTTACAAAACTAAAGATCTCAATTTTGTGCTCTAGTTAAAAAAAAAAAGTCGTTGGATACAGTGCGTATACGTTATTTCCCATGAATCGAATCGAAGCAATGTATGAATGAAAAACAAAACCATTGAACAAAACAAAACTGGGAAATTGAAGGCATTTGGTTTTTCATTTCGTAACATCGGAAAGTTTGTGGGGGAGAAGGACGAATGAGGGGCTGGGGGATTGGCCCCCAGAGCTAAAGCAATGCCCGGGCGAATATCTCATGCAGAGCACACGTAGAACAATTGGAGCTCTAGTCTATTGTTTAAACAATTAACAATAACATAAATGAATGCATAATTGCGGCGATATCGTGTGTAATTTCAAGCGCTTTCAGCGGAAGCCCGCACCGCACGATGCCCGCCCGAGAGTCGTCTGGCTGCCCAGTGATCGATAGCACGTAGAGATCTGGATCCGGAGTTGCCGGAGTTGGCCGGGCCAACAGGTGCAGCACTTGGGCTGCTCTCAAGTGGTTTTTGCGGCATTGTCAAACTGTGAATTTAATTCTAATGAGTGCATGCAACGAAAACTGGAGGAGCCGAACCGCAAACCACAATCCGACACCTGGCGCCAAGGTGTTTATCGTCGCCAGCAAACTAAACAAACCAGGACAGGCATAAAGAGGGGAGACATAGGGAGAGGGACGCTGAGTAGGAGGAGGGGGGAGAGGAGGGTAAGGTTAGTGGGTGGAGGCTGTTGCATTGCTTGCTTGCTTGCCACGGGCGGTGGTAAGTTCATTGCGCCACAGGCGCACTGCAGATTTATCGCCTCCGGAGGTGGTAACGGGTAACGAGTAACGGGTCTTCCTCTTCCTCTTCTTCTTCTGCGATAGCCACGTGGCTATAAAACAGACATCCAAACGTGGCTGCAATAGCGCCATCTCACGCTGCGCTGCAGTCGCGTCTTCCGTTGCCTCCAATGCCTTTCGACGTAATCCCAGATACCACATTTTCAAGTCCAGTTGAAGAGTTAGTTTACGGTCAAGATCGGGAGTAAAAGGGAAGCCCGGTTGGTGGTCAAATGGAAATCGCAATTAGCCAAAGTCCAAATGTTGCATGTGGCAAGCATCCAAGCTGTTGCAGCCCATCATCAATCTAGATCCAGAGACCCCTTCAAGTTCATTTCTTCTGGCCTTGTTTACGGAAGCATCGCCCATCCAGCCACATCATCCAAAATAGTTTTTCATTGTAAATATAATAATCGGAATTGCAACAGCAACGAAGGCAGAATAAACTCTGCCTGAGCGACTCATTTGGAAATGGATTGGCAGATAAATCTATCGGCTGCATTCTCCGGTTTACATATATAAACCATATGGCAGCCGTAATCCAGAGTCGAAGTAGGTGCTAATTTATGGTTACGACAGCCTCCGGCGCAAAGCAAAACAGAGGGAATGCAATTTGGCATTTCCATGTCTGCGGCTGCCAAATGCATTGATCGGCCCTCGCTGGCAACCACCTAATTGGCATTGGGATCGGGTCAGATCGGTGGATAGCTGGATCGGTGGATAGGTGGATCGGTAGATTTAGCACACTCAGGCGCAGCGGTGCGGCAAATATTTATTGCTTTGTTTATGTAACCTAAATTATAAAATGATAAAGCCCGCAGGCAATACAAAATAAAAAAGTATCTTCAATTCCGATCTAAAATGTACAGATCGGATCATAGATCATAGCTACGATCTGGCAACGCTGGCAGTTTCAGATCGATCGATATTAATTTGTTTGCAAACACATTTCGTTCGATTTGCCCAATTTGTAGCCGAAAGTATCTGTAAGATACAACACATGTATCTCTATCTGCAATTGTAGTTGCTGTTGTTGTTGTTGTTGTTGTAGATTTTCTAGCTGTTCTAGCTGTTGTAGCTGTTGTAGCTGTTGTAGCTGTATCTCTGGCCTCCTCAATGTCTGCTGCACTCATGCTGAGCGTCGAAAAGTCTACGATTTCCGTTCGTCATATAAATCAAGTGAAAAACCTAAAGCAACAGCATTTCTACATTTTTATTGGTCTTCAGCATTTTCTTTTTTTTTCCATTCTTCCCCATCTTCTATTTATTTGTGCATAATAAGTTGTTGAGACGAAGGTCGTGGGTGGGAGGGGTGTGAGCGAGGGGCTGGGTGGTGGTGTAGACGCCAGCCTGGGGCGTGGGTGTAGCCGATGGCTGATGGCTGAAAATTTCGTTGTCGATATCAAAATACCAAACAAATCGTCAGCTCGTCATTTTTCAGTCAGTTTTTTGTTCAATTTGTTATGGGCGAGAATGTTAGGAGCTAACAAGCATATAGTGGAAGCTAAAAGTATGACAGCATGTGATAAATCGGTAGATTGGTAAATAGATAGAAAGATAAACAGTTGAAAGAGGATATATATATCGTTTGATATATAATTATAAACAGCTTAATAATAATAAAGATGTGAATATGTATTTATAAAATAATGAAATTAATGGATAATAAATATAAATAGATTAGTAGATAATAGATAGATAATAACTAAATAAATATACATGTAAACATATTAATAGATACAGAGATGTATAAAAATCGATACAAATATGGATAGATGTATAGCTAGCCAGCAAGATAGAAGAATAGAGGAATAGATTTATAAAAAGATAGAGTAATAAGGTATGGATAAGATGAATAGATATGCAGATAGGCGAGGAATTGGTTGGTAGATTGGTTGATTGGCTATATAGATATACATAATACATGAATAACCACCATACATATAAAAAAACCTTATCTAATATGATAAATGAGATTCTACTCTTGTATAGTACTTTATCTGTCAATTTTATCTAATATTTAACATAACTCCATCCAACCTAATATATTATCCTCTCCATTTGCTCCTTTGCACATTAACTTCTGGCACTCACTGTGTTCAAATGCCAACCTGATGCTTCATATAGACAGACATTGGGGCGCGCATGTTGTTTCTTATTTATGTACATACATATGTAGTTTTGTTGTTGTTGTTGCTGCTGTTTGAGAAACAATTCATTAATGAATTTTAAAATGCTTCTAATCGATCGTTTGCGCTATAATTAATGTCAGCCAACGGCATCGGCATCGGCATCGGCATCGGCAATCGGAATGTGTTGGATGAAATTTCTAGCTGGGGATATAGAACTTGATTCATGGTCGATGCTTAAGCACAGATCTTCAAATGTGGCTCAAGGGTCACCTGCTGTGCCACTCAATGCCAGAGCTGACGCCTGGCTTGGCAAATAGGTCAACAATTTAGATCTCTATGGATATAGGAAGTGGATTATCTGGCTATTTTTGCCGATGTCTGGAATGTGCCACAATTTCGATTCCCACTCATATTTGTATTCTTTTTATTTTGGCTCATTGCCTCATGGGATGTGAAACACTTGGTGCCGCGCTGTCTGCACGAGCCGCAGCAGCAATAATAATAATAACAGCAACAGCAACAGCAACAACACCAACAACAACAACAACAACAATAATAATTGTAACAACAACAAACACACGCGTCGACTGCATATTTATGCAAGAGCCAACCACCAGATGCAAATGGATATAACTCAAAAGTTGGCCTGACCCGCGAGGCTGTGCGTTGTTTTTCCACGCCTGGCGTGAAAAGTGAAAAGTGTTGAGAAAAATGTATAAAACAAATGCCAAAGTCAAGCTAAGAAAAACGAAAGAGAGACCAGACCAAAGGCAAAAGCAAATGAGAGTAGACGACTCGACCTGTCTCGAGGCTCGAGAATTGTTGTAATTTTTAACCAGTTTACTGAGCAAATATTTTATCAACATATTTTCAGAGACAACAATCAAATGTTTGTCTTCAAAATATTTAAATATTTACATTGTGAAAACAACTGCAACTGCGAAACGGAGACGACGAAGACGTCGAGAACGATGACGACAAAACTTCAAGAAACGGCGAACTAGCAACTACATATATCCAACGACTAGTTTATATAGCTTGTATATATATACATATATATGTATATATATAATGTCTGTTGCCATGGGAGCAAGTGCATCTGTTGGATTCCACATCCAAGTTCTCAGACAGTTTGTAGATACTTACGTACAGTTCATTTTTTGACTTTGCATCTACTTGCAGCTTTAAAATGTATTTGCCCTCATTTTCAAGTAACTGTATCTGACAGATACAAATTAATTGTCAATTAGCTAAAAAACACGTATCTGTCAGATACTTGCAGCAATTAATTATGCCCAAATATAAGCTGACGCGCAATCAAAACACATAAAACCAACAATAGAGAATTTTATGAACTGTTGCTGAAACAGTGAAAATTATTTAAGCGTTGCAGCTGGAAAATTTGTCGTCAATGGCGCGCGGTTAAGCAAACAAAACTCGCACACACAAAAAAACAGAAGAAAAACAACCGAAAAAAAAGTAAAGATGCAGCCGAGGCCTTGAGATTGAAGTTGAATACGTGGGTGTGAGATACTGCACAGACATACACTCACACACACACACACACACAGAGACAGAAGCACAACTCATCAGAGATTTCGCAGTCAATTTAATAAACGGCCATGAAATTATTACAAGGCGCGTGTGCGAGTGCAGACGTCGCTGCTGTTGAGCTGTTGATATACCCTAACCCACAATTAATGGAGCTGTTGATATATACCCTTACCCAAAATATGGAGCATATTAATTGATAAACGTTTTTTGTGGCTGCAACATGGGTTTAACAAGGTAGCCGAGCAGCCATAACTGAACCCTGAATTTCCTGCTGCTGAAGCATTGGCTGCGACTGCCTACACACATACACACACACACACACACTGACAATTTGTCCTAAATAAACATTTCAACAGCAACGAAAGCGACGTTGACGGCGACGACGACGACGACTTTGACTATGTGGCAGCGCAGCCTCCGCCTCGGCGTTAAAGCGTTTCGAAAGTGGCACGAGAGAGTCTGTTAAATTGTCTGGCCAAACATACCACCGTTTAACCGCAGCAGCAGCAGCAGCAGCAGCAGTCGCAGTTAGTCGCCACCCCTGGCTCACACTTCCGCAGCCGCTGCTGCCAGCAACCCCTCCCCCCTTCCTCGACCACTTCGCCGTGCAGCGAAGCGTCGCTCATTCGCCGTCGCAATATGCTAAATAAACATTGGGCCACGTCATGGCTTATTGAATTGTCACTTATGCCCGAATTTGAGTTTTTGTTGCCATCTGACTGCGGCTCCTGCTTCAGTCGCTTCTACTTCTCCTTCTCCTTCTCCCTGCTGCATGGCTGTGTGTTTGTCACAATTTCAATGGGCATTCATAATGGCGACTATCTGACGTTTCCTTCTGCCTGCCAGCCAGCCAGCCAGCCAGCCAGCCAGCAAAGTGCTTCCATTTAATTGCTTTTACTCCCGGGAAATTCAATTTCAATTTCAACAGTTTGCAACTTTAAAGGCTCATGTGGCCATATATGAGATACCCTAACATAATCAATAATCGATTTATGCTGTTTACTTTATCCGAAACGAAGTCGGGGAATTCAATTTTGAGCTGCAGTTGAATATTATTTATGTACTTAAGTGGAGTTCTTGTATAAAATGTATTATTGAAGGATTACTTGCTAAGGATTCCATTTGATTTACTTTATCTGCCTGCCTTGTTAAGACCTCTGTTTTACTTATCATGCACAAATATCTATTCGAATTAGTGTTTGATTATAATTATTACTACTGTGTGCTTCCTGGACCTGACCTCATTTACCAATTTACAATTGATCTGAAAGCTAATTAAATTATGCTATTTTATGGCTAATATTTCACTTAAACAAATTTAAAAAAAAGCAATACAAATCATGCTTTGATATAGCCCACAAATCAATCAATTCACACGTTTGGATTTCTTTTATATTCATATTAATTAACCCATACACACTCACACACACACACACAAACGTGTGCGCGTGCACTGATATAGAAATCAAATTATGCACTGACAATTTAATTGAAATATTGCAAATCTATGCGCCATAAAATTTTAGAACAAATCTTCCACAAAATAACAACAACAACAACAACAATGGCAAAAGGTAATAACAATTGAAATAACAAACAATAAATGGCAATCAAAATTGAAATGTTTCAAGCTTCATTGCAAAATAAAAAGCATACACATAAGTGTGCATGTGTGTGTGTATGTGTGTGTGTGTGTGATTACACAGACACATTTTGCCACATATGTGAGCTACAAATTGATCCGCCGGATACATTTCAAATAAATAACAACAATGCAAAACGAGAGTAAAAAAGAAGAAGAATAGGAGCAAATAGACGATGGCAAATTACAATTACAATTAGAATTTGAATTTTTTTGATTTTCATGACTTCCGTTTAATAACAAATAAATCGCATAATCCAAAGCATAATATTTGCACAATTAAAATTTCAAATAAATTTTAGTGAAGCAGCAGCAGCAGCAGCAGCAGCAAATCAAAGCAATTACAACAACAACAACAAAAGCAAATGGGGTAGCCATAAAATAACATACACACATACATACACATACACACAAATTCAAATACAATAAAATAAATTAGCACAATCGTCAAAATTGAAAATAACAAAAAAACAACAACAACAAAATAGCTGCGTAAATATAAGCGATTATTGACACAAACACAAAGCCAATAAATGATTGGGCGCCCCAGTGGGCGGGGCATGTGAGAGAGCGAGAGAGAAAGAGAGAAATAAACAGAGAGAGAGAGAGAGAGAGGGCGTGGGGGTGGGGGATCGATTGTGCGCAAATAAACAGCAAAATTAGCGAAATTATGCAAAACGATAATAAACATTAAAAAGCGGGCGACCTGGCCAGGTTTTTGGCTGCGGCATGTAAAAAATCAAAAATCGCTGGCAAAATAAATAAATAAAAATTAATCAGCAAAAAAAAAGAAGAAGAAGAAGAAGAAGAAAATTACATACAAAAACAAAATAAAAAGTTGAGCAGCCATTTTCAATTTTGCATTTTTCGTGGCTCGTTTGGCAAACTTTTTCATAATCTTTTTGACAAGCAACAGCAGCAACCAAACAGACTTTTGCACCTTTTGCGGTATTACAGCACGCTGTCTCGCTCGCACTGTCACGCTGTGTCTCTGTCGCACGCGCGCTCTTTTACTCAGGCGCAGTTCACACCTTGGCTAAACCTTAGCAAAAGTATCTATCGTGCATAAATATTTTTGTATCTAACTGGGGCGTGCCGCTACAGCAACAAAAACAAGAAAAGCAACAACAACAGTAGCGGCGGCAGCAGCAGCAGCAGCAGCCGCAGCAACAACAACGAAACAAGTTTTAGCATTTAAATGAGCGCCAAAGTTCGCCAAAAATTGTTTTGTTGGCTCCGCCCACTTGCAGCCGACGCCGCTGTCAGCTGCGACTGCGACAGCGCAGAGATGTACAAATGTATCTCTCACACAGTTACACACACACACACACACACACACGCACCCTGCTGCTTAGAGCATTTATGAAAATAACCACCATGACAGCGCTGCCAGCGTCGCAGCGGCAGCGTCGGCAGCGACTGCGTCAGCAGCATCAACTCGTTCGAGCAGCGCAGTCCGAGTCGCAGCAGAGGCCACAGTCACAGTCACAGCCATAGCCATAGCCATAGCCAGTGGTTACTTCTCTTGCTGTTACTGTTGTTGCTGTTGTTGTTGCTGTTGCTTTTATTATTGTTGTTGTCTTTGTTTTGACCAGTCGATCGCCGGTGCTGGCGCTGCCATTGCCATTGCCTAGTTCGCTCTCCCGCTCGCTTATGGCCGCCAGCACAGTCCGTACATAAATTACTTGCTTCTGCCGACCTACCTTTTCCCCATACCCATCCCCACTCCCCCTCCTACCCAGGTGCCTACCTAGTTGTCCATCTCTTCATCCATCTGGCTGTGGCTTACCTGTCGTCACATACACACACATTGCAACCATGTATTGGTGCCTGTTTTGCCGTCGCCTTTTCACTCAGCGATGAATTGGGATTGGTTGAAGGTGTGCTCTGTCTGTATTCAATTAAGCTAAATTGAGGTGCTTATTAATGAAATAATAATAAGAAGTATATTTTAGTACCTTATTATAAGACTCAACTCTTACTTGAGCTCTGTCTTTGATCTATTTGAGAATTGGACAATACCTAAACAGCACAGATCTTGAACAATAATAATGTTTTAAACAAATTATGCAAATTTGCAATATAATTAGGTCTGGAAACTTGTCGATTAGCTTGTGGTTGAAATTGATAGATATTAAAATAGATGTTTTAATTGGGTTTGTAAATGCAATTGAAACTGTTCATAATTGTACTAAAAACAATCTAATCTAAAATTTGTTGGATTCCATATATTCCATTTGCTTAAAACATACTTTTTTTTTTTAAATTATAATATAACAACTAATAACATACCTAGGATATATTAAAATAATATTTAAGATTAATAGAGTAGTAAATAGTTTGAGCAATAAAGAAAACAACGCTTCAATTCGGCTTTAGGCTCATTTATTTTTGACCAATTGACTTGGCCTTTAGTTCGATTCATAGCTAGCAAATAAGTTAAGCTCGCGTTCGGTTGAAGCCCACTTTGCAGCCTTGACTTTAAATACTGTTATTCAATCCTGACTCAAGATGCATTAAAAGCCATAAAACTTGATTCGAAGCGACAGAAATCCAATAGATCACAGCTGGCGCCCATTAAACCGCAAACCACAATTGGAAACCGCGTCGATGGAAATTGTAAACCAATTAAAACAGCTGCTGCTGCTGCTTCGGTTGCTGCTGCTGCTACTGCTACTACTGCCGCTGCTGCTGTTCCGGCTGCTGCTTCTGCTGCAGCATTCAACGCAGCGTATGCGTAATGAAAAGCAAATATTAATAAATCATACGTGACCAATCAATTTGATACTGCGGGGAATGTCCACGCAGTGCAAACCAACAAAGATATATCTATATATGTATGCATATACATACATATACATATATGTGTATGTCTACAGAGATTGGCCAACTGGTGGGGAAGAATTGATGTGCTGTAGCAACTGTCGCCCAAGCGCACGCAACAGAATCAATATTTAATTTATAATTAACTTTACAACATGAAAAACAACGCAGAGGCAAGAGGCAAGAGGCAAGAGTCGAGATACTCAGATCCGTAGATCCATGTATTCCGTTTTATCTTTTTAGCACACAAACCGAAGCGGAGGTAAAAAGCCGAAACAAACGGCAGTGCAGAGGGTGGCAGCCCTTAACATTACGTTTGGGGCGGGATTTGTGGCGGCTTTAAACGTTTGCCACTACGGGCAATTAACGCGTCCGTACGCAAACACGTTCCTGATCCTTTAGACAAACAGCCGGGCGGTGAGCAGGAAAGCAGGAACCAAAAAAAAAAAAAAATACAAAAAAAGAACTGAAGTATTACGCACTGAAATAAAGTCTGAGCCAAAAATTAGTCGAGGGTATGTTTATGCAAACGCAAAAGAGAGAGTGAGACAGAGAGTAGAGAAAGAGTAGGGAAAGAGTAGAGAGGGTGTGTGCAATAGGGTGAAACTTTTCGGGGGTGCTAATTGAAAAACTCAATATTTATCTATGAGAACAACTTAGAAGAGCGTCAACTTAATTCGCTCTTAGGGTGGTTTTAACCGGCGGCCATTTTGTTGAGCTCTACTATGATACTATTTTTTTTTATGATATTCCTCTTTCTCACTAAAGATCTGTCCTTATTTGAACAATAATTAAATTGTATGATGTGATATCTTGATGATAATAACGATAATGATGAGAACAATCATCACGTTAGTTTCCACGATCGTTGACAAACTGTGGAGCAGAAGTGGAACTAACTTTTAAGTGGAGGAAATGTTGTGACCTCTTGTAATTGGAAGTGGAACAGAGAAATCAGTTAGATAAACAGGAAGAGGTCTCTGCTTGTAATGGAAATAGGGTACCAGCAGACAGGTAGAATGGTGGCTGCGCAGGCAGGTAAAGCCAAGTGTCAAGCACACTTATCAAGCGTGAAAAGTGTTGTAAAGAAAATATGGTAATTCGTCATAATTTATGTTAAATATAGATAAAGGTGCGATATATGCAGAGGGAATAATAATAATATTTAAAAAAATTAACAATAGATATTCCTTACATGTGCAAATAGCAGGACAAAATTTTCAAGAATTCTAAGTAATTCTCATGACTTCAAGAGAGCTCTATAGTCCTTCATACACAGACAGAGAAAAAGAATTATCACCGTAAGAAATAATAGAAACTATTTTATAGTTTTCAAATATAATTTATTTTATTTACCAGACAAATTAATAATAAAGCTATAATAATAACTATTGAAATCAAAATAATTAGAGATACATATATACCTAAATTAAAGTAAGACTTATTAAGATATGGCACATTTCTATGCGATTCTCATGAGTTAAAGTTGATAGGGATTGAAGACAAAGAAGTAAGAACCACTATTAGAAGTGTTAATAGCTATCTATATCATATCTCAACATAATCTATAAATATATGTAATTCTACCTTCTGGGAACAGTTTCATATAAGTTATAATCGAAATATTTCAATGCTAGTTTCTTAATTTAAAATTCCTCTCACTTTTATCATCAAAACTCAGTTGCGAGCAGATGAATACTTCGCTAAATAGACGCCACGAAACGTCAATTGGTCTGATCAGCATTAAGTTCTATATATATATATATATATATAGATTTACATGTAGGTATGGGTGTATATATAGATCACATTATAGTTAAACGCTGTGGCCATAAACTGGATCGTTCTGCAGCTTTTTAATGCTCATTGCAGTTATGCGCTTCCCTGAGTTTAATGGATCTGTTGCACGCCGTAGACGTTACGTCGACACTTTTTTCCCAGAAAAAAAAACACATTCAATCAGTCCCCCCGGTCAAATACGGATACAGATACACGTACAAATTCGTATACGGATAGAATGGCAGAGCCCAGGCAAATGCACTCAGCTCTTATTAGGCTTTTGATATATGTGTGTAGACGACAAACGGGCTGAAGTTTCTTCCTCTTCCTCTTGCTCTTTTTTTTGGCATGATGTTTGTATTATTGTTGGAAATAAACTCTGATTTTATATTGTTGGAATTAATGATTTTGTTCCCCTAAATTTGTTAATTACCAGCAAACAAATTTGTGTTTACAAACCATGCTTGACTTTTTATGCATTTTCTATAGAATTTTTGAGTGATTACGGCGTGAATTGTGGATAGAAACTGTGAGACGTGATGAGAGGCAATGGAACTGTTTCAATTTGTATAAATATATATACATATATGCTGCTCAATTATATATATATATACAAATATCACTTGACATCTGCTTAATTGTCATCTTTCGAATCTCAATCAAAGATTAAAATTGCCTTCAACCAATCCTAAAATGAAGCACTTGATGCACTCCAAATGGAAAACTGCAGCAAATGGCATTAGTTTTAAATACCAATAACAAATAAACAAACAAGCGAACATGTGTTTAGATAAGGGGGCGTGGCTGATGAGGGGCGGCAGCAGCAGTCAATATATCAATTACATGTCCATGTCGAGCATAATGCAAGAGATAATGCAATGGACTACCGGAAAACCCCCAACAACAACGAATAGATTCTGATAGGGGAAGAGCAGGAATGAAAGAGACTATGAAGAGGGGGAGGGATGGAGGGGCATGGCTGTCAGGTTCAGTCAATCAAATCGTCAGTTGGCATCGCTGAAAAGCTACAAATGCCTTATTGTCAAAACAAACGGCAACAATTAGTTTACCAAATTACAAGAAAATATTTCTTAAATGCTCCACAAACATGGAGCGAGGCAGCTAGATTTGACACATGGTGTGGCATGATGGTGCCTGATGGCTTGACTCCTTGCAACGATCGGAGGCGCTGTCACAATGCTGTCTGAATGTCTGGGCCGCCCATTCGTGGCATGTCGTACGGCATCTGTGCACCCCGTGCGGCAGATTAACATGATTTTGTAAATATATATATATATATGGCCAGCACTTTGCATTTGCAACACCCCCAACCCCACTCACCGAGCCCCTCTCTCCTACATTGCAAATGTTGCAGTGTGTTTTATTTCAAATTCACACGAATGGCGCACGCAAGAGTTTTGCCTTGCATTGGCTTTGGATTTGGATTTGGATTGGTATTGGGATTCGAATCTCTTTCTATTCTATTGTATACAGTGAAACCATGGGGAGTATATCTCGTAAATTAACGGCGTTCCCAGCCAACAGCCCTCAGCCCCCAGTCCCCGGCCATAAAATAAAGTTTCGAGAAGCGTATAAAATTTATAGCGCCCGCTACCCAAGAAAATCTGACAGCGAACACCTTACGACTCGTGATTGACAGGACCGCAGGGGTGTTTCTTATACCCAATGCAACAATGCTCTTGTTGTTATTATTGTTGATGTTGTTGTTGTTGTTGTTAATGCAATTCGCATTTCAATGCAATTTCACAGGCAATTGCAAGCAACTGCACAATGGGCCTTAAGCAGCTCACAGCCTGCAGCTCAAAGTCTATTGTAAACAGTTACAGTTACAGTTAGATCTAAGGTGCTTACATGGGTTGCTCTTTTTTAATACTCTTCCTCCTCATCTCTCCCTTTCTGCAGTTTTTTGTAGGCCAGCCAGCGAACAATTGTGCCACAATTTGTCTTGGTGGTGCGCTTAGCCTGGCCGCTGGCTAACGGAATAATTTCGTACGCTCTTTCATCCCGATCTCTCAATCCCGGACCACTTCAACCTGGTGGTCCTGGCAACCCCTTTCCTTGGCAAAAGGGACTACCGCCTGCCCCACACCGCTGCCACTTAGCATAACAATGGCGTTGCGACTTCTTCTTCCGTACGGGGTTTATGGAAATTAACCCTATACACAGCCTCCAGCCTGCTTCCCTGTGTACGTGTATGTGTGTGGAAATTAATTCATTTATATGCAGAAAATTCAACGTTTTGTTGTTGCGGACAATGTTACAATGTTATCAATTTTGGCCCAGCGGCCAAAAAGTGGCTCAAACCAAGGCTTAAAGGTGTGCGGCCCAAAGATATTCGCACAAAGGTTGCTCTCGAAGCAGCTAACGGCTGGCTGTTACGTAATTCACGATAGAGTTAATTGATTGTGGGCGGCCTCTTGGCAAGGGGTGGTAAATTATGGACTGACTGGGCTTAGATTGTTGCCATATGACAAAGGCCAGAGCTGATTATGGAGATTATGTGAGACAACTTTCAATGCGGTAAGGCCTTGCCTTACCTTCTAAACTTAACCGATTTTCATTTAAGGTTGTGTGAAATAGAGAGAAAAAGTTTTGACTGGGAATGCTTGGCATACAAATTTAATTCGAATTGATCTGCAGTTAAGATCCCAACTAGATGTCTAGTTAAGAGTAAGGTATATATGTATATGTATATATATGTTTATATATGACAAGCATTCACTTAACTTTCATTTAGGTAGGAAGATCTCACGGCTGTCACGCCCATTTCCCTCTGCAAAAGAGACCATTACGAAAGTAACCCAAAACAAATAATGATTCAACTTAAGATTTTGGTTTGGCGTGGTCAACGTTTTAAGTATTTCCGCATTGCCGTAGAGCAGACCGGAATAAGAGTAGGAAAGGCGCGACAAATACTAATTTCAATGCAATTTCAAGTGCATATTCAAATTACACACACACACTCACTCACACACACACACACACACACATTGATATGATATACCCTAAATATTTGAATGGATAGCAGCGGAGCCCGTTAATGAAATATGACACGTATTTCCCCTGACCCAAGTGTAAAGTGTGGATGTGAATGTTGTACTTAAATATGGACGAGGCTCGATCCCAATCCCAATCCCTACACCAATGGCTATGGCTATGGCTATGGCTATGGGCAGCCCGTGCCCGTCGTCAGTCCAATGTCAGAGCGTAATAAATATGAGACTCATTAAGAAAACCATAAATAAATGCAACGTCAGTGCATGACCAACAATTAAGATCGAGGAGCTGTCCCAAGATGGAACCGACTCGATGCTCGATGGGGAACGGAGGCAAACAGTGTTTGAGACGGACTCGGGCCGATTCCATGTAACATGAGCAAATACTACGACATAGCTGAACGATGTCTGGAAATTGTCGCCTTGCAGTCTGGCTGGGTCTTTGTTCTGGCCTCCGAGTTCCACTTGAGGCCAACGGGCGACAAATTTCAGACCAAAAATAGCATGACACTTGAATTTCGATTTGGATTGGTTTCCACTATGGGACAGGTTTAATGGTTACATTGCACTCATTGTATAATTTACTGTATGCAGATGTTCCCTCTCCTCCTCCTCCTTGTTGTCCTTCTCGTTCTCGTTCTCCCACTCTTTCACTGGGGAAGCACGGGAATGCCGCTTGGCCCGAAATTCTATTGAATTTCAACAGAACTGGAAGAAGAAGAAGAAGGGTCGCCGTGTCCAGTCTCCAGTCAATGTGGCATGTGAACTTTTGCACCTGTGCAACAGATACAAATACACATCGAGTCTATTATAAATTGTGACCCGAGGCTTCTTATGGTTAAAAAACAATCAGGCACAAAAAAAAAACATGCGAGCTCCCAATACAGAATATATACAAAAAATATATATGTATATATGAATGTGTGAGGGTGTGTATGCTCCTATCCGAACCGATACGAAACGAACCTTTGATTTACGGGCAGCACTCTTTGATTTCACTTCAAGCCGGAACAGGCAGACATTCAGTCAGAAGCAGGATGAAGAGCAGCAGCAGGAGCAGAAACAGCAGGAGGAGGAGCAACAGTAGGAGGAGGAGGAGGAGGAGGAGCAGCCTTATCCACTCTGGCTTTTTGCTTGCCAATCGATTGAACAATTTTTCGCATTGTCGCGCCCTCTGCCCAAGCAGCCGGCGGCTACTTGGCCACGCCCCATTTGTGTCCAAACTGCGCCCCCAGCGTGCATATGAAATGTTGTGCATACACGCATATGGAACATCTCCCACTCATTCACTTCAACCCCTCACTCATCCGACTGGGCAATATTTACAGTCATAATATTATTCGCGCATATGGACTTGAGGTCGTAATCCATAATTGGTTTCCCTCTTATGCAATAAGTGAAAACTGTTCTGAAAAAATTTACGCAATTTAATTGCAATTTTCTTTTCGATTATGTGAGTTGTTAAGCTGAATCAATAAGAAGTTTCTCCAAGGCATAAATCAAGATATTAATTCAATAACTAATCGGGGGCAGCTTTACTTGATTTGCTTGATCAGGAGCCAAATCGTTAAATCATTTATTCAAATGCCTTTCAAACTAGCCTCAAAGATGGGGCGTATCAGTACACACAGCCCATTGCATCCGGAATGGTATATGAATCATTCCGGCTAATGAATGTGTCTGTCACTCGCTGTCAACACGTTGCTTAGTCGGAGCCCCCTCATTAGATCTCATGATCTTCAACACACATGACTCCCAAAATATGAATTGGAGCCGAGGGCGAAAGGCAGACTCTCTGACAGAATGTGGGCTATATTTAATACAGAGTGACATTAATGTCAGCCACAATTAGTCCGTGAGTAGCGCCAATGGATAAGACCAAAGAACACAACAAAAAAATAAGAAAACAATCAAAAAACGATAAACGAGGCGCAGAAATAATTTGACAGAAGAAAAGATAAATTAAGATACTGGAAGATACATTGAGATACTGCAAGATGATTTTGTTATTGCAGCTTTGGATTTCGATTTTGATTCATTTCTCATCTGCACTTTTTTGTTTGTTGCTGTTGTTGTTTTTTTTTTTTTGTTGGTACGTGTGTGAACCGCTGAACTATAAAATCTCTTTTGGCCATGGCCTTTTGTCTGGCCTTTTTTGTTGCAAACTGGTAAACAAACAATTAGACAACAAAGCGGCTGCAAATGGGCCACAGATACAACTAGAGACACCTACCAAAATAATAGAGCGGACAATAGAGATTGAAACTCAAGCACGGTGGCATTCTATCTGTCTATATCCCCCTATACCATTTGCAATCCCAACCATCATCAATTGTTTCACCCCTAATCCCGGCCTGCGGCTTCCTCCAGACAACTCAATATACACTTTTCCTCCTCCCTCGGTTACAATTTCCATTGCGTTTGCGAATTTGCCGCCGCTCCGCTTGGATTGATCTTTCTCCAGAGAGGGAGCTCCGATCTGCCGAGCACAGACCCATGGGAGGAATCGAAGGCGGGGACGGAGGCGGAGGCGGAGGCGAAGCCGAAGGCTGTTGGTGTTAATTTATAAAAAACAGCGCCTCCGGTTCGCAATTTTTGCAGCGTTGACGTTTTTTTCGCAGGCGGCGCGTGGTACAAAAACCGAATCAGATAAAAGATATAGTAGGTGTTTATATTGGAGAATAGCAGAAACGATAGCAATGTGCTACAGTGAAACTCGTCTAAAACGCACAGAAAAGAAAAGAAGAGAAAAGGATGAAGAAGTTACCTTAAGAATTTACCAACTAAATTGAACAGACGAAAAGGATTATAATTTATATTTAAAATCTAATATAAGTAAGACATAGTCCTCATATATTTTCCGATTTATTAGTATTATTTCAAAGTTATGCAAAGTTATGCAAAGATTATATATTATATTTTCCTATATATTATTTTCATTATTGTTTTCAAGGAAAGTTTTCAGTATGTATAGTTAAGTTTTCGTATTTCGTATTTTGCACTAAAGTCTTAAAAGCAAACCTTCCTAATCCTTAGCTTCGAGAAACGTGCAGCTACAGCACAGTGCGCTGCCTCGCGCAGTCAAGTGGCTGAGCAGGAGGCTTCACTGTGGCAGCCACATAAACGGCTCCGGCGGCAAAGATCAAAGTGTTTAAAGCGGCCTGCAAAACGGTTAAATCTTTTGAAATGTGCGCACTTTTTGACACCCAATTTGTTTAGAAGTGTACGCCCCACCAGTCTCAATATATGCATATATATATATATATATATATATGCATATATATCTTCACCAATGTGAAAGGGTGCGGGAACGTTAAGATCATACTCAGTCGTAGATCATGAAAATGAGATGATAGGCAAGGTGAGGCAAGGTGAGAGCACTTCATTTGGCTCTTTAGTGGGCCAGTTTTTCTGCGAATTTCATTAATAAAACTGTCGAAAGTGTTGGGCGTAAAGTGTAAAGCAGCAGCTGCCCCTCAGACTCCGCCGTAAAAGTTCACGCACACAGGTGGAACAATCAAAAGAAATTTTTGTTTTAAATAAAAATTCAAAAGATTTACAGGCCACAAGTAATTCCACTTAAATTGCTGTAATATTGGGAAGAACTAAATTAGGGACAGGGTAGGGACGGGGCTAGAGGGGAACAATCCGCAATTTCATTCATAAAAACGTAAAGCAAAGCAATTGCTTTATTAAGATTTTTCCGAATAAAAACCGAAGAGGGGATATAGATTGTGAGATATATGGTACACGGTATATGGTATATGGTATATGGTTTATGGTATATGGTATATGGTATATGGTATATGATGCTATTTGGTATATGGCATGTAAGTACCCGTAATAATAAGTTTATTGATTTGGGAAATGCCACAGCCGGATGTTTACGTCTCGGCTACTGGATGCTACGGCAGTGGCAATCGTAAGCAACGTGTGAAATGTGCACGGATTATAAAATGCAGGCAGGCTATCCCTTTACAGATTGATATACGTATACGTATGCGTATATATATAAGTACCCCAATCCCGTCCAGCAAGTTGCTAAGTTGGTAAGTCAAGCCGCGCTTAGCAAGTTGGCCAAGAAAAAAAGATGTGCGGAATTTCCATCTGCATTTCGAATTCTCCGTGGTGGCAAAGTCAAAACATGCGGTTGGGAAACAAAATAAAGGGAGACACGACGCAGAGGCTGGATTTATTTGTACAAAATGACTTCGCAAATGAGATTCTCTGCTGACCACCGGAATGTGTCAATATTATCATGGGTCCGGCCTATGCAAACACAGGGATCGCACGGCTCGCCGTGCTACCTGCTACCTGCAGAGGTGTGCACGCAGTTCTGCTAATGTCCAACACCTACGCACTCGAATCAGCCGCAACGTGACCTGTTGCCCTCAGACTGGATTTGGTCGTTATGAATGGATGCCTCCTGGCCAAACCAAGTGCCATGTGTACATGCATCCGATAATCGATGTGATTAGGCCGTGTCGTAAACTGTAAACCCCATCCGAGCAATCAATAATTTTATTCCGAAAAAAAAAATAACATGGTGACGTATTTAGACAGCCACTGACAGCCAAGCAGACTCACAAGAAATAAGAAATGAGAAAACTAGCAAGAAAAAGCCGAACTGCTGATACCCTGCCATACGAAAATCAAAGGGTATTCAAGAATGAAAGTTTATCCCATGGATGGTTTGGCCTATGAATAATGACAATTCTTTGATTCCATTCTGCAAATTAATTAAAATTAACCATAAATTCAAATGAATAATAATTGTTGCAAGCTCTGTGGCAAGTTTCATATGCCACTCTTTAAGTGAGAGCAAAGATACGTCTTAGTATTAAAAATAGCTGCATGACGGGGCACAATATTTGGCTGCCCCAGGGCGATAGAGAAGGAAATGAGCTGCACTTAAATGCATGCGAGAAAACCACTTGATGCCAACAAGTGGATAAGAAGCCACCACCACGACACAAACGATGCCCAAACGAACTATCAATGTCAGTGAATTGGCAAAAAATGTAAACTCAATTTGTATGCAGGCCAGAGTCCGGGCCGAGGAAACCCTTTACTTGACACACCTCAACAACGGCTGCGGCTCAAGTGGCATCCACACACATCGATGCCGTCTGCCGTTGCATTAATGTGTGATGAACACCCAGTTGGGCAGTCCAGTAAGCCAGGCCGCACTCCAGCCAGGGGCTAAGCCGCTGAAGCATGCGTATCATCAGTGCACAACAAATCTTAATGATCGTTATATCTGTGCGAGGCGTTGATGACGCGACCAGGGCCATGATCAAGCATTTTTCAATACCCAAATGGCCAACGGAACGATGCTGAGCTCCAACCTCGTCTCCATTCATCAATTCATTCATTTCATGCAGTGCCCCAAAATGAAGTACTCGAAATGCTTTGTTAAAAGGATTTTGCCCTGCATTGATCTTACATATTTTTGTTTCGTTAATTTTATATTTAATGTGTATTATCATGTACCATCGTATATTTATATACTTTTTATGCCTCTTAAACTTAAATACATTACAAAGCGCTTGCAAATGAGTTTGAAAACGTTTTGGAACTTGATGCTAACAAATTTTTTCGAATGCGCCACTCAATCAATATAATACAATACAAAGTGCATTATTTATAATCATAATATATATGTATATAAAATATAAGATAACTTGTTAGAGAATAAGTATATATATAACATATGAATGCGTGTGTCTGTGTGTGTATGTGTATGTGTTAGCGCCGCTTAACTGTGTGCTAAATACTTTTCGATACATGCAACTGATTTGGCAATTTTTGCCATATTTTGCGACTTTCTCGATTTCAGCCAATTAATTTTTTGTTATGTTAAATTGAAGTATTAAAGCCACAAATGCGTCTAAAATACGGATAGGGGGCCTGCATGGGGCAACACTTGTCTTTTCACAACAATTTACTAGTTTTTATTTAAATTTAAAGATGCTTCTAGTTGAATGGATCCCAATGCTTAGTTCTTAAACTGAAACACCAGTATTAAAATGATGGCCAAAAGCACAGCGCTCAGGATTGCAACCAATATCAGCTTCTTCTTCCGCACCTTGTTCTACAATATTAAATATATAAAAAACATAAACAAACTGAATATGTATATTGAATATAGGCAGCAGATATTTACCCTGTAAGAACTGGCCTTGCGCAAATTCTCAGTGCCTTGTGAGACGAAAATGCTTGTTTGCTCCACCTGTGACTCGATTGAATCGACTGTTAATCCCTGTTCGTAGACCATAGCACCTAGATTCTTGTAGATTTCATTGACACCCACTATGTTGTTTTCCAGTTCGCGTATTGCACGCTCCTGTTCCTCGAGAGCTTGTAGATCTCCTTCCTCCTGCATTTGCGTTTGCATTTGCTGTTGTTGCTGCTGATTTGATTTTCGATTGAAAAAGTTGTCCTCAAAGAAGGAACCATTGTCATTGCTACTGCTATTGTTGCTGTTTCGCGTCGAGCCAGGCGGATGTGCAATGCTGTAGTTGTGAGCGCGGGCCTGATGCAGAGCGCTTCGTTCAATATCAGCCGTTTTACGTTGAATAGCCTATAAAAATAGTGTAAATAGTGAATTTGTTATATTGATCCAATCGTAAAAATTGTTCGACATACTTGAAATGCGGTCAAAGCTGCTGTAAATTCATCTACCAACCGATCGCGCTGAATCTTAAGATGACGTTCCTTGCACTTATCCACCTCCTTCAACTGATTATTTGTATCAGTCACCAGCTGCTTGGTATAGGTCATTAACTGATGACTGTGTATAGAGAACATTTTTTAAGTTAATTATTACAAATATACGTATAGCTTTACAATTTGATTGCTGACGCAAGACTCACACAACCACTTACAGTTTCTTTTTCAATTCAGGCGAATCCTGTGGAGTGTTTAGCTGATTGACCATTCGCTGCATAGTGGACACTGTGCAGTGTTTTTAGAGAAAGCAAAGCGATTAGTCATAGGCACAAAAGTAAAACGCCCCAAACTAGAACTTACCATTTTGCTGGACTTTTTGTATACTTGACGCGATTATTTGTGCCAATCGCTGAAAGTCAATCTCGCTAAGGCCTCCCCCGCCACCTCCACTACTTACGCCACCTCCACTGAGGCCATTCTCCATATGCTGTAAATCCATGCTTTCGTATGCAGACACCTTGCCGATGTTCTTTTTAATGTGGCAAAATCAAGTTGTTACTCTTGCTATTCTGAAAGTTTCCAATAATTTGCATCCAATTAAATAAATGGCTATAAATTTTAACTTATATCATTATATGCGTATCAGAGAAATACACCTGTATGCAGTCTTGCATAGCTGTATGTGTGTTGTTTTCTGTTTTTGCTCGTCAAGGGGTCTTAAGATTTCTTTGTTTAACTTTTCGCTGATTTGTTACCATACCTCTCACCTAACTTGCCCTTGTCTAGCTACGCAACGACTTTTGCAATTAAAGCGTTATCTAGCGCATGTCAACTATATACATTAATTTGCACACACGACGATTTTCTTAAATAAAAGCGAATAAATTTTGCAAGAAATATGTAAGTTTATAGGGATGGAAAAATAAGTCAATACACGAATTTAATCGATGATTTTGATGATATTAAGAAGTGTGACCGAGTACAATGTTGTTTCGATAAAAATACGTTTACTGATATCAGTGTTAGACAACGTAAAACATACAACAGTGAATTCAAACAAGGACACATGTGCGACCGTCTTACATGGACTCAGCTTGCTATTTTCTGGTAAATATTACTTGCTCAGCTATGATAGAAATGCTATAATTTAAAATATATAATTCTTAAATAAGGACATTTCGTATTGATTGAAAGGCTAGAAAATAGTAAATATAAAACTTAGTTTCATAATATGTAACCATTAATCAAAAGTAATATAAGGAATCAAATATCTCGTTGGCAATGTCAAGTTGTTAGGTAATGCTATATTCTTTTTGTCATCAATCTTTTTAAGTATAAATAAACAGTATTCGGCTATAAAACGAGAATAAGTTTATTGCTCCCTAGCCATATTTACAAATAAGTAGAATTAAAAGTATAAAAAATCTAATCAAAATACAATTAGTCTGGTCAAGAACAGGAATGAGAAATATTATATAAAGCAAAATCAAACAAAATTCTAAAAACAATTTTAACCGTAATTTTTTCAATGCTAAATGACAATTATTGAAAAACCTGTTTTCGGGGAGTCACTTTATAGTTGAATCGCCGCAAGCTTTCTACTTAGAAATATTCGTAGTAGGTCGATCTTATCAATGCACAAGAAACATATCTTAACTATAAATACTAGGTTTTATTTTTTTTTGTTTTAGAGAAGATTAAAATTAGCATATAATGAGGCGTTAGCTCTAAAAGCAGACCAGTTGCATCTTAAAAATTTTTTAAAAGCACTTTGATCAATTAAACTCATCTGAATAAATCTTATGCATATTCATCACATGTGTAGTATCTGAGTATATGAAAGCCCTGCAGTTGAGTTACCTAATGAGACCGGTATGTTATTCCACAGCGAGTTTTAATCTACCGTTCGCCGTTGTCATTAATACAATTTTCTATGCTCTAAACTCATATAAATAAGCACGATTCCCTTCAACGGAGCTTAATCCGTTCTCGATCGCAGACGGAGTACTCACACAGCCCACAGAGGAAAGTTATTTTTTAAAGTTCATCAAAATTCGTTTATCGCTGCGACAATGCGTGCCTTCTGGTTAACGCTCTCGATTCAATTTGCTTTGTGCTATTGTCAGTACATTTATGGGCCAGGTGCGTGACATTTAACGGCGTGTGACATATATTAACAGTATAAACAGTGAGAGTGTGAAAGATCGTTAACAGATTGCCAACAGAAAACAGAAACAAACGAAATACATGTATTTACCTAATCGAGTGATAATCAATGTCGTTGTGTGAATGTGAAAATTTCTGATTTTTATAATAAACAAAATTAAGGCTAGAACTTTCGCTGCAAATTGTTGTTTTTTTTTTATGTGCCGTTTTCTTTACAGAGCTCGCATGGAATATTCGCACGGAAGATGAACTTAAGAATAAGGAATTTTGGTTTCATGATGCACAACGCACGGTTTATGATAAGATCTCCATGCTACCAAATCATTTCTTAGCCAAAAACATAATCTTCTTCTTGGGCGATGGAATGTCCGTACCAACTGTAACGGCTGCGCGGATCTACGATGGACAGCTAAAAGGAATCATAGGCGAGCGCAATCGCCTCGAGTTTGAAAAATTTGACTACGTGGGATTGTCAAAGGTAACCGTAACCACTGCGGAATAAGTAAATAATAATTCATCCCAACTTAATTTAATTTAGACGTATTGCGTCGACAAACAAGTTTCTGATTCTGCTTCCACCGCCTCTGCTTATCTGTCCGGTATTAAAGCCAATTATCAGACGATCGGAGTTTCTGCCGATGTAAAATATAATAACTGTACAGCAGCGAAGCTGCCACAGAATCGTCTTTCCTCCATTGCCGCCTGGGCGATGCGCGGAGGTAAATCTGCCGGGTTGGTGACGACAACCCGTGTAACCCACGCCAGTCCGGCCGGAGTTTATGCACACACCTCGAACCGCGACTTTGAAAGCGATTTAGATGTTCGTGAACTGGGACAAAACCCCAGCAACTGTCCTGACATTGCGCAACAACTGCTGGACGAAGTGGGTCAAGGTTTGAGAGTTGTTCTAGGTGGAGGCACCAAAAAATTTCTGCCCAATACCATGAAAGACGTTTACGGCAATGTTGGTGACCGCTTGGATGGACGTAATCTGATTGACGAATGGCAAAACGGCAAAGCTGGGAATGCACACGTAGTCTTCAATCGCTCGGATCTGTTGAGCATTAATCCTCGAAATACGGACTATTTGTTGGGTTTGTTCAATGCATCACACATGGCATATAATTTGGATGATAGCATTGATAGTCCTACGCTCGAAGAAATGACTGAAACTGCAATTAAAGTTCTATCCGGGAATCCCGCTGGTTACTTTTTGTTTATCGAAGGTGGTCGAATCGATCATGCCCACCACGAGACCAAAGCTAAGAAGGCTGTTGACGAAACTGTGCAATTCTCGAACGCTGTCAAGAAAGCCCGACAGCTATCTAATCCCTGGGAGACTCTCATTGTAGTCACCGCTGATCACGGACACACTATGACCATCAGCGGATACCCCGAAATAAACAACAGCATAACCGGTCTTAATTCAGAGTTAAGCGAAATTGACAACTTACCATACGCCACTTTATCCTACGCCAACGGCCCGGTGATGCAGGCGTTTTTTAGAGCGCAAAATGATACAGTTGAACGTGTTGATCTTCGCACGTTGAATATTGGTGATAATAATGCGAGGTATCCTCATAGTGTGCCTTTAATTGACGAAACTCATGGAGGTGGTGATGTTGCAGTATATGCTAATGGTAATATACAAATACTACCACATTATTTACATGATTATTAAATGTTTTTAATGTCTTAATTCATAGGTCCTTGGGCGCATTTGTTTAGCGGCGTTTATGAGCAAAACACTTTACCCCATCTAATGGGCTTTGCTGCATGCATAGGACCAGGCATAACATATTGCGATCTCAGTCCCAAAAGGATCTATAATCCTTGAAAACCCATTAGCATAGAATATACCAAATATTTATAAATAACAATAAATCAGAATTGTGTTCAGGAAAAAATCCAATTCGGAATGCTGCTATTTACATCAATTTTAAATTGCCGTTTTTTGCTTTTCAGGGAAATGTAGTATTTCTTATGTGTTAATACTAAAAGTGTGAACAATACAGTGTTGAGCAGAAATCAGTGATAAGTAAGGCACTTTAAAGATCATATGCTATTTTACGGCACGGTCACTCTGAACATCTCCGCCATTTTAGCTGTGGCTGCAGAAAATTTTTCGCAAAAGTTGTCGAAAGAGCCGTGTTGTTTATAATGTAAATATAATATATGTGAATATCGCATATTCGTAACAACTAAATAAATAGTTACTTGTCAAAAAACGGGCTTTAATTCTATTTGTACGTACGCCGCACGCCGGTTCGGTTGCTTGTTCGACTGTACGAGCGGCTTGTGATTGTGTGTGAAAGTGGAAAAAGTGTGCACGGCACCGCTAAATTAGTTGGTCGCGTGCGCTTAAAATCAATTTTTATCCAGTGAACGCTCACGAAATCATGGCTGACGGGGTGGTGCTGGACTTATACGCCGAAGATTTAGATAAAGATTTTGCCGGGCAAGCTCAGGTAAGTTAGAAATACCACGCTTTGTACATGCAGATTTACATACATACATACATATGGGTGCTTGTATGCGCGCATTTATATGCAAATTTATGTGTATGTATGGGTGATGACGGTAGATTAAATAACATTGTGTTGATATTTTCAAAAATATCGATATATATGTATGTATTTATATCGAAATACTCAACATACTTTAATTTTACATAAAGGATGAATTTGGTGGTGACGGCGTCGATTTGTACGATGACATCGGCGGCCCCACCGAGCCAGTAGCTGCGGGCGGCGGCGGCGGTGGTGGCACCCCCACCGGAGATAATGCGTCCGGACCTGGATCCATCGACGGTTCTTCCGGGGTCGGACCTAATGGAGTTTACCATCAGGGCAGTGGTAGCCAAACTCCAACGATGAACCGCCGCTATCAACTATATGTTGGTAATTTGACCTGGTGGACCACCGATCAGGATATCTCGAATGCCTTACGTGACATTGGTGTCAACGATCTGCAGGAGGTGAAATTTTTTGAGAATCGCGCAAATGGTCAATCAAAGGGCTTTAGCGTAATATCGCTCGGTTCGGAACCTAGCCTTCGTACTGTACTTGATCAATTGCCCAAAAAGGAGATGCACGGCCAGACCGTAGTAGTCACTTATCCAAGCAAGCAGGCACTTACGCAATTCGAGAGCCTGCAAAAGACACGTCCAGTACCGCCTCCGCAGCAAAATGGCCCACCACGTGGACCCGCCCCACCTAACATGGGTGGACCGATGCCGCCTCATCCAGGCGTTCCTCAAGGTGTGCCACCTGGCCATGCACCACGCATGAATCCCAACATGCCAACAGGTCAATACCGGCCTCATATGTCGCAAGTGCCGCAAGTTGGACCAAATTCAGGACCTCCTCGTATGCAGGTGAGTTTCTCAATTTTTCATTGTGTTTCTCCATTTTGCTTTTTTGCCCGTAAGTTGTAGCTTCTTTTTCAATTGCCCGTTAGCAAGTGACCATAACAAAAAGTTATTGAGTTTGTTTGGGATTGTTTGGCTCGTCAGCCCGTATTAACAGCGCCATTTACATTTCTTTTTAACTTTTACTCATTAAAATTGTTCTGAATGCAAAATTTGTTATATTTGAAGTCGAATATTTGGCCTCGTATTTTGTTCATTAAAGATTGGTATATTATACATATATAACATAGATAAGGGTAACTGGAACGTTATAATTTTAATTACATGTTCTTTACAAAATTGTACGAGCATATTAATATAATTAATAGTCCCAAACGCGGGACCTATATATTAGATATTTATAGAAATGTATTCAAAAAATAAAATGTAAAGACAAGAAATACTTTATTTAATATCAAGTCAAGCAATTTTTATCACTTAGTTACACAATTTGATTTTTATTTAACTTAAGAGTAATTAGAACATCAAAAATTCGACTGTAAGGTTATTATTGTTGTTTATGATTTTTATTAAGTATAACACATGTTTTGGTTTAAATAAAATATTTTCAGAGCAATTTTTATAGATTTTTTTGAGTTAAGACACTATATCTGTAACAATTCTTTATAATAATAAGCCTATATATTATATTTTCTTTTATATGTAATTTAGTACAAGCTTTATTTGAAATTTGTTGAGACTTTTAAATACTTTGAGTAAATCTAATAATAGCTATATTAAGGCAATACTTATGACTTTGTAAATGTGCTGCATTTGATTGAGATATATATATATACATATATATATATGTACTAAATATCTATGTATTGTCTTTATAAAATTTAATTATATAAAAATGTTTATGTATTACGCTTTATATTTATATTCCATTCCATGTGTTTTATGACAACGCTTACGCACACTTCTACCCACCACAACAACTACAATAATAAAAATACGTAAATTATTAGCCGCCAATGCATCCACAAGGCGGCCCAATGGGCAACCAACAGCCACCTCCCAGGTATCCGCCAGCGCAAGGGCAATGGCCAGGTCAACGTCCCGGTGGGCCCAGACCGGGTCCACCAAATGGACCACTCCAACGACCACCAATGGTAAAAAAATTCCTAACAAAACCAAAAAAAATCCAAAGATTTCCCATATATTATTATTTTAAAAATATCTATTTATAATATAGTAGATAAATGAAACCAAACTAACCCAAGTTAAGTTAACTTAGTGAACGAGAATTAGAATGTCTCCTCAATTGTATTCAGAACATTTAAATAACTGCACATGTTTGTAACTGCAACAGCCACAACACATACATATCCACAGACACAAATCTCATGCACATCTACGACGAGGCTGCTATACAACTGCAACTGGCCTAGTTGAATTTGTAGACCTACGACATCAATCAAGTCAGTTATTAATGTATATCTTTTGTCGTCTGTTTTCCAGTTCCAAGGGCCAATGGGCATGCCAGTTCGTGGTCCTGGGCCAGGTCCTGACTGGCGTCGCCCGCCTATGCATGGCGGATTTCCGCCGCAAGGTCCCCCACAGGGTCCACCTCATATGCAGGGCCCGCCACGTCCGCAAATGGGTCCTGGTCCACCGCCTGGTTCTGGTGGACCACATGGCGCTCCTGCTCCGCATGTCAACCCAGCATTCTTTAATCAACAAGGTGGTCCGCCGCCACATCCAGGTATGGGTGGACCACCACATGGTCAGCCAGGCCCACAGCCGGGCATGAACATGCCGCCTCAGCATGGACCACCACCTCATTTTGCACAACAGGGTGGACCACGCAATCCGTGGCCAGGACCACCACAAGGCAAACCGCCAGGCGCTTTCCCTGATCCGCAAATGGGTCCTCAGCTAACGGAAGTTGAATTCGAAGAGGTCATGAGCAGAAACCGCACGGTCAGCAGCTCGGCAATTGCCAGGTAAGCTCGACCAAAAACAGAACTCAATATATTTTGTATAACACTATAACTTGCAGAGCTGTTTCGGATGCTGCCGCTGGCGAGTATTCAAGCGCCATTGAGACGCTAGTAACTGCTATTTCACTCATTAAGCAATCTAAGGTGGCTCATGATGAGCGTTGTAAGATTTTAATAAGCTCACTGCAGGACACGTTGCACGGCATTGAGGCAAAGAGCTACAATCGACGGGAACGTTCTCGTTCGCGAGATCGCTCTCATCGCAGCCGCCAACGTCGTGAGCGTTCAACATCTCGGTATCGTGAGCGTTCGCGTGAGAGAGAGCGCGATCGTGATCGCGAGCGTGAGCGTGATGGAGGGTAAGTTGATATATAATAGAAACTTTTTTAAATGCTAAAAAATTATTAATTAATTTATAATATTTGTGCACTTCAAACAGCTATCGGGAGCGCTCCCGCAGTCGCGAAAGAGAACGTCAGGCTCAGGATCATTACAGAGATGACAGGTAGTTGTGTTCTCCCAGCCGTTAATGACATTACCAATTAACATTTTCTCTCTGTGTTATAGCAGCAGCCGATCCGCACGTCCACGTAAGTCTCCAGAACCAGTTGTTGCAGAAGCCGCTGAAGCGCCGTCATCTAAACGCTATTATGAGGAACGTGAACGCTATCGGTCATCGGATCGTGAGCGTCGTGATCGGGATCGAGACCGTGAGCGTGAGCGTGAACGTGATCGGGATAGGCGTGAGGAGCATCGTTCCAGGCATTGACTGCTACACAAGCAAAACCGAAATCAATAACAACAAATACACATCCAACACACAATTACACTTTCTAGAAACTCTTATTAACACATAATGATGCATCAAGCTGAAGGCCAGCCACAAGATTAACAAATTTTGTTTTGTATCTAACATTACCAATACGTAGGATATGAATATGGCATAACATAGTTTCTCCTAGACGTACTAAAGTAAGCCGAAATATGTTGATAAGCCTCTAAAACAACAATATACAATTGAACGACGGACTGCCACGCCCACATAAATCAGCACTTTAACGGCATAAAACAGCATCTGCACACATCCCTATAAAAGCCGTCAGCACGGAATAATACGTGGATGGACAGGAGCTATAGACGGAATGAACTTCAATCAACAACGTCTTCACCGCAGAATTTCAATATTATTGTACTTTAATATTTCGGTTTATTTAATAAAACATATATATATGAAAACTAAAAAATATGTTCGAAGAAAAATATATATACCAACTGTCTTGCGATGTGTGTCTTCTTGTACCCTATAAATAAAAATATATAGTTTACGAATTGATATACATATATTAAAATTGTACAACTACACCACAATAATTTTTAATAATATTGTTATATTAACATTTTCATCATTTTGCAAAATGCAAAGCTTTTGCCAAATAAGACCGTGAATCGAAATAAGCCCAATTGTATTCAAAAATATTCCTCTTTTGTAAATCTTGATTGAAGCATTTATTTAAAATTGACTTTATTTATGTACATTTAAGCGAGCTTATTGTGCGCGTGTTTCTGAGTGATCATAACTATAAATGTTGACTGCCCTTATCAAATGGATAACTAGTATATAGCTAGAATGACAATATTAATCAATATTATGTAAATAAGTGGTATGAATGACTTTTAGTGTGCCTGTGATGATAATTAGACTAATTATAAACTAATTGAAGCCTTAAAAGCATTTATTGTAGAAATTTTAAAAGCGTTCAAGCTTTTATGTAGTTGCTATGTAACATTTACTTTTTTATTTTTTTATACTATAAACTTTATTTTTATTTGTACAATGTACACATACATTTGTAAATGATAATTAATCTAAAACTTGCTACACTAATCCAAAAGAAATTTGTGTAAATTATAGTTTTCGACTCTAGTACCTGTAACTTTCTTAGGTCTGTTTTAACACCAAGTATTACGACCTTTACGGCCGCCAACTACTTATAAACAAAAAAAATCTGTGATTTTGAGTGTAATTGAATATACATTTTTACTGTAAATCATGCACAATACAGGTAACGTTTTACACATGTATATGAATATATATATTTATATATATATATATAGTTTGTAAGTGCTCGCCTTGTCCAACTTAAAAGAAAATTTATAACAAGAATACAAAATCATACTTATGTCACCCATTTTTCAATTTATGCTTTCCATTATTGTTTAAAAAATATACGCACATTCGTATCCAATTGATCACATTTTACTATTTAGTATAAAATTTTTGCGAAAATAACCCGAAATAAAATGTAAATGTACAATTTAGTAAGAGTAAGAGGGTTTCGTTATTAGTCAATATCTATCAGTAAAATATTCATACAACTAATTCTATTCAAACACTTCGCGTTTTTGTTTGGCTGTTTTGTTTATTAATGATGATTCATTAAACGTTTAAACTGCAATTCACGAACGGTATTTTAAAAAGTTATCGCGCGCCGATAAATTGGCCGAAGATATTAATTAAAAAGAGTGCCCATATATTTTGTATATAGAAGATGGTAGCCCTATCATCTGGAAGCTTCGTCAAATGCTGGGTTGTTCAACACTACTTCGTAATAGACGTAAATACAGGTGAAATACAGAAAAGAAAAGATCAACTTAGTATACGACATAAAATCAGTCACTTCATTATAAAGCCTGTACTATTTCAGTTCACATTCAAAACTCCTCCGTTCGAATAAAAACAATAAGATCAAAAGTTTGTCGTCAAGTGGAAAACAAAGATACGGCGGAATATGGCGGATACAGCACAGTATATAAATGAACGTTTCCAACGTTTTATGAACGGCATCAGTGAACGCTAGTGAGTATGCAAATAAACTGTGTATCACGGGTGCACTTGAACTATTACAAAAGTCAAAACACACTGAATTTGCGTCACGGTGGGGTGACGTGTTGTTTTGGTCAATCAATCCACATCAACAGTTGGTCGCGCTTAATCAATAGTCCTTGAAAGCGATGTACACGTATGCGGACAGCTAACCAATCTCATCCTTATGTTCTTTTAGTGAGCCCTTCATTCGTCAGCACCTTTCCAAGGTGTATATGGTGCTGGCCAGCACCACCGCTGCAGCGGCAGTTGGCGCTCTTCTTCAAATGCGTGGAACTTTTGATATGGGAATGTTAGCGGCCCTTGCATCACTGGTGCTGGTCCTGGGTCTGCACTTTTATAAAGACGATGGCAAAAACTATTACACACGGTTGGGAATGCTTTATGCCTTTGGCTTTTGTTCGGGACAAACGTTGGGTCCCTTGTTGGACTACATTTGCAGTATCAATCCGGCAATTATACTAACTGCACTCACTGGGACGTTTGTAACCTTTTGTTCCTTATCGCTGGCCGCTCTGCTTGCCGAACAGGGCAAATATTTGTATTTGGGCGGCATGTTAGTAAGCGTTATAAACTGCATGGCTTTACTCAGTCTATTCAACATGATTTTTAAATCATACTTTGTCCAAATTGTAAGTAAGGACACAGTATTATAATATTGGTTCAACTAACATTATCGTTATCTTCTTTTAGACTCAATTGTACGTTGGAGTGTTTGTTATGGCCGCCTTCATAGTGTACGATACTCAAAACATTGTGGACAAATGCCGCATGGGCAACCGCGATGTCGTGCAGCATGCATTGGATCTTTTCTTTGATGTTTTGAGCATGTTCCGCCGTTTGTTAATTATTTTGACGCAAAAGGTGTGGGTTTCCGAAAACATTTTTTTTAATCAGTTAAGGCGTCGTTAGTATATTTGATTTGTGCTCAATGTTGTGCCCTATCTTACAGCTCAAGAGCTTTATGGTTTGATAGTTGGCAAAGCACTTTAACGACCGAGCAAAATATGAATTCCCTTGATCTGACTTATATCAATCAATAACTTTAATTATATAGCAATCAAAATCTTAAAAGTTTTATCGTAACGGTATGCTGTTTAAGCGTATGCCTATTTTTCGTACATCCAAGGCAATAAGTATACTTTCACAAAAGTCAGTAGATGTCTTATTACATAGGCAGTGTAGATAATTAACTTAAACTGTCCTTTTTCATCTAATTTTTTGTTGGAAGTATATTTATTTCCAGGTTTACGAATAGTTGATTTAAAACGATATTCTCATGTAATGTTCGCTATTTGTGAAACTATATTTATAACCTTGGAAACATTCATTAACATATTGTAATATTTCATCTCAATTTCAGGAGGAGCAAAAACTGAATGATCGTCGTAAGAGGAAGCAATAAAGACAAACTGTCTATTACAAATTAAAAATGTTGGAAACTATTTTAAATTTCAAAATAATAAGCCGTGTTAATATTTTGGCTTTATATTATATCACACCGAATACAAGATATGTACAAAAATTTGAATGTTTGGTACATATGAAAACCATGCAAATCCCGAACTATATACCAGCTAATAAAATTCATTTCATCCAATAGACTTAATATGTAACTCGTATTGCCATATGCTATCGTGTATTACATATAGGAAGCCCGTACCGCTTAAAGGTACTCTAATGTGTACATGTGTGTTATATATGTATGAATTATTATTATATGACATACTTATTTTGGGCTCATTACTAATTATTAATTACGTAAAAATAATTATGAAGAAGATAATTCAATAAACGAATAATTCCCTTTAAGTAAATTTTCTTCCATTAAGGGCAAGGGCTACGCACGTATTCGAGATTGCATGTGTTGATTGTATCGATTAGCGGAACAATATAATCAAGCAGCAAACCAATTTAATTAGGTAAAGTGGTATGCAACTCCAAATGTTTCGTTTAACATTCCACATTCGAGCTTATTCTGGCCGACGCGCAACATGTCGCAGACGACGGCAATGGTGCAGCCATTGTTGGTTCAATTCCAGCAGCTGTTTTTCCTTTCCAAATTGGTAGGCGTTCTGCCACAGGACTTGAGCAGATTTAGAAATAAAAATGTGTTAGAAAAATCGCGGAATGGGATGTTCTATATGCTCGGCATATTGATATTTTATGTGGTGCTTTATAATCTTCTGATTTATTCGTTTGGAGAAGAGGATCGTTCGCTTAAAGCAACCCAGAGTGAGAATTATGGGATAACAGACCATTTTCGAAAGCTAATGAAACTATCATTCAGGTACTCTGACCTTTGTTATTGGCCTGTTCTTGACCTATATTGGGCTTATCATGATGGTAACCGATCAGGTCACTGCGCTCTGTAATCAAGGACGTCTGGGAGAGCTCTACGAACGCATACGCCTAGTCGATGAGCGACTTTACCGGGAGCAGTGTCTGGTGGACAATAGCAGTATATCAAAACGAATTCGAATCATGCTTATTATGACGTTTCTTTTTGAGATTTTCATTCTGCTTACCACATATATAAAACTCGTGGATTATACGCAGTGGTTATCTCTCTTGTGGATTGTATCAGCAATTCCTACATTCATTAATACTCTGGATAAGATTTGGTTTGCTGTATCGCTATATGCTCTGAAGGAACGTTTTGAGGCAATAAATGCTACCCTAGAGGATCTCGTGGCCGAGCACGAAAAGTTCTTGAGTTGGCTAAATGGAGATGATCGTAATGATGGCGCCGGAAATCGCACAGCGGACACTTCTGAATCGCAGCCGCCACAATACGACAGTAATCTGGAGTATTTGTACAAGGAACTCGGAGGCATGGACATGGGTTCGTTGCGAGGATCAGGTGGCAAAAGCAAGAACAAGGTATCGCCAAGTAAGTATTATAAATTTGCTTACTGTTTATTTTAAATAACATCATTCAATTAGTTGCCCACTCGCTGAACTCCTTTGGAGAGTCGATTCAAACACCTCGCAAGTTACAACAGTCCAATCCAAATCCAATGATTAACATGGCACACGAAAGCGAATTAAGTAATGCAACGAAAGTTGAGGAGAAGTTGAACAATCTGTGCCAAGTGCACGACGAAATCTGCGAGATAGGCAAAGCAATGAATGGACTATGGAGCTATCCTATTCTTTCACTAATGGCCTATGGTTTCTTGATATTTACGGCTCAACTATATTTTTTGTACTGTGCCACACGGACTCAATCGATACCCTCGCTGTTTCGCTCCGCCAAGAATCCCTTTATTACATGCATTGTCCTGGTCTACACTTCTGGCAAGTGCATTTATCTGATTTACTTAAGCTGGAAAACCTCGTTGGCCTCCAAGCGCACGGGCATTAGTTTGCACAAATGCGGCGTCGTGGCTGACGACAATCTGCTCTACGAAATTGTGAATCACTTGTCTCTAAAGTTGCTGAACCACTCGGTAGACTTTTCGGCCTGCGGCTTCTTCACGCTGGACATGGAAACGTTGTATGGTGTTAGCGGTGGCATAACTAGCTACCTTATTATACTCATACAATTTAACTTGGCTGCAC
Source organism: Drosophila pseudotalamancana (assembly GCA_037075185.1). NCBI lineage: Eukaryota > Metazoa > Arthropoda > Insecta > Diptera > Drosophilidae > Drosophila > Drosophila pseudotalamancana. The sequence goes on along the minus strand of JBAMCK010000007.1, from coordinate 463,097 downwards.
AGCAGGCCAAGGATGCCATTCAATCGTTTAATAGTTTCAATGACACGGTTGGATTAGTAGGAGCTGCCACTGAACTTTGGAATGACAGCTCTACGCTTTACGATCTGGTTACTACCACAATGACGACACCATTAAATTACTGAATTTAATATATATATGCTTGTGTTCGCTTTAAATTTAGTTTATTATCATATTTCTAGGCACTCTTTTAGCACTTTCGCTGCTTAAATACTTTTATCCCTGAAGCATTAAATAAAGATCACGTTGCAGTTAAGCATTTGTACTGATGCCTTGCCACATTAAGCTCTTGCAGCAGTTGCTTATATGTTTCATTGGCACCATCATAGTCTAAAATGGCCACACATGATATTTGGGCTCGCTTGCGTAATGCATATGCTAATTCCCGACGCATTAGCGAGAAGCAATAAGGCACTGTTTGTTGCTGACAGGCTGACTTCAGTTCGTCTATCGTGTCGTCCAGGCCACCTAGCAGGATTGTAACAAGTAATGTTAAATCAGACCTTTGGTATACCAAATTTCAATTACCAGGGGCTGGACAGATCTCACAGTCGGGAGCCAGGATTAACAGCTTGACCTTGTTAATGCGTAACCGAGACAACGACTCTCGAAATCCAACGACCAAGCGCGGATGTGCGCGTGCTTTAATTTCGTTCTGGGAGTAGGCTCGTTTTTGGAAACGGTCCAAGTCAGCTAGCAATTTAGTTGTCAGCTCTTTGAGGTGTCCCGTCGTACAGTTATCGCAATAGCTTTAATACGAGGTATTCGATTAATTTTAGGAGTAAGACAGGTTTACATATACACACCTTCTAAACCGTCTGGAATGTATTTGTTGTGTTGCCACTACACTTTTCCCACATTCATCTTTATTCGTAGACAAGGATTTTATGTCTGCGGTGTCCTCCAAAGTATTTGGTCCCACGTTATGCAAAGTGCAAACCTGATCGGCTAGTAAAGGACTTTCTTCATTCGCCGCACTTGCATTCTCCGTCTCATTTAAAGTTAATTTGTTGAACTGTTCGGGTAGAAAATTCGGCAATATATTTTGATTCTTGGAGTCAGACATTGATTCCAAAGACGTATGTAGCGGTGCCCCATATTTTTGATCCTTCTTCCAATTGCGATAAGTTTTGATAATGCGTTTTAGACGGGCCACACGACGCTTAGGAAGCAAACGTGTTTTCCCTTTGCGCTTAGTTTGAAGTCCCACTGACTTTTTAGCTATGATCAGATGTGGGCGTCTCTGTTTGTTTATTTGCTTCTGTTTCTGGCGGGGCACAATGAGGAAGTCTAAAAGCGAACACGGTTGTTCCTTGTGCTTTTTTTTGTACTTCGCACTGTGTAGTACCTTAGAATTGACAGTCCCTTTGTCATCTTTTAGAATTTGATATGTACTTGCATCTATAATATTAATTTTATCTGAATATCGTGACATTTTAAGTGTTTGTATCGCAGCATACGCACAATATTTTAGTAAAGGCATAATTCAAATGTTATCGATATCAAAAGCAATGCAATGCATGTATTTCTTCTCTGCATGTAGCCGGTCACACAGAAATTAAATTTGAAAAGAGTTTTGAATATATTTCTAACAACCAGATAGTTATGTTTTAATTGCGGAAAGGTAACAAAAAAAAAAAAATAATAAAAAAAATCAGTCTTAAGTTATTTTGATAATTTACTAATTGCTTAAACTTAGCTTATTGACTAACAAAGTTTCGTTAAACTACTTTTAGACATTTAATATCAGATGGGTGAGGTTATGCTCTCACTAGATAAGTTAATTAATTTTTATTTAAATGCTAGCATGCTTAGATACATTTAGAAACTACAAGTTCATACTACTTTCAATGGCTATGTGTATATCATTGAGTTGCTTGAGATGCAACAAGATTTGGTCACGCTCTTTCACAAATATTTCCCAATATTTTAAGTATTTACTGACATGCTTGATAACCAGCTTTGCGGTGAAGTCCAAACAACTTCGTGCATGTCGCATTCGTCGCCGGCAACTGCCTAAAAGTAACCACAACTGTTGCTCTGGATCCAACTGAGCCAGTATAAATGACATAATGTTTGCCGTGTCTACACGAACGTCAATGGGAAAAATTGTTGATTCGGTGGGTCGAAATCGAGGAAACACGAGCAGTGCTGGTGTATTTGGCATAGTTAACTCCCAGGGCAAATCGTTTGCCTGGCTATCGAAACGTATAAAATTTACTTCAGGACCCTGTAGCAAAGCTGCTACTTGCATCAGTACCTGTGACATGATGGCGGAGAGTCCACAATCCGGTCGGTGGATTAGCACGACATTGGTTGAATTGGAGTTCTGCAGTGCTTGTAGTAACAAGTTGCGATTGTATGATTGTACATACAACGCATCGTTGGAAGGATTAGTGTGTAATATATAGTTCTTCTGAACACGTGGCAGCTGGCCAGCATAGAAATGCTTGATGAACTCCTTCAGGGCGTGATAGGAGAATGGTTGATGCTGCGGCATGACGTGTAATGATTCTTTAGCTGCATCCACAATGAAAACCTGCACTGCTGAAGTGTCTTTCTTTTGATGATGTATACCAAGCTGTTTCAAATAGTCGCGGTATTTGATACCATCGAAAAGCACTACGGCCAAGGAGCGATTCTGCGATATCGGCTCTGGCGAGTTCTGCAACATCAGGTGGCTATATTTGGCAACCAACTTCGCGATGCCTACCTTTTGTGCCGGCGTGCCTTGCTGTGAATGGGTGTGTGCTAAGCAGCGTTTGCGTTTGTGGTCCATCAACAGCCGTCGCGTCTCCGATTCAAAATTTTTATCATGGCTGTAATAGGACCACAAATAATTAAGAAACCAGTTGATGTGGAAGTAGTTTGCTAGCGTTGCTTCATTAAGCCGAAGGGCACGGTAACTATTCATGGCCAGATGCACCGCCGACTTTGCACCTTCATACAGATATGGTGGCATTTGGAACAATGTCCCATTATGCATCTCATTTTCATCTTGCAGATCCTGGTTCCAGTACTTTTCGCAGTCATTATTTTCCTTGCGCAGCATCTGCTCGCTCATGAATAGCGGCAAAGCGCCCTTTTGCTGATGCATTGATATGCCCATGGCCAGCACAGGCATCTGACGCGCCTTGATTGCAATCTTTCCAGGAGTTCCGTAAGCAGCCGCTTGAAGAGGATTTACCGTGGTACGCATCCAACGTAATATTTCCATCGGCTGCCATACATCCGATTTATTATAAGTGTGAAAGCCATGCCGGTTATCTATTAGAACCAATTGGGGCAGTGTTATCTGCTCCACCCTAAGTAATTGCTTGGCACGATGGCCAAATGTAACAGCAAATCTTACGTTTCGCTCTGGATCGAATTCCAGCCAATGTACTGCAGTCGCTAAGAAGCGTTTATAAGCCGGGCTATCGGCCGATTCTAGCAATGCTAGGACGACGGCGTCTGAAATTCTCCAGAGAGCAGCCAACTCAGTTGTACTGTGCACCCGATCGATGGGATGTATAAGGCTATTCATGAATCTCGTCAGATCCTCAAAATGCCATTCGCCCTGATATTGCAGTTTAAGTTTTCTACCATACGTCACCATCAGCGTAGGCCACTGGTCGGGATAACCACCGTTAGTTACCATGCCGGGCACCTGGCGATGTGTACGGCTACAGTTGCACTGAAGATGCCAACAATCGACGGCGCCAAATGATCCGTAGTCCTTGTAATAATGAGCCACGCCATCGTATACCAAACGGGCCTGTCTGGCATCACTCGACCAAGACACGTAGTAAAACATGAAAGATACTTCACTGCTTGCCTCCAATTCTGCTCGCATCAGTTGCACGTTGTGTGTAGGACACTCACGTATTGTTGATTGACTCAATGGCAGTAGGCCGATTCCGATCCAAATGTAAACAAATAAAATCATTTTTATAAGTGCAGGTGTGTGCTTAATTTAATATTGAATTCAGCAACGGCAACAGAAAACAGTAGACAGCTGATAACACAGCGTGACCGTTTGCTGTGAAATTTGCTGTTTTCGCTTGCACGTTTTGCAACACTATGCATCATTTTGCATAGACGCCGCAACTTTTGTCCGTGCGAGCTTTTTGGTGGATTTATAATTATAATGCAGAATGCTGGCGCAAATTGGCAGGATCTCAGGTAAGCAAACAACACCCTTAGTTAATACTTAGGAAAAAAAAAAATAAATCGCATTAATTTTACTGAGGCATACTGCTTAAATTTTATTTATCTGTAAGTATTTGCACACTACGTATTAACATCTCCATTCGGCGATCGCAAGATTTTTACTTAGATTCAATTCATGTTTAATTATTTAAAATATTTACATATGTAGTTGACAAATCTAAATGATCTTCGATTTTTTAGGCCCAGAGAACGCATGGAACATTTGCTGAGGACCGGTCACTTGTCGGATTGCAGTTTCGTTCTTTATGATAACGAGGGCAAAAATATTCTTATAAAATGTCACAAATTTGTCCTCATGAGGTTCGTACCAGAGTATATTTTACAATCTATTTAACCATAATTAAGTTTGTTCTGTAGTGTGTCGCCTGTGTTTGAGCGCATGTTTGAAGGCGACTTTGAGGAGGGAAAAAAACCCGAGAATATTGTCCTTGACGATGTTTCTGCCAATGATTTTCGAAAATTTATTGAATATTTGTACTGGCATGATAACCGCCGACTGGATTCATATGATCTGCAGACACTGCAAACATTAATTTATCTAAGCAAAAAGTTCATGGTTTCCTTTTTCACAAATAATTGCCTAACTGTGATCAAACGTCGTTTGACAACTGGCTTAGAAGCGGATGTGACAATTGATTTGTTCGAATATGGCCATCAAATCGAAGACGAAGAGCTGATCACCAGCATTAAATCAGTGAGTAAAAATAAAATAATATCAGGTATCATATTCATTGTAATCTAATTTAGAATTTTCGAAATAACGCGGGAGCCTACATCAACGCTGCTGCCGTTTTTGATCTTAGCTCAGAAGTATTTTTAAAATTTATCGAGGGATTACATGGAGTTGTTGGCGATAAGATCCGCTTCAGCGTAATTGATCGTTATTGCAAAATACATGGATTAGTTGAAAGTTCAGCTAAATCATCGCCGGACAATACACTTGTTGAAATTGATCATGATAATGAATGTTGCGATTATTCACAAGTAAAAAAGAAAGTAAAACCTAATGTTAAAGGAACAGAGAATGATAAAGATAATATTGCGAGCAAGATAGACGAAAATGGAAACGATACGGAAAAGCACAAAGTTGGTGATGCAGAGCAATTACTTAATGAACATTGCGAAAAAACCACAAAGGATGATAAAGAGCAAATGAAAAAAGATGAGTACATTAGTAACCTGCTGAAAACTATAAAATTTACATCGATGACAGCTTATGATTTTTGTGCTGGGCCAGGAATATCCAATTTACTGACAATTGAAAGGAAGTACGATATTTTGTCTTCCATTTGCATTGCCGAATTCAAAATGCGATTTTTATCATCGTTTTAGTAACATTTGTTTTCAAATAATTTTTGTTTTGTTTTTTTTTTTTCAATCATGTTTAATATGTCTACATAAATATTAAGTATAATCTGCTAGTTGCGTTTTCAGTTAAAATTGTTACTAATGTATTGTTATATAAAGTGATATTGGTTAAACACATTTTATGGACTTTTTAAAAAAAATTTTTTACTGTATTCTTCGTTCCAGCGTCACATAAAAAATTTTTGATTTTATTTATTGAAAAGGTATTTTTATTGTTCAAAATGGTATAAATATTTGAATACAAATGTAGTTTGTTTTAAATTTGTTTTGTTTTATAATTGTGCACAACAACATGCCTTATAGCTGATTCAATTTTGTATAAAAATGATACAAATCTTTGTTTGATTACATTGATTACCAAAAGGGTAATGTTTTTAACTGAGCTATCTTAAAATTCTAGTGTAAACTTGGACGGTAAACATTTCTCAATGAGATTTTATATTAAAGGCACATGTTATGTTTTTTTTTTTCGATATGGAATGATATAAAAGCTGCTTCTTGAATGTTAACTAAATATAGAAGGCACTTTGTACTGCATGTATAAAAACATATTGTGCAACTCCAGCAGACACAATTACATGTTCTTGATTTAAAGTGAAATATTAGTCGTAGGCAAATAGAAACTTATATGTATGGTTAGTTCAAGTGGGTGTGTATAAAATGATAATGGGCTGCATTATCGGCATATGTATTCAAAGAATGTTATGGAAATGGCGTATTAGGCGTAACTAATCTCATGCTCATAGGTTTTCTCCCGCATGTCATGATTATCAGGCAGCGCATGATGACGTAGCCCACATAGACGCGGACCATAGCGCAGCATGACAATGATCACGCCTATAACGAAGAGCGCGAGGGCAGCAACGGCAGGATATAGAAAGTAAAGAGCCATGATTTAGATATCGCTCTCACGCTTCTGTAACTCAACGTATTCTTCGCGCTGGCGTTGCTGATGTAATGTACGACCTTCTGGACGCGGTGGACGCTGATGATGCGACTGGTGTACGGGCTCTAAATCGTCAACTGATACAACGACGTCGCTTGGGAACACTTGCTGGTGCGTAGTGGGCTGTAAATAGTCAAACGAATCTATTTTTTAAGTTCTGTAAGTCGACTTGACAACTTACATGGAATCGATCGAAATAGCTTGCGTCTTTAAGTTCAGTGAAGTCTAGAGGTGGCTGCTTGTGCGGCGTTGATGACCAAATGGAAACTAACCAGCGATTGCCTGTGTGCCGGTCTTGCCAGTACTTGCGATGTTTGGAGCAGCAGCCCAAGATAATGTTTAATACAAATATAGAGCCGAGCACAACAGCGCAAATGGCAATAGTCACATAAAAAGGCTTGTAACTGCCGTAAATGGGTCCAGTAAAGTATGGATTATTAATGTACGCTTTACGCTCGTCTTCGATTGTGGACATAGTCCCACAAGCTTTGCCTTTATTTACTTGTAAGTTTGATTGCAGTAGCCGTTGACTTATACAGTCACTGGCTTATTTCCTTATTAGCTACAAGAATCACTTGCTGAACACAAGAACGCAGCCGTATTGTCTGCAATGAATGTACACAATAAGTAACGTTAACAACATGATCAAATCAACCCCAAAAGTTGCTTTTTATCTTACTATATTTCAGACACATTGGGCGTGGCATTAAATACCGCGTTGCCTCGCTGGATATACAATTCATTACATTTCTAGTACTCACCATTTGCTTTCAATAAAACCTAACTTTAATTGAAGTTTAATATGCTATAAATCGACTTTTGAACAATGCATATGCATTAATAATTAAGAATTCATGTATTTCTCGCCTTCTGCAATAAAAACAACGCCCAAAGCCTGGCTCACAAACTAGCTGAACTATCGATTGACAAGTTACATTACTGTGTGTCATCAAAAATTAAAACTGTATCGATATATAGCATTAGCGCAATATTTACATTTTCGTGTTACAGTTGGCGCCGAAAAGTATGCAACGAAAAATAAAGACGACCATTAATTCTGTAATGAAAATAGCTTTAAATATAACAAAATCTCGTATGAAAACATCTTTCTTGCTTAATAAGTAAAACATAAGTATTTGCAGCAAACGTAATTCAACAAAGTCCGCTTTACAGCTATTCAATAGCTAGTTACTGGTCGTAGGTAAGGAAATTATCATTCTGTGTAAATTGACGAGCCAAAGCACGTCCATCGTCTGTCGGAGTGCTAAAGGCAATTCGATCACGATGCATTTCAACGCCCAAAACGGTATGTGATTGCACAGCGCTTAGCAATTTGCTAGCAATTCCCTTACGACGGTGCAATGGTGAGACCCAAATTCTGGAGACACCACAGCTGCAAATAAAATACAAGAAAATTAGTGACTATGGCTGGAGGTATTGTTTACATTAATCACTCACCTAGCCTCGAATTTCTCTTCGCTAAAGTAGTCGGTCCCATCAACTTGAATGAAGCGATGAGCTTGCGACAATGGTTGGACGAGGCACAGCCCCACAATTTGTAGTTTACGAACAGCGAAGAAGGCCACAAATGTCTTTGGTACAATGTACGAGGAGTAGCCCAGTTCCTTGTCCACTACCCTGATCAGTTCCGTAAGCCGCTGCAAGCGCGTAGATGGAGCACGTTCGTTCATGCGTATAATTCGTCCATCGGCAGCCCAGTCTGGGTACACAGCTACAATGTCCTCGTCTATCCAGCCCTTAAAGCGGAGCACATGGACAGAATCGTGATATTCTCGATGCAACTGCTCCTCTTCGGGCTCATGGACGGTATAGACTAGTCCACACTGCTGACATTGACGGGCTCCAAATGCCTTTTGGCCAGCATCTATTTGATACTGATTAGAACCACTTGCACCTGCAACTAAACGTGTTGAGTAACCAGATTTGTGGCGTGTTGACTTTTGTGGCATCGGCTGCAAACGTTGTGTAAAAATGGGAAATAATTTGCCTTGCGGTTCAATAGGCGGTGCAATACTTTCTGTGTCGATGTCCACCGCTGCACAGTCATATTTCTGATGGTCTGTAAATGTAATTACATTTTCTTCCACGGTTGCGTAGTCACTCTCAGGTACATCCACGGCAATTGTGTGTTTGCTCTCAGGTACATCCTGCCTAATCGGTGTGTCATTCTCAGGCTCTCCCAGTTCCAACTGCTCTGCATAGACTATCGTGTATAAATTATCTACAATGTTTGTTGCCTCATCCTTATGATTATCTGGATCGGCTATAAATATTTCAAAGTTTTTATCTGTGCATATGTTGTTGCTTATTAGAAATTCGAGCAACAGAGCCTGCTGCTCAATAGTGGCGGGATCATCAGTCTGGTATGGCAATTGTTGGCGATACCTTTCGTATGGATCGGTCATTAATACCTGCTCCTCGAAATCAGGCGTTTCCGTCCGAGGTACTATTGGTTCCGGTTCAATAATTTCATCGACGACAGTATCGTCTAAATTACGTAAAATAGCATCCACGGTGGCCTGCTCCGCGGAAAATATCGTCGCCGATTTCACGCGCACTTGTCTACGTATTTTGTTAGGTGCCTCTACCAATGAGATTTTCCCCTGACTGACACTAGCGCGAATGTTATCGGTGATGCGCACCTCCATACATGTGCTACTACGTCGACCGGACTTAAAGAATTTGCGATTGTTGGGAGGACTGGTGTTTGATGCTGTGTCCGCTGCAGTCGAATATCGTATTATTGGGATGACCGGTTCCAGTTCCATTGCATTGGGTTCGGTATTGATTGCAGGCAATTCTTCTTCATCGCTCAGGTCGGAAAAGTCATGACTAGTGGGATATAAGGGTACTGTAGGAGTTTCCTCGCTGTTATTATTGTTGTTGGCGTCGTCAGTAGCTATTACGCTAAGGGGCTTAGCCATTTTAATGGGATCTTTGGCACTGCGCAATATTTTGTGTACCTCCTCTACCTTGGCACGCTCCTCGCGCTTCGTGGTAATCAGCTGACGTAACTTTTCATTTCTCAAAGAACCCAAAATGTCATCCAGCTTGACGGACGAAGAAGGGCGCTGAGGTTTTCGTATGTTGTGCCGTACACCCTTATTTATACCTAGTCTAGGTCGAAACGGGGGCGAATTCCCTTTACCACGTCCCACACGTTGCTGACTCCGCAGCGACTGTTGTGCTGTTTTTGTGGAGTTTGTACCAGATCTGCGCGACTCAGAATGAACATTGGTAGAATGCGAATAAAAAGCCACTGTCGGAATGCAATCCTCTTCTCTTTTGCGCAACTTTCGCTGTGGCGACGTAGAACTGGATTCAGGTGATGATTCGGCAATTATTGTAGGGGGCATCTTATGCAATCTTTTAACAGCTTTGCGTTCTCGGATAGTCGGGGACTCATCATTTTCCGTACTAGAAGTATCAGATACTGTGGTACGGACTCGGGACTTAGGCGTTCGTGGACTGGAGTTGTGACTTTGGCTGTTGCTGCTATTGCTATTTATGCGCATTGTTTTGGTAAACAAATGTGGCAACTGCTCGTCCGTGCCCTCCAACGCACCACAGCCACGTGTCTTCTGTGACCTTTTATTTTCCTTATTCGTCTCCGGTGAACTGCTAGTACTTGAGCGTAATCGAAACCTCTGTTCGTCTTTGTCAGTACCAATCTTAAAAAGGTTGCGAGAATTAGTTGACTCTTTTGCTGCTTCAGTTGATTGACTCTGGTGTCTTGGTTTTAAGGGTGCTATACCCAACAACGAATCCTCGACGTCACAGTCATCTTCCATTTGATCTAACATGGAACTACGGCTGCGAAACAGTTGTTTCTTCCGCTCCGACAGGCGTGGCGTAGCGGTACGTGTGGGTCGCCCAGCACGTCCCGTAGGAGTTTCCATATTTATTCCAGTTTATTTACAACTATATTTCCCGCTTTTTTAATAAAAGCGCTAATTTAGAGTGACAGTGTTGAAGACCACAACAATGCAGTGGCGCTAAAATTAGTCTAATCGATAGCTTTGAGATTCTTATTGAAATTATAGCATAATATTAGGCAACACATTGAAGAATTTGTAGCAACCCTGCACAGTAGAGTTTTGCATATTACTGCTTAAATCGGTTGGACATTAAAAATTTTGCTACAAAATCTGTTATATGTACAAAAATGTCTTAAGATGTTGAATTGTTGAGTTGCAGTACATAAATCTAACGATACTTCAGGTTTTTTCGATGTCGATAGGCACAACATCTCGCCACCGATATTTTGCTTAGCAGCACTAAAACTTACACATGAAAATCATTCTGGCAAAAAATTGTGAAAAGTGAGTTTTGTGTGTGCTGCAGAAAGAAAAAAGAAAATTTATTAAAGCAATATTGTAATTGGTTTAAAAAGTGCACAGGTAAGAAGTCTTTATAAATGTAAACATATATACAACTATAGAAGCCGCCGTCCTGCCACTGCTACCACGGTTTCGCCTTGTCGCCGTCGCTGTCGCCGCCATCTTGTTTTGTATATTGTGTGGAAACTACTGATTTTTCACGCGTTGTGCATGTGTCTGATCTAACAATTAAATGGACGCGTTGTGACCTTTCTGTTTTTTTTTTTTTAAATTTGTATCGAATTGCTTGCTTCCTGCCTCAGAAAAAAATCAAAATGAAAATGTGTATTGCTTCTTCTTCTTTCACTTTGAGGTCGCGGTCGTCGCCGTTGTCGTCGTTCTCAAGCTGCGCTACACCTACGTCAATAACGCGTAAACAAAACAGAACACAAATCGCGTACGCTAACGCTCAACCTTCCCAAGATATTGAATTAACGAAAGAACCGTGGACGACGCCGCAGCCGAAACCGTCGCCGTGATGCCCGGAGCCGGCACGTTCAAGTTGTTCATCGGTAATCTCGATGAAAAGACGCAGGCAACCGAATTGCGTGCACTATTCGAGAAATACGGTACTGTCGTTGAATGCGATGTGGTGAAGAATTATGGCTTTGTACACATGGAAACCGAACAGCAGGGTCGCGATGCCATACAGAACTTGAACGGTTACGTGCTGAACGATAACGCCATCAAGGTGGAGGCCGCTAAAAGCCGACGCGCCCCCAATACGCCAACAACGAAAATCTTCGTTGGAAATTTAACCGACAAAACACGTGCGCCGGAGGTGCGTGAACTATTTCAGAAATACGGCACCGTTGTTGAATGTGACATTGTTCGCAACTATGGGTTCGTGCATTTGGATTGTGTCGGTGATGTGCAGGATGCTATCAAGGAGTTAAACGGTCGCGTTGTTGATGGTCAGCCGCTGAAGGTGCAGGTTTCCACTAGTCGTGTACGCCCCAAACCGGGCATGGGCGATCCGGAGCAGTGTTATCGTTGCGGCCGTTCCGGTCATTGGTCGAAAGAATGTCCGCGTTGGACAGGCACTGGTGGGCGCGAACCACCACCACCACTGAGCGCCGGTGGCTACAGAGATCGCATGTACAGTCGTGATCCGTATCCGCCGCCACCGCCACCGCCGCCATTCCTGCGTGATCGCATAATGGACGGTTTTAGGGTAAATGCAGACAAAAAATTTGGCTACTCTCGACAGGTCGGCTAACAGATTTAACTGCTTAAAGATGAATAGAAAGTGACTTTGAAAGCATATTTCAGGAATAAGATTACGAATGGTATATATTAATTTAAGATAAAACGGCTTGTCGTCATTTTGTTACAGTTTTTAAGCATTAAATCTATAAATCGACTCGCCGCGAATACCCTAAATATATCCACAATTTTATTTTCAAAAAAGATTCTTAACTGACGAACTTAACAATTTCGCTTCTTTTAACTATAGGATTACGATTACTATGACCGCCGTTTCGAGGATTCGCGCGATCTGTATGAGCGCCGGTACCAGTCTTCACGTATGCGTGACTTCCCACCGCCGCCAATATCGCGTCGCGAACCTATGCCACTGCCCCCACCGTTGAGTGGCAGTTTGCGCTCCTGCAGTGTTTCACGTGGCTATGATACCATGTTCAGTAGACGTTCTCCACCGCCGCCACGCAGCAGCAACGGAATGAGTCGCTACGGGTTAGTACATGCATAAATACACAGTGGCGCATTTGTAGAAAAATACATCAATTCATTTCTTTCGAGCAGCTCACCAACACCGCATGGCTATGAGGACTTCAGTCGCGACTCCTTCGACGAGCGTATGATTTCGTCGCGTGGCATGCGCGGTCCATCTCCGCCAGGTCGCCGCTATGCGCCCTACTGAGATGAGTTTTATTATAATGGCAGCAGTTGAGTAACAGCAGCGGCGGCCTTGGGTGGTGCATTTGTAACAATTACACCGCCTTTTCTACCCTTTTACAATTATAACGCGTTTAACGGTGGATCATGTTGGCTCCTAAACTGGGCGCCGGCCCATCAACATTATCACCAACTGCAGCAGTTACCGTTTTTACATATGTGGATGCCTCCGCCCTGGTAATCCCATACGCGTAATCAAACTGAATAATAACTTAACAAAGAAAGAGAAAACAAAAATAATCATAGTTCATATAGGCATCCGTATCATACTAATCATAATTATGTAGAATTGTCTGACTGATAATGACGACAACAATGTCATGTGGCAAAGAACAAAGATTGCCAGCATTACAAGCGTTGCATTATTGTTTCATTAAAGAAGTTCATTCTTAAGCGTAAATAAATACAAACTATTGGATTTGTGCGATTAGAGCATATATATATTTATTTATATATATACGAATAAAAACTTAAGCACCAATACTTGTTTTGTGCTATTGTGAAAAAAGTAAACCTTGTATGTTTGATATACGATGTATGACTTATCATGTAAAGACCTAGTATTAAAATTGCATAAAATATATATTTATGTATATTCATAATTGGTGTTATGTGATGTTATGTCTAGAAATTCATAGTGAATGTTTATCTTAAAGGCAGTCATTGGGAAAATAAGTTACTCCAAGATGCTGCTACGCCTGAGATGAGGGTACTATGCGTATCGTCTTGGACACCGCCAGTAGCTCATCCGATTCGTCATTGTTGGGCTTATTTACGTCGCTAGCGTCGATGGTTTTGTCTTTTGTGTGCAACACCTGCATCTGAACAGCCGGCTTTTTAAATACTGGTGGTATAAGTACGCGGCTGCAATGACAATTAGGATTATAAATCTGACGTATGTGGCTTAGTCAGAAACTTACTTGCTGCATAGCAGCCAGATCATAGAGATGATCATCATAATCGATGTGAAACCGAATGTCCAATAAGTGCCCAAGCGTGTATAGATGGACCCCACGAACACGGGTCCCATGACCCGAGACAAACAACCCGCTGATGTCATTATGCCCATCCAGACACCTTGAGGACGCGGGCCAAGCACTTTGGAAAATATTGTCTGTATCAGAGTAACACCAATTGGATAGCCCACTGATGTTAGTGCGAATCCAATAATGAACTGAGTCAATGTTAGAGCTGGTAGATCTGGACACCAGTCCTGGGTTGACGGGCAGCCCAAGTAAATAGGATTATCCTTGGAAAGATTGGCGCTGGCATTGAAAGGCATTGCCAGCTTTGGCGGATCCGGTCCCCAGGGTATGTAAAGTAAACGGCCCACCACCATCAAGGAAAAGCCTCCCCAAATAAGAACATAGCGTTCAGCAAATAGCTTGCACAGTGGTTCAATGAGCACAAATGTGATCAGAGATATAATGGCAGCAATGGTCATAAAGATGCCCATATAGTAGAGCGCTTCATTATTGGTCCAAGCAAACATGTCCATGGTCAGTGATGTGCCTAACCTGTAAGCAGACAAAACAGGGGTGAATGCTTGCTGGTATAAAATTGAGCAGTAGTTCGACTTACGTCTCGAGCAGCACAAAGTTAAAGACAAGCACAAAAAAGGCGACAATCAGCGTCCAGGCGGAATAATAATTCGGTTTAATGGCCTTCCAGGTCTCGCGCTCCGAGGTGCCGCCTTGCATCACCATAATTTCGCGGGCGGCAATTTTGTGTTCCTTGAATGAAAAGTTGTTACATTTCGGCAGGAATGAGGACAATCGGAGTACTTGGTTACCACAAATATGCCAGGAAGAAACATTACAAAGTTGGCCAGGCTCATGAGCACATTTATCCAGCCGGACGCGGTGTACATATTAACGTGCATGCTGCCCCAAAACCAGACCTGTCCTTGTCGGCCAAGCGGGGTTACCAGAGCCTGCAGCCCCGGGCCAATAATAAAGCCCAGCACCTGGGCTAGGGACACCATGGATACGGCATGGGTGCGTTCGCTGAGACGCGTTGCCGCTGACAAATACGAGCGGCAAAGTGCAATGTTTGCAGAGGCGACTCCGATTAGGAATCGTGAGATCAGCATCCAGTACTTTACATTATCCACAAGTTCCAGTGAGGAATACAACGCACTGGCCACAGAAAATAGCGCCAGTGAAAGCAAAAGCGGGATCCGTATGCTCCCCAGTTTATTGCCCCACCGGCCGAAGATGGGACTGAAGATCATTTGTCCCAGCGGATTGGCCGCCACTATTACACCCATAAACTCTTTTCCCGCACTGGGATCTAGCTATAGGGATGTATGCGTTAGATAAATGTGTTTGCTGTTAGTTGGAATTAATGGAGCACGCACCTCGCTTAAAAATGGCCAAATCCCGCTTAATATAATGCTAAAGCCGAGTGCCATTAGGAACATTGTAAAGTAAATTATTCGCACGGAGCGCCAGCGCTGCGTATACTCCTCTACCGTTTCAAGATCATCGTCAAGCTCTGCGGGTATTTGTCGATTCTGCTGACGTGCTCGAAATTTTCGCCAGGACTCCATGATGTAACCGTGGACGCACTTGTAGTAACTGTTCCTCTTCAACGGTACCGTCGCTGGCTCATGCTGTGATTGGTGATGAGATTTGTCCATGATGATAACAGCAGTTCAGATAAGAGTAATATGTATTTATTGATATGCATGAATTTTAAAGCACATTATTCCAATACAAAAAAAAAAAAAAAAACAATTTATATCTGGGTTGCTTGACCTTAGGCTTATCTATTTTAGCAGGTGCTTAAATTACAGGTAGGTATAAAGAAATATTACCTAACGCTAGTCTTTTAAATGAAATTTGTCACTTGTAAAATCTTGGCACTTTGTAAAGTCGTCATAATCACATTTTATATCTAAAATAATAATTGTTAGCAAAGTTTTGTGAAAAAAATCCTAGCTGCTTGCTGTTATCTTTAATTAACAATTCCAGGGTATTAAGCAGCAGAGAAGACGAAAACATATACCGTTATCTCGTCTCTTTCGTAATCCCTTCGCACCCTTCTCCTTAAAGTTAATGCCGCAGACTCATTCAGATAAACAAATGTCGATTTCTCAGCTGTTTTGCCTTTTTTATCTTCAAACAAATTCAACTGCTAAGCGTTGCCAACTCGTTAATTCAAGCGACTATAAATACATGTAAGTATGTATGTATGTATGTATGTATGCAAGTGCTTTAGTTTAGTCAGTTATCGCTGTATTAGTTATCATTATCGCCCCAGATACCTAGCATGCATTTTAACATGACTGTAATTTTAACTTTACAATAATTTTCATTCGGGTTTCGAAGATCACTTTTTAAACGCAAATAAACATGCAAAGTCAACAGGTGCCTAAATTAGGTTCACTTTGTATTACTTAAGGTTCTATAAATAATACTTATTTACTATAAAATACATATGCATGTAAATACTTTTATTTACATATTCCGTTCATTTGCCTGCTCGCAATCGTTTTAGTGGTTTGTTTTGTTGCACTTCTGAATCACATTCATTGAATTCACAATTTAATTGACAAACCGATTTCAATTAACTTTCTTGGGAATAGCCGTGCTTCGTCTATCAATATCTAATAATAAATTGGCACAGTTCTCGAAGTCTAGCTGAATCTTTTTGGTTCAACGAGCTCTAGAATTAAAAACTCTTACACATGTACATATATACAAACGTATTCACATATCCATACACAGATCTGGGAATATCTTTCCTTGTTTCATTCTGTTGTACATATGCTTGTATGTATGTATGTATGTATGGAAATGCTCGGATGGTATATAACGCAGCACGTATTTACTTCTTTGTTTTTATTTTTGTTACTGATACATACAGACACGCACGCACACACACGAACATGAGTTCAGTACGGACTCTCTTGTAAATTGTTGGTGCGAACACCACCAAACAAGTGGGGCCAAGCTAGTAGTCGGATGGTACAACTATGTGGCATTTTTTTTTTTTTTTTGTGTAAATTGTTGTACTTTGTAACATCACAAATGCTCAGATTATAAAGTGTAGGCATTTCGTTCTTTGGGTCTGACCCGTCGCACTGCACTCTTATAGTTTTATCGGCTTTTGTTTTACCAAATTGTTAACTACCTGTTTACACACCGTTCAAATGTTGTTTAAATATAGTCTACGTAGAGCAACAACCGCAAACGTACTGTTGGGCACAACTGATCCACTCAACTGGAAACCGTTGGCGTCTGCTACCAACGTTTGACCGAGTCGTCGCTCTCTCATTATTGCTCTTCCGCTACTTGTATTATTTGGATTTATATCAATCCCACAAAGTATGCAGCTTAACTTCAACTGGTTTCAATAACGAATACGCCCTAAAAGTATGCAATACAATGAGCTTTTTTACCTTAATGTATGCCAATGTAATTCCTTATAACTAAGACTTAAGGCATATTTATATTCGATTCATGCTCTATTTTGTATTATTGTTAAAAAAGCTTTATTGCCAATTAAAATTTACATCATTCCTTTGAGAAATATAACGGAAATTACAAATAGTCAGGACAAAAAGTACGAATTGCGAGCGCTTAATCAAAAGCCAATTAACACACACAAAACACAGCCATCCGTGAATTCTTAAAAATATAAAACAGACCGATCGGATCACCTTCACACCTATTGTTCTCCACGCAGGCGTCTCAAGCGTCGTTGACGTAGCCAGGGCAAGAAAAGACCACGAGGTGCTAGCGGTGCGAGTGGTGCTGGTGGCACTGTAACAGGTGCTTTTGTCGTAACAGTTGGCTTCTGGTCGGCGACGTTAGTTCGAGTGTTTTGCCTAAGTCGTCGGTAAACTTTCGATTGATCCTTGCGAGCTACTCTCTTGGGTAACACGTCGTTCATTATGTTCAAGCTGAAAACGTCTCCACTGTTATCGTCAGCGGACAAATGGTTAACCGTATCCTGAAGGACGCGAGGAATACGTTCCACTACCTGAAACGCATCGCGAAACGGACGAATCTCCGGGCTGGGTGTTGGTGCTGCTGTCTCGGACTCCTCTTCAGAATCAGGTCTGATATTCCGTGCAGAACTCTTCTTTGACTTTTGGGCTCGTTCGATTTCATCACTAAGTTGTCGACGTTTGTAAAGCGGCGCGGGTCGATTAAGGAGTGGAGCCGTATGTTCCAGGAACCAAGGCTCCCGATGCGTCCGCGGAATTGGATCTGTTGTATCCGTTTGGCGTTTGAACGAGGCGGCTTTTGCTTCGCGCTGCTTCTGAGCCCGCGTGCCCAAGGGTGAAGGTCGCACCAATGAACTGGCGAAATCGTTAAACCACTCCAGATGGTCTACAGAACGCTTATGTCGGGCGAGTTCCGACTTCTTTGCCTTTGCTGATGGTGTTTCCACTGCGTTCAGTGATAAGGCTGCCCGCTTTACCGCCGGAGAGGATGGCTTGTAGATGATAATAGTGGACCGACGATTACGTGTAGTTTTGCCATCAATGGACCTTCTTGTTACTACTTCGCGCTTCTGCTCGAACTGTTGGGCATTGCGCACAAACCGATTACTGCTCGGTCCCTGAATAAGGATTTCAAACGGCGTGTTCAGAGTACGCGCATTCACCTGCATGGTATGGATGCATTCCGTATCCGAGTTCTCGTTGTTGCACTCGCAGATGCACTCCTCGCCGCAATAGAAGCCAAGGCAGCCGCAGTGCTCGCAGAGGGCCTTACAATTTCTTTCGTGTTTGTGCTCAATCAGCGGGTTGTCATAACGGGATGTTGAACTAGGTGCAGCGGTCGAAGAGGTGGTTGGCACACCGGCGGAAACGGACATCTGAGATACCACCAACACCATCAGCATAATGGAGCTAGCGTAAAGGGTGATATTGTATTTAATCAGTATCATTTCGTGTACTCCGCCTTAGTGGCTTTTCAGTTGGGCTTTGGATGTGCATTGGCAAAGCGCTGTGGGTTATATACGCTGACTGGGTGAAATCGTAGACGTTACTTTAGTTTTTCGTTGCTACTGATTCGTGACTGTCAGTCGAATTTTGATTTGTTTTGCTTTGCTGTTCGCCGGAATTTTCGCTGACACTGTGTGATCTTGAGACATTTTTAATTGAGCACATATGAAATGACTATTAAAATACGTATTTAAACTGCTTCTGTTTTAGGGTCAGCTTAGACATGCCTACTGCATACAAATATTGTTATATTCGACCAAGGCTGAATTCTTGCACTTGATCTTCATACCAGACAAGACATGCTTTGCTATCCCATAAGATATAGAATTTATTACAAAAAAACCAACTAAACAAATTTCATAATTCTCACAAAGAAATGTTTGATGCTTCATCGACGCTTTCCCTTGCCCTTCTTGCCACCACCACCGCCACCAGCTCCGGCCCCACTCGACTGTGGCTGCGGCTGAGGGTCGTTTGATTTGTTCTGTCGTGTTTTCAGTTGGGGTATTTTGCCGGCAATATGCTTCATTACAGACTCACGCGTGGGGAAATCGTTGTTGCACAATGTTCCGTCTGCGTTGCGTAGTTGCACGCGCGCACGACCCCGGAACTGCAGTTCCCTGCTCTTTTCTCGACAGTACTGTTTGTTCTCCACAACAAATTGTAAATTGGACACCGAGAGTATATCGCGGATTTCCAAATAAGTTGGATTATCTACGCAATGCTCTTTAGGAAGCCGTCGACCTTCCTGGCGAGTCTTTTTGCTGTTAAAATAGGCAGGATAAATGCAAATCCATCTAAAAAAAAATGAGGTTGCTGGTGAAATTTGTTGTAACTGCTTTTTGCTCTTGCTTATGTTACCTCTCTACTTCATTATGTTTCATATTTGGATGCCAATTCATAAGCACTGGCGGTGATGCAGCCATTATTGGAATTCGTTTTTTGATAAACAAAGCGTTAAAACAAAAAGTTTATTTATTTTCCACGCAGGCACCTTGCCAAATTAATCAGTTTATCGGTATCGATAATATTTCAATTTGCAGAGCTGCCGCATTTAAAGTGATGCATTGCGATACTATCAAGTTTATTTTGTTTCAATCATTAGGGTATTCCGGATTTTCTTTTTTTTTATTTAAAAATTCCATGAATACTATGAATTGTTAAAAAAAAAACGAGTATACGAAATGGTAGTTTCTTTTACATTAATATAAAAATTCTCAATTTATAAGTCGATTTATTCGATAGGAGGATTTTTCACATATGTTCTATCGATATTATTTTTTCGTGAATTTACAGACAGACAATATCGATATATCAATGAGATATCAACAAACTTCCTCAGTCTGTTTATAGTTGGTTTAGCTGTTGTGCTGTGCGCTGGGTCTCCCTGCCTTGAAAAAAAACACTTCGAGTGCCCAAATAATTCTAGTCACGCGTATTGAAAGCTCGGGCAACACTTCAACATCCCGCTTGCACCGTCATCCTTTGTCGTGGACAATCAACAAATAGAACACAAACGCAAACACACCATTCGCCACACAATGGACGAACTGAATGGAATACTGCAAAAAACCAAAGATAAATCTACGCAACGGGAGCAGGACGAGGTACACATCCCACCCAAGCCCAAAACCAGTTAACCGTTAACCAGTGGCAGTGTTGTCACTTGAACTTTGACATTTTAAAGCTGTTTCCTATTTGCTGGCCGTATTCCGAGAACTAACCTCCTCCTTACTTCATTTTTTTATACAATGCCTTATTTACATACTGTTGACATCGCCCGCACACTCAGATTCTGCTGCAGCCTTTTACGTACATACAGCAAATACCTGGCAAACAGTTTCGCTCCGAATTGGCCTTGGCCTTCAATCACTGGTTGCTTATACCGGCCGAAAAGTTGACGCAGATTGGCGAGATTGTACAAATGCTGCATAATTCCAGTTTGCTGTGAGTGTACATTTTAAATATTATTGTATATATTATAAATTTATTTATAGGTTTGTTTAAATATTGCATTTTGACTAATCGACTGACCTTTGCCTGGTTGCGTTTTGTTTTGCTTTTTGCATTTTGACTTTTGACTATTGTTTACATTTTCCTATGCCCATTACGCTCGAACCATTACCTTCACCCCATCATCCACCTTCATTCGCTTCATCATGTATTATCTCTCTTCACACTTACACCTTTTGTATTTATATTTTTGTTGTTGCAAGCCTTTTGTTGTTTGTTGTTGTAAGCCTTTTGTATTTTTTGAACTGTTTACGATTTGAGTTCAAAATTTATTAGCGCGTAAAATTTAAACAAAAATAAAAAGAAAAGAGATAAAACTGAAAATAGTTTCCTGTACTAAGGGGAGAGCTGTGTTAGAAGTCTTTAAGCTAAGTTGCTCGCAAAAATAATATATTTAGTAAAACAGCTTGGAATCGAATAGCGAGCTGAAGAAGAAGAAAATAGTTTCAACAGAAAGCAAGTGAAGTTTTATAGTATCATCTAGTATTTCTTGACTGATTATTTTTTATCTGGCAGCTGGTAATCGCATGAATTCTATATCAAATATATATTTTAACGATACCAGACTTTTGTATATATTTTGCATTATCATCATTATTCTGTGGGCACTTAGCAATGGATATTTGTATAGAATTCAGGCAATGACTCACACTCTTCCATACTCCACACACACGCACATACACATACACTTGTATACACCAGCTCGACCTTGTGTGAGTATTTGTACGTGTGCGTTTATTTTGGGTATTTGCCTTCAAAATCAATCCTACAATTTTAACAAAAGCCCGCAGCGTTCTGTTTATGATAAAATTCAATTGAATTTATTTGCAAAATGTGCCTTTTCATTCCCAAAAATGGAATCGCATAAAATGTTTACATTTTTCAATCAATTGGAATGCAGGCGGAAAATACATTTATGTATATGTGCTATAGAAAAAGAATGAAAGAAAACGCAACAGTTAATCTTTGAACTTCTTCAATTAAATTGCTTGACAAAACGTCGCACGCTTTAATTGGTGCACAGCAATGGAAGCTGTTTTCCGAAGCATCTTTAACGATAGCCCAGCAGTTGCTTGGATGTCTTTTATATACATATGTACATATACATATATAGTTATCAGTCGGTTATCTGCATTCATTGTTTGGCTGTGCGTCCGACTTCTTTTTAGTTTCAATCATGCAGGCTAATCCCGCCTCGCAGCCACCTGTCACACCTCCCACTTCCATTTCCACTTTCACTTGCACGGCCATTATTCAAATGCAAATGTGCTGAAATGTCCTTAATGCCGCTTAATATCCTGCATTGTTCGCTGGCATCAGTTGTAGACAGTGGCTGACAGCTGAGAGCTGTTATCGCAGAGCCTCGTCGCCCACTTACTTATAAATGGCTTTTTGCACAAGTCGCTCGAGCTTGTGTTTTTTGTTCAAATGCATTTTCATATCGACAAAAACTTGGTTTTACAACTATGCCAGCAGAGCTTCAAAGGCGTCAGCATCGTCATCGTCATCGCCATCGCCATCGCTGTCGCCATTGTCATTAAGTCAGCTTGTCGACATCCATTGTCACAATATTGTAACTCTTGCAATGCAACATGCCCGCTTTGCTTCACTGCTCCGCCTGGCCACCCACTCGCCACCCAATCCCCACTACCAGCCCGCCCCCAGCACTCGGTTTGACTGCCTTTGCGCATCGCTTGAACGCCCACGCCTCCAATTCCCTACAAATGTTTGCAGGCCTCCACGCGCGCAAACATTTTTTAATTACGCAAAATGTCGGACGGCCAGTTTGCCTTGCCAGCGGGTGTGTTATTGAAGTGATATGGGCCTCAAAGTGAGTTTTAAATTTATGTGCGCTTAGTTCATGTGTTGCCAGTGCATGGGAGCATATTGCGAGGGTTGCCTCGTAGTCGTAAACATGATTGGGCCTCACATTTGTGCGACAAAAAGATAACACCTCTAACTTTCTCGCACGTCTTGTTTGCTATTAGATAAACTTACATATACATTTAGACTGCTAAACTACATTTTTTATTTTTGTGTGGTACTTTAACAAATTCCAAAATAACAGTCATACAAATTAACTAAGTGCTATATATATGTGTTTTTGTGTTCTGACTGCTAACTTACAGCATTGATGATATTGAAGACAATTCAATACTTCGCAGAGGTGTGCCGGTAGCGCATTCTATTTACGGCGTGGCCAGCACCATTAATGCGGCCAACTATGCTCTGTTCCTGGCGTTGGAAAAGGTGCAGCAATTGGGGCATCCAGAGGCAAGCCTGATACACCCTCATTCATCAAACCTTATCAGTAATCAATAAATTTTGTATTTTTGTCATATGTGGGCAGGCTACCAAGGTATATACGGAACAGCTGTTGGAACTGCATCGCGGCCAAGGCATGGAGATCTACTGGCGCGATAGTTTCACTTGTCCCTCCGAATCTGATTATAAACTGATGACTGTACGTAAGACTGGGGGCCTGTTTATGCTGGCCATACGCCTTATGCAGCTGTTTAGTGAGAACAAGGAGGACTACTCAAAGTTAACAGCCATTTTGGGCCTATATTTTCAAATACGCGACGACTACTGCAATTTGAGTTTAAAGGAAGTAAGTAAAGCGTATACAAATTTGAAGTCCATGCCGTAATTCTTCTCCCCTTTTGTAGTACACTGAGAATAAGAGTTTTGCTGAGGACTTGACTGAGGGCAAGTTTGGATTTCCAGTCATTCATGCAGTGCGTACCCAGAAACAAGACAAACAGGTTTTGCGTAAGTTTCTCGATCACACCTCGTTGCGAGTCATAATTGGTTATTCAACTGTTGTTTTATTTCCCAGACATTTTGCGGCAACGCACGCACGACATTGAGGTCAAGAAGTACTGCATAAGCCTGCTAGAAAAACTGGGCAGCTTTCAATACACACGCAAAGTGCTCGAAACACTCGATGCGGAGGCGCGTGCCGAGGTTGTTACCAAATCCTTCTTCTAATCCTTTGAAATGCGACTTACTTTATGTTCTCATTCGGCTTGACAGGTGAAGCGTCTGGGCGGTAATCCCTATATGGATAGACTGCTACATAAGCTCTTGTCGTGGAAGAGCAGCGAGAGGGAGAGCGCCAGCATCGCGCAGTCGAATCAAATCAATCACAACAATGTGACACGCAGCCCCAATCAGAACACGCTCAATTGCAATTAACAGCCAAAGAGGCAAAAGAGGGAGCAGTTGTGAATTGCAAATGGCAGAGCCAAAGCCTGTGCCGCAGCCGCCTCCTCTTTTGCTGCTAATCCAAAAGCAATGCAACAGCAGCCGCAGCAGCAACAACAACAGCAAGCAGCCTGCTTCAGTGCGCCTTTGTTGCGTTTTCTACAAAAACTAAAAATCTTTTAGAATCCATGATGTACTTTGTTTCTCTTTGCCCCCAATGCTGCTAGTTGGTGAATGTTTGATTTTACTTGAATGGTTACACTTAAGAAATGATTGATTGATTGATTGAACTAATACAGCAGCAGCCTTACACAAATTGTTAAGCCAAAAGTTAATTGATAAGCCAAGCTTATAAAAGCTAGGATAAAGCCACAGCACAGCTCCCCATGAATTTGTTTATGTTTAATAGGTTATATGTTATTTTCAATATAATATATTAAGTATTTAGTTTGTACTAGAATGTAATTGTATAAGGTTCCTTCATTTCGACTGTTGTATTTCTAAATGTATTTTGTATGGGTGTACTTCAATATGCAAGCAATTTTTCCTAACAATTTCTAAATGTCTCAATACTTATTTTGCGTTGAAAACATGCTCGAAACTTAATGTGCACTTCCTTTATAGACGTTGTTCCATTTTACATTTGTTAAAGAAAAATGTTCAAATATTATACAATTAAAACAGAATACAAGTCCAATGCATATATATCCTTATACGTATGCATTGACTAACAAATTGTTAACGTTTTAAGCAACAAAAAAATACTTGAAAAAAAAACATATTTAAATGATACAAAATGAATGTTAAAACATGCACTGCACAGCAGAAAATTTTTTGCACTATATATACATATATAATATATATTTTTATTGTATACATGCACGATACAAACTACTACAAATGCTGAAGAGAGGTTTATTGAAAAAGTATGGAGATGCAACAAATAGCCGAGAATTTATTGTGCAAGCCAAAATGCACCTCGTTATATAACTATGGGCGAATATTACATACATATATTGTCATACACAAAAGTATCTTTGAAATATTTAAATAAAAATATTATATTTATGCCAAAATTTCGCAATATATGCTTAGCGTGTTAAAACATTACACATAAGAGTATATAACCATGTTTATATTATTATTTTAATACTCTATACATTTCTTATTCTCCATTTATATCCGACCTAAGTATCCTGCTCAATCATGTCCATTAGTTGCAGAAACTGCTGTGATGTGGCGGCATCAACTTCAGCTACAGGCTCAACATACTCTTCGTATTCAACATTGGCGTCATCATCCTAAGAGATTTATAGAACAAAATGAAAATTGTAAAAAAAGAACTACGGAATTAAGAGATTTACTCACCTCGAAGCCAAAACAATTATTGGCATTGATCTTGGGCTCACGCTTGACCACAACTTCGCTATCGTCATTGACCAGCTGGACAACCATGAACTGCTCATCTTCACCTTCTAGTTCTACAGTAAATTCGTTAGCATCCGGCTCCTCCTTAATACGGAAAGTGCCGGCTTGAGTAGTAAGTTCGCGATGCACGCGTGGAGCTCTCAATTGGCGATTTATAATGATTGGCTTACTGGACGAGCTCTGCTCGCACTCTCTGATTACCATCGTTTTCTTTGCATTTCTTGTTTTAAGGTTGGGTGAAGTATAAGTTTTCTCAATGACTTCTGTGGGCGCTTCCCCCTCTTCATCAACTTCCTCAAGCTCAGTGAGCTCGTACTGCTCTTCGATGTCAATCGAAATGCCATCACCCTTTCCAAGAGCCTCAATGTCAGTGCCATTGACCATAGTCACAATACTACCGTCCGGCTGCAGACGGACGCTACGTCCAAGTTTAAGCTTAAGCTTCTCCTCGCGCGCATTCAGTGTATCATCGTGTGTTTCCATATGGCGCATCAGGTTGCCCTTGTGCGTGAAGACACGCATGCAGCTGGGGCAAGAGTGAACCTTTTCTCGCGGCTCCGGCGGTTTATAGTCCTCATTGTGCATCAGATTTACATGACGACGTAGTAACTGTCGCTGACGGAATGCTTGTGGACACAAGTCGCACTTAAAAGGTTTCGTATCAGTGTGAATAAGCATATGCGAGTCCAAATGTCGCTGAGATACAGAAGCATAACTACAGAGACTACATCGATAGCACTTCTCGCCCTCGTGCGATTTTATGTGAAGTTTATATTGATAGCGATCGGGCAGCTCCTGGCCGCAACGCTTGCAGACAAGTGGCTTATCCGAGGTGTGCATATTAGCCATGTGGGTGCGCAAGTCAGCCTTGCGTCCACATGTGGTGGGACAAAGGGTACACTGAAATACTGGCTTGTCGACCACGCTGTGAATAAGTTTGTGTGCCTTCAGAGAGTTGGACTGGGTAAAGCGAGACTTGCATATATCGCACTGATACTTCTTCTCGCCCGTATGTATGACCATATGACGCTTTAGCTTAAACATATCCTGCGATGCGTACGTGCAGTGTGGACATTGGTAGGGACGCTCGCCCGTATGGCAAGTCATATGGCGGCGCAGCTTTGTTAACTCCACGCTGGCGTAGCTACACTCAGTACACTTGTGCGGCTTTTCCTTGGTGTGTTTGTAGCGTGTATGACGTATGAGCTCCCCGCTAGTCGTGAAGGCGCTCTCGCACAGTTTACACTTGTGCGGCCTGTTACCCATGTGTGTGTTTAAATGATTGACAAGCGCCATGTTAGTCTTAAAGCCCCGCTCGCAGATGGAACACTTGAATGACAGCTCCGAGTCATGAGAGCGGACGTGACGTGAGATAAGAAACTTCTTATTGGTTGTATAACTGCAATGGGAGCAGGCGAATTTCTGCGATGCATCTGAGTAGGTTACCACCGGTTTAAGCTTATACTGATTACCGCTGAGCACAAAGTCCACATCCGACTTGGCGGATGCATTGCCTGCATTGTCATCAAACTCGTAAACTTCGTCATCCGAATTGGCTTTGCTCGCAGGTGTAGAATTATTTGCATCATTTGTATTCAGTTCTGACTCATCAATGGTAATGGTAGTTGCATCAACGACATTCGGATCATCCACAAGCTCTTCGAACTCCACAATTTTCGACTCCGGTTCTGATTTTGCGGATTTGGTCGACGAGCGTAAATATGCTCTAAGAGGGTTAACTGGCGTAGAGGTCGCCTTAGCTGGCGTTCTTTTTGGTGGAGCGGGCCGAATGTTAATTGCTTTGGGTGTCCTTTGAGGCACTGGAGCTGTTTTTGGCTTGGCAGGACGCAGATTAATTGCTAACCAAAACAAAAAATTGATTTAAATAGTTGCTTGTGGGGCTTTAAAGAATGCCGGAAACATACCTTTGGACGTTTTGCTGCTGGCGGCACGGGTTGTGCTTCGGATTGCAATTGCTTCTGGTGGAGGCTCTTTTGAGGTTGCTTGTTGCTTAAGTTTCTTTTTAAGTTGTTCTTGTTTCCTTGGCGTGGTTTTGATATAGCAGTTGCCTTCGTCGTCAATGAAGTATTTGTCATCGTCATCATCGTCCTGGTTGTCTTCTTGTTCTTCCTCTTCAGGAGCATCGT
Source organism: Drosophila pseudotalamancana (assembly GCA_037075185.1). Classification (NCBI taxonomy): domain Eukaryota; kingdom Metazoa; phylum Arthropoda; class Insecta; order Diptera; family Drosophilidae; genus Drosophila; species Drosophila pseudotalamancana. The sequence goes on along the minus strand of JBAMCK010000007.1, from coordinate 435,479 downwards.
CCACCGCGACGCCATCAGACTTCGCATCTTTCACATCACCACTGCCCTCCTCGATTTCCTTGTGAAAATTCATTAAAAAGGACTGCAAGTCCTCCGAATCGGAGTCGCGCGTGCGTTTTGACATTTTCGCTGCAAGCAATACCAAAATTTTATAAATTTAGCGCCAAAAAAGAACCGGAGCTGGTGGCGACCTACAGCGGACATAAAGAATTCAGCGACCCCAAGCGGCTATTGATTTCTCGCCAGCCCAAACATTGAGAGCAGCAATCTCCGTGAAACTGTAGCTTTATCGCATAACTTACCTGGTGCGGCACAACTTTCGAACAAGATAGTCTTTATGTACAAATTGAGTTTGTTGGGCACTTTGTTTTTAATAATAAACTAAATTTTTAGTGCAAAGAATTTCCGTCAGAGGTGAAACAACAGCAGCTGCGCAAAAGATGGCGGAATGGCTGGCGTTGCCACTAGTCAGTAATATTTATTAACAGTTCCTTTTGAGTATAACATAGTTTTATAGACAAAATGTTATTCGCTCGGCGCGGAAAGTAGATAATGCAAAATCATAAATCAAATAGAACACACCATAAACAGTTACAGTTAACCTTATAATTCAATCATAGTGCAACTATCATTAGATTATGCAATACAAATTATTACGAAACACAGTATAAATCCAAAACAAATTTTATTTGGCGTTAGAAGTTACATAAGTCAAATTTTTACAAACTGTTTAAAACCAATATAGTAATTAATCTTATAGTCTGTAGGTTTCAATTTAAAATAATAGGTAGTATGTATAAATCTTACCCACAAATAAGTAAAAATGTCCCACAAAACTGATGTCCCTTTTGCCCCATGCGTAAATTAACTCTTAATCTTCATTCCCATACTAAAACAATCAACGTCTCAAAAAATGCTGTCAAAAGAAACGTTAGAATTTCCACCCAATAACTTTTGAAGGTTATTATTATAATAATTTTGGTTTTGTTTTGAACTTAAGACGATGCCCGAATACTCACATACTAAGCCAGTTTGGGTTAGCCCGCATCATTTCTGTGTACTTTAGGCCTAACAACTTTAGTATGAGAAAGAGATTAAGTTAAATATGCGTTTCGGTGGTTTTTAACTACATATGTTTGTATGTATGTATGAACCGCTACGGTAGATTGCAATTACAAAAATTTTGATTTGTTGATTTGAGAAATACGTACGTTAAAGAAGTCCTCATCGAACCCTACGGTATCAACACAATCCTTTAACAGACACTTCTGCTTCTGCTCCTGCTGCTGCTGGTTGGTTATACGTACCAATTTTGTTGCTAATAATATTTACTAACGAACGATTAAAACAATACGGATACATACCAAACCAACAAACACTCCCAAAGAATAACCAAGACGACGAATACGTACCCATGGCTATGAACGTTAATCTTGTATGTCTATCACATACTGATGTCTGTAATTAGCGAGATCCCTAGCTTTTCGAATAGGCTAGGAGGTTTGGACGATTGCTTTGTTATATGCACACAATACGTACCCTGCTTTACGGCTTTTGGGCTGCAAAGTTACTTCAAGTAGAAAAACGCTTAATGGTTACAGTTTATAGTTTGATGATAGAGAGTGAGGCTTACCCTAACGGGGCCGACAATACTCGTGCAGCGTTACACACACACCTCTCAGGGGCCGGGGCCGAGATGCCCCACAGCCGGAACTGTGCTGAGAGAAATTATTAAATGGAGGCTCAGTTTGAATTTTAGTGTTGTTCTTTTGTTTGGTTTTTGGGATCGTTGTTGCTGGGCACATACGGGATTGTAAATTTTAGTGGTTACTCGGGACTTTGGCTTTGACTACGTACCGTACATTATTTACAACTCAACTTGCCGGGCTGTCAAACTAATAAATTTTTATGTATTATTTACTTAACAATTCATATTGTTGCAGCTTACAGTTTTTGTTTCGATTGCAGTTTTTTTTTGTTTTTTTGTTTTTTTTTTTTGTCTGTTAGTTAACACGGATGAAAATCAAAGATAAGGATTAATAATATTTTTACAAAAATATCTGACTTGTTGTCTAAGTGTGTATTTAAGTCATTTATTAATTAAATAATAATGCAATTAAAGGGTTGTTTCTGCTCTATTGTTGGTTGTAGTTATTTTGTTGTAGTTGTTTGTTTTGTTTTTGTTTTCTGTTGTGGTTGTTATTAATGCTACGTACGTGCGCTGGACACTGCCGTGTGGAACTGGATTCCGCTGCATCCTCATACATACGTAAGTCTAGCGGCGGTAGCGTTCCCGTTCGCGGGAGAAGGAGCGTCGCCTGTTTCCAAAATTGTTGTTATTGTTGTTGTAGTTGCGGCGGTCGCGTGGCGAGCGATCTCTCGAGCGGGAGCGACGTCTATCGTTGCGTCGATCACCGCCGCCTCCTCCGCCGCCACCACCACCGTTTCCACCGTAACGTCCTCTGTCGTTACGTATGTTACGATCTCTATCCCTTCGCACATCACGTTGATCTCTATCGCGATGATCTCGAACGTTGTTGTCTCCTCCTACGCCTCCGCGTCCAGAGCCGCGTCCGTCAGCATCACGTCCACGGGGCGCCGACCGTTGATCGCTCTCAGATTCTCGGGCAGTGGCTCTCTCCGCGCTTCTTTCGTGGGATCTGTCATTGCTTTGTTTTTCTGCATCGCGCTGGCGTTGACGCTCTCTGGAACGAGAGCGATGAACACGCGAGCGTCTGTCCAGCTCGCGACCACCTACAAAGTACCGATTTCTGCCCCTGCCGTCCTCTTCGCGTTCTGGTATCTTACCCGACCGCTTTAGTTCTGCCTTGCGCGGAGCTGCTGTCTTCTCCAGCTCAATGAGCTTTTCGCGTATAGTAAGAAAGCCCAGATGCAACTTACCACCAAAGTGGTCCGCCAGACGGATATCATTGTCGTGTATGCCCAAGTAGGCGGAGCACACCTCGCAAACGCGAAGCTTCTGTTGCTGGTAGGTTGAGGCTGGCATTGAGGTTCTGTATTCGTGTTCGGCTTTGATCTTCTTTCCGCGCAGTTCGTCAATTTCCTTCATGAGTTCCATGCTGTCTTCCACCTCGCCGGCTTCTCCAAGTGCCTCGGCTTTGGCCAGCTTTTTGCCAATCTCCTCCGCCAGACTGTGGACTGCATTGGCCTTCTCAGCAACTTCTGCCGTCAGCTCTTCCTGTGTCTCCTTCAACCGCTGTTTGGCCGAGTCTGTTCGCCGATCGCAGTCCGCTATGAATGCTTGCAAATGTTCCATGGCCTCGATGTCGTAGTAGTAGTCCCGCGACTTGGACGCACTTTCGTAATCTGCACGAAAAGCCAGATCATGCACTTTGGGACACTCACCAAGATCCATTCGCGTGGATGCCAGAATATCGTGCGGACAGCAATCCAACAGAAATGACTTGCAGACGCGTGCATCTGAGAATTTGAGGCCGCGTCCATCATCTCCGTTTCTCGTGGTGCCCATCAATTGATCCAGCATAGCACGCATCTGATCTGTTGCAGACATTTTGTTGCTCGGCGCGCTCATTATGCAGGCCGATTTTTTTTATTTTCAATGTCTTCTTTCAACTTTACTTTTGCTAGTGAAAAATATTAAGTAGAGTTGTACGGAAAAGTTCAGAAAAAGTTCGATTGAACGATTCACAAGCCTGAACTAAGAAATCTATGACCCTGCTGGACCTAGCAGTTCATTTGTTCAGCATTTTCTGCTATATAGGCGGCGTTTTTTATGTTATTAACAGCGCACAGTAAAACATTTGTTAAATATATTAATAAAAATATTTCTTGTAAAACGTTATAAATATTTTTTAAAGAAAAACTTTTTACAGGAGTATTTAGATAGTTGATCGTTTACAAATGCTTTGAATTTTATTTAATTTAGATGTTGATATGTTCCAACTCACTGGTTCTCACCTTAATAACAGTGAGTTAACAGATCAGGGATGCACAACAACTATCAGTATTTTTATATCATCCCTGCGAAAATTGCAATTGTTATTTCGATATATCGATGCGATAAACGTTTGCAGTGGCTTTTTGTTGTTTATTTCGTTGGCGTAATTTTTGTTTTAAAAATTAATTATTTTGGATTAAAAAATAATGTCCGATGACGACGATATCCAGTACATAAAGCGACAGCGCACTTTGCATTATGGTTCGCTGGAAGAAACAGAACGTAAGCGACAAAACGCGCCATCTTCCGGAGCCGGCACAACGCCGGCAGCAGCAACAACAACTGCCGCCCAGCTGGAAGATATTGATTCAGACGAGGACTATGAGGAAAGTAACAAAAAGACAAGCGGCACAAAAGCTGGCATGCCACCGCCCACAGCAGCGTCGCTGGCCAATAAAATAGACGATGACTACTTCGATCTGGAGACTGAGATGGAGCGCGACAAGGTGGCGCTTCTAGAGGAGTTCGAGCGCAAAAAGCGGGCACGCCAGATAAATGTGTCCACGGACGATGCCGAGATCAAGAACAATCTGCGGCAGCTAAACGAGCCAATTTGCTTCTTTGGTGAGGGCCCAGCGGAACGACGACGCCGACTCAAAGAGCTTCTCGCTAGCCTGGGTGAGAATGCTATAAAGCAAAAGCAAACCGAGGAAGAGGAGCGTAAGCTGCAGCAAAGAGAGCAGGAAGCCACCTGGTATCACGAGGGACCCGAAACGCTGCGTGTGGCACGCCTCTGGCTCGCCGATTACTCCCTGCCACGTGCTCGTGATCGTCTTGAGCGCGCTCAGAAGGCCCTCGAAGTGCCCAGCGCCACACGTGCTGGTCGCATGGTGGAGATGCAGAAGAAGCTACAGTCACTGGCACCGCTCTGCTCGCAGGTGGGTGACACGCGGCCCGTTAGCAGTGCTGCCTTCAACGAGGACTCCTCTCTGCTGATGACTGCCTCGTGGTCTGGTCTTTGCAAGCTTTGGAGCGTGCCCAACTGCGAACTTAAGCAAACACTCCGTGGACACGCTAGCTATGTGGGAGGCGTGGCGCTGCGACCTGGTGTCAAGCAGGACGAACAGAACGTGGTGGCCATGGCCTCTGGCGGGCACGACGGTGCTGTCAAGCTATGGGGCTTTGGCAATGAGGAGTCCATTGCTGATATAACGGGACACATGCCGCACCGCGTGTCGAAAGTAGCATTTCATCCATCGGGACGTTTTCTGGCCACCGCTTGTTACGATTCCTCGTGGCGTCTGTGGGATCTGGAGCAAAAGACTGAGGTTCTGCATCAGGAGGGACATGCCAAGCCAGTTCACTGCCTCAGCTACCAGTCGGATGGCAGCGTCCTAGTCACTGGCGGCTTGGATGCCTTCGGCCGTGTCTGGGATCTGCGGACAGGCCGTTGCATCATGTTCCTCGAGGGCCACTTGGGGGCCATATTCGGTGCTGACTTTTCGCCCAATGGCTTCCACATAGCCACCGGGTCGCAGGACAACACATGCAAGATCTGGGACTTGCGTCGTCGCCAGCCCGTCTACACCATACCAGCGCACACAAATCTCATTTCCGATGTCAAATACCAGCAGGATGGCGGCAGCTTTCTGGTCACATGCTCCTACGACTCGACGACAAAGATCTGGTCGAACAAGACGTGGCAGCCGCTGAAGACCCTTCAGGGACATGACAACAAGGTGATTGCCGTCGACGTCTCTCCCAACTCGCAGTATATAGCGACGACTTCCTTCGACCGCACCTTCAAGCTGTGGGCGCCAGATAGCTGATTTTCACATACACACACACACATACACGTACACAGAGCGGCTGCTTATAGCCCTGATTTGTTATAAGCCCAATTTTTATTTACTGTTTTCCGTTGAAACACAATAGCCCAAACGTTTTTTTGAGTATTTCACATTTCATTTTTATAACACAATTTGTTATTTTAGTTAGGCGAAACAATGCATTTCGTACATATAAGAATTCTGTAAAAAAATTGTTAATAAAAAAAACATTTTGGTACAAAACAAACTACAATTTCTGATAAGGCTTAGGTTTTTCTTCTTTAATTGTAGGAAAAACGAATAATAACAGTCAGATGGCGCCTTACAGCGTCAAAATGTTCGGAGCTGCTCTAATTTAGTTCGGTTCTTATAAGAATGAGAACAGTTTTAGATAAAACAAAACTCGCAAGGTGTCGACTGCGTGGGGTTAATTTTGCTATTGGAAATGAGCAACGAATTCGCCGGGTTCACAAACTTATTTACTGGGATATTATTGCCCAAACAGCGAATCATCTGTTCTCAGTATTAAAATGTAAGCCGAATGATGGCGCTAACTTGCCTTATTTGAATGCTGCCACATCAGTGAAAAAAGAAGTAATTTAATTTATACAAATTTCAAATAAAAACCGTGTATACACAATCTAAATGCTTGAAACGCTAATATCTCCTTAGATTATCAGTCGTAAATACTTATTTACATTTTAACCGGCTGGCAAACAAGCCGATTTGGCAAAACAACGAAACTAGATCATTAAAAACAAACGGCATGCATTTGAATATTAATCGGGTTTTAATACCCTAAAGAAACGAAAGCGGAAAGTTGAAAAATTCGTAAATGTCCAGTTGCTGAAATTAAATTGAATTTGTTTACTTTTTAAAATTCAGCCACAAACACAATCACAAATCACAAATCACAATTGTATGCGATTGGCTTTAATAGTAGACTTGGCTTAGTCGCTAATTGAATAGACAAAAGTTGCAATATTTCTATTTGTTGATGTAGATGTTGCTGTTGTTGTAGTTGATGTTGTTGTTGTTGTTGTTTGCTTAACTCGTCTTTATGCAAACGAGGCAGAAAATGTTTGAATTTGGCTCGGAGCGGGGCAACGGAACAAGTTTAAGCCCACATTGACAACGGCATTGTCTAAGCCATGGCCCAAAGTGAGTTGCCTAAAGTGTTTAAATGGCATTTGTTTGTTTTTATATTTCGTTCGATTTCAGCAAAGCAACAGGTGCACTTTTTACATCTGCCGATAAAGGAGAGACAAGTACGCATGCATAATTAAGCAGCGCGTGTGAAAAAATGGAGAATAACCGAGAACCAATGCGAGGCCATTGGCTATTAAACGGATTACATGTCGGCACTAAAAGCCGTTTAAGCCACGATAACAGCACCAGCAGCAGCACCAGCAGCAGCAGAAGCAGAAGCAGCAGCAAGAGCTGCAGCCAAAAGTGCAATGGGACAACAAGAGGAGCAATAACAAAGCCACCAGACAAACAGACATGAATGCCCAGGCATGCGGTTGCCCAACGGGGAACTCGTTTCGCTGGGTGGGTTGGCTCCGCACTCCGGACCAACATGCGACACGTTGCTGCTTGTACAAGCGATTGGCAGCCGGCAAACAAACCAAAGGCCGACACAGACACTGACACAGACACCGGCTCCAGCTCGAAGATGACAACAGGCGCGGCAGCCACTGCAACAACAACAGCACGACAGTCAAGGCAGCCCAACTTAAAGATTCCGTGTAATATGTATATATATATACATATATAACACTACAACACGCACACATTATTTAGCTAAACTAACAGCTTGATGCGTTCTACTCATTCCATTCCTTCTGGAATGGGAGCTGCTCCTTCTGTATGAGTAAAAACAATATACCCATTTTATCTACCTGCATGCAGGGTATAACAACGCGGGTCCACGATAAAAGAGGCGCTCTTAAAAATAAAGTTTGTCTGATATACGTATACGTAATGTTGTGCTGATAACGCGTGCAACACTCCCATACACACACATGGACGCACACGCACACCCATACACACAGATGATACGCGCGCGCATAAGGATTCACGCTTTCACTGGCCGGCAATGTTACGCATACGCCACGTGTGATGCTGACGTTGCTGCTGGCGCCAACGCCAACGCCGACGTCAGTGGCATCGTCAGCGTCAGCGTCAGCGGCAGCGGCAGCGTCATTTGCCGGCTTACGCTGACTCAGTCGCTATCTCTATCACACCCCGCTGTTCGCTCTAGCTCTCCTTTTTGCGCCTAATGTGCCGGCTGGCTTCAACAACTTGTATGAATGTTATTTCCATTTTCCGGCATTATTGCTTTTTAACGCCCGTTCTGGGCATGGATGGGCCTACCCTTAGGCCCGCACTCCCCACTGCATGCTAGAACACCCTTTCTTTGTTTTTGCAATTTGTATCAACCGCTTTTCAAATTATTTATAGAATTTTAAATGAAGCTCAGGTGAGTCTGTTGTGGTCTACACACACGCACACATATGTACATGTATATATATATGTATATATGCATATGTAGATAGTTATATGTAGTTGCTCTGCCTTGAAAATTATGCTCAGTTTTATTGCTTTCGAGTTTTGTATAAATATTTAAAGCCACATGCGAGGCACCTGTGGGAGCGACGCAACTGGGCGCAGGTTGTTAAATTGTTCAGCCCCCTCCCCTGGTTGCAGGGGCTCATTTATGTTCGTGGCTCATTTTAATTTTGGTTAATTTGACTTTGTGACGTTATCTCAAACAGAATTTGAATGACTTCATTTATATGGCAAAACTATTTCATACAATCAATGGCACACACTCGCATTCAATAATTTGTATAAGAAAGATTTGAATTTTATCTGCGGCAAAATTAAAAAAAAAAATAAATATAAATAAAAAAAACTGAGCCGGGAACTTGCTGGCAAAAGGCGTAGTCAACGTCAGCGTCAACGTTAACGTTAACGTTGAACGTTGGCGTCGCCGCCAGCGTCGCTGCTCGCTGCTGCACGTTGGGCCTGCTCGACGCTGGCGCTTGGCTGCGCTGCTGCCTCAGTCTGTGTTGTGAAGTTCAGCCGGCTGGTCGATTCGTAGGCGGACGCACACCGAACGCGAATTTTGTGCCAACGGCTTTTACGCGTGCGTTCCTTATTTTCTGTGTCTCTTTGTCTTCCTCCTGCTGTTCGCGTTGTTAACACAAGCGACGCGCCGAAAAATACAAATGCTGCAAAATATTTCAATTTTCGTTTTAGAGTGTGTGTGTGTGTTTGCTTTTTCTTGCCGGCTTTTGCAGATTGCTTTTGTGGTTGTCCGTTAGTCTGCGCTACTTTACTTTACATTACTTTACTTTGTGTTTTAATTCCGCGCTATTCTTTTTATCAACATTTTCCTATTTAGTTGTTGCGTCTTTTTATTAGTCTTTTGTCATAGTTCAGCAATAAAATGTGTGTGTGTGTAATATATATACTGCTTTAACGGCACTTCCGTAAACAGTTCCACGATCGCCGAAACGTGTGTGTGTGTGTGTGTGTGTGTGCGTGCTAATTCTTGCTTGAAATATTTAGAGGCCATCGAAGCTTTTTATCATTAATAAATTTTGCAAATTTCCAGCCGCGTGTGCCATGTGAAGTGAACTAATCCGAGTTCTTAATGCAAATCAATACAAATATACGCTTAAAGCAAATATACATATATATTTAAACTCAACACAGACACTCTCGACTTCAAAGTCAACGTCAACGTCAACGTCGACGTCGACGCCAGCTATATCCGCACCTGCATCCGAGGCAGAGGTCAGGGATTGACAGCGGTACAACATCTGCAACTGTTGCCCAAAACTATGCTGTATTAGCCCCAAAGCTTGACAGTCGGGCCTATTCATACATATATCAGAGCTGAGGTAAGTCAATAGATCATCTGGGTATGGTCGACTATTTTTAATAGATTATCATTGAAAACCATTTTTTTTGCTCATAAATGAATTACTCAAAAATAAATAAAATACTTGAAGTCAGTTGCCAAAAACGTTTTGTTGATCTCTTTAAGTACTCGCTTAAGGCCATTTATATTCCTCTATTGTCTTAGACTTCCACTGACAATAATTGATATTTACCTACAAAATACTGCGCGCCGATTTATTTTCTTTACTTATGCATATTTTGTGCACACACACACTTACACACACATACATATATATGTATGTAAGTATATATAGAAGCAGCTGCTGCATCTTCAGCTGATTTCGCACGCTCCTATCAATCCGTTCATTCATTCATGTCTGCAGTGAGTGGCTGGCTAGTAGGAAGGGGAATGGCAACAGATGAAAAGAGACAAAGGCAAAGACAAAGACAAACAAGCGACAACGAGATGAAAAACAAATTATGCATATTTGCGCGGCTTATTTAAAAGCACATATTTACATATGCAAGCAACTGCCGATACAACTCTTGCATACCCTGTATTAATCAATTATATATTGACATATGCATTAAATCAATAAGTTATCACATCGACTGCTCATTATTATTCCCCTGCTCTGATTGTTTGACAAGTGTCAATCAAGTTTAATCTATAACTTCCTGCGAATTTATAAGACCAAATTTATGGACCCATTTGGCCCGAATTGATAGCGCATACCCCTTATTGCGATTGTCCGTTTCAGAGGGTATGCGGGAACTAGCGTATCGGAAGCAAGCTCGACGGATGCTCGTAACTGTGATTTACGAAATCTAAAACGATTTACTATATACACAACAATATTTCTGTTTGCATATGAACAAATATGTTTTTCAGATGTGCCAATTGCTTGTTGCTGTTCCTCTTGTTGTTGTTGTTGTTGTCTCTTCGATTCCAGTTATAGTTTTTGCGTGTTGTTTGTCAACTTACGTTTATCAGTTTTTGCCCGCGCCTCGCATACTGCAGCATCATTTTGATTGATTTATTGCAGGTACTGAGCGCAGTCAATAAACAGAGTTCGACTTAAAAAGTTGAAGTGTTATTCACAAAAGTTATTGATCCATCATAATTGCTAAGACGCACACACATACATATATATACATATACCTATATACATACATATGTCCCGTTTTACGGCCAAAACAATAATTGATCTATGCTCAAGCCTTAAAAAATGTTTCTCATTTAACGGATTGCAATAAAAAAATAATAGACAAAAAAAGAATGCCATAGATAAAATACCCTAGACTTGCAACGTGTTTACTTAACATGATAAGTTTGTACCTAGATGTTAAGTTTTTAGATTTAAATAGATGATGATATCTTAGTAGCAGAGCACAAATGTTTTTTCCTTACCAATTATTTTCTATATGAGATAATCGTCTTATCTTCTATATTTGGGGAAATGTTGTTGGAGATAAGTTTGCTTCGAAATACGAATGGATGGGGATTAAATAAGTACATAATCTTTAACTGGATGTGGAGTTACCCAATAACATCTAAAAAAAAAACTATAAAAAGATTTTTACAGCCTACAAATGTTTGTGCTTGTCAGCTTGTTCTAAATTGAAGGCCATTATTTTGTTAGATATTTATTTTGAGCTTCGCTTCTGTAAATTGGGCAACTATTTATTTGCCTTTTCAAGCATGTGCACACCTGTTAAGCAAATTGTCCTGAGGTTAAATTTGCAATGTGGGCATAGGTTTACTTATTTTAATTAAAAAATATATTTTGCAGGCAGTGGCAGCAGGGGAAGGGGCAGGAGTGGGAAAAGGAGTTGCCGAAGCAGGGCAAATTTTAAAAAATGTTGCTACTACATTTTCCGCTCTTGCATATATTTGTGTGTATGCGACATGCATAACAAACAAATTGGGCCATTGTTGTAGCCATTCTTGCTGTTGTTGCTGTTGCTGTTGCTGATGTTTTTGCCTAATTCGCTGGCAGCCAGCAGCATTTGTTAAACAAACGTACTTTGATGTAAGACACACATAAAACATCTGTATGTGGAGTTGAGACAAAGACAACAGCGTCGACCAAATTAGTTGGATGTGTCAGCAGGCCTGCCTTTGGGGCTAGTCGGAAGAGCTTAAAAAAGAGAACTGTGTGCCAATTCAAAGGGTGGCGCGACCCACAAAGTTCGCCTTTGCGGTAATGATTACAAATATTAATCATAGAGCCAGCCAAATGCTGGATGTTATACGTATACGGATTATACCGATTGGGAACTGTGCGGGATGGTGAGTCACAGATGAGAAAGATTCTGCGAACTCATGTTCATTGAAAGTGAAAATAAACACAATTATAATTTACATTCAAATTGCTGCTGCGTTCTCTTTGCATGCAATTTGCCTTCGATGACACTTGGCTAAATGCTGTCACGCCCCTCGCCAACTGCGACGGCGACGACGACGGCGACGTGCTGCTGCGTTGACTCAGCGGAAAGTGACGACGGCAACAATAATAATAACAACAGCAACAACAACAGCAGCAGCAGCGGCATTAAGATGATGTTGTAATAGACACGGCGCGCGCCTAGAACTCAACAAGCTTCCAATTGGGTCACCCAGCTGAATGAACTGTTTGCTGGGAGTCGCACTTGCGAAATATTTAAATGAGGAACATGCGCCAGTTGCCAGTTGCCAGTTGCCAGTTGCCAGTTGCCAGTTGCCCATTGCCAGTGGTCAGTGGCTAAGCAAATTGGACAACTTGTTGCAGATACGCAATTGGAATGAAAACAAAACGAAGCAATGATCCAGTGAAACACTGTCCAATATTTTTCACCTACCCCCCACTCGTTGCCTCTGCTAATGCATTTAATATGCATGCGGTTAACTGCTCAATTCTCGAATCCCAACTCTCCCAATCCCCAAGAGCTGGTAGCAGGGGGCGGTGCCAATAAACTGCCGACTCAGCGTTAAAAGTGCCGCTGCAAGATATAGTAAAATATGATCCCAAGTGCTTGGCAGAATAACAGGTTCGATAAATGAGCGCGCATACACACACATTCAACCACTGAACCACTCAACCACTGAACCACTAAACCACTAAACCACTCAACCACTGAACCACTAAACCACTCCACCAACGAACGACGTGCTCTGACATTGTTTACACAAATATATTTATTATGCGCATAATTGTGGAGTTTAAGACTCGGGATTATGCAAAAGATGAAGCGTGAGTTATTTGCTAGGGGGCGTAGAGGGACTTTGATTAGGCTTTACGCCTCTGTGGATTGTACTCGTATCGGCCAACTATAATCTGCATATTGGGCTACAAGTAATTTCTCTTTCCCACGATTAGTTGGGAGTTGTGCATCGGGTTGATTTATTATTGTATTATGACTTTACAGCTTGCTTCCTCTTCTGTTTTTTAAAGTCATAAAAATAAGTAAATATTTGAAGAGATAAACAATTTTGTTAGATTTCATTTGCCAGACACATTGTATTATATTCATAGTATTTAGTTGGGCCATGTTCAACAGATGTAGACATTTACGAAGTATACGACCAGCCTATAAGTATTTCAATGCGAAACATCTTATAGTTGGAAATAAGATTCCGTCATAATGTGACCTTGATGCAAAAAGCGAATGCGTATTTATTCTCCTCCATTCCTTGCACTGTCCGGGGGCAATGTACATCCACGTATTATAATGGAATACATCTGTACAGTTGGCATTAAGAGGAAGAGGCGTCGTTCCGCATACTATATTGTAAATAACTGAACATTTGCACATGAATCGACAACTTTTGGTTTGCTTGTTTATGTTGCACTTGGCACTTGCCTCCGACTCCTCTTTGTGAGGGGCTTCGAACAATGGGCATTGTCTGAGGCCAAGGATCTGAAGGCTAACAATAAAAACAAAAGCAAAGGCAAAAGCAAAAGCAAAAGCAATAAATGATGAATAATTAGTTGTCAACTTTTTACCTGTTACCAATTATTGATCTGTCACCTGTCGCTCGAGTGTCTTTTAATTGCCCTTGCAAAATTCTTAATAACAGATATTTCATCTACAAGTATACATATACATATACAAATATATATTCATAACGTTTAGCGCCATCACCTGAGCAGGCGGCGCTAACTGGCCCGCCCACCTGTACGAAATGAATTAATTGTTGATTGTTGTTGTTGTGGCTGTTAGCGGCAACTGCTTTGAGCGCATGTCTATGCGGTTAAACAGTCTCGGCCGCAATCAACATTGTTGTCTAAGCCAGATCAAAAGTTTCGGTGCTTATCTGGCCAATCGAATCACTAGACAATTAGCCAAATGAGTTGGCATCGATTTGGACCGGCTCTGCTCACTGGAAACTAGCAACTGGCAGCTGGCAACTGACAACTGGCAACTGGCAACTGGTCAGAGCACCCGTGCCAGAGCCTAATTAATTGTCATGCATTGTTTGCCTTTTGTCTGGCGCCGTTTGTTTTGGCGGCATTCCAACTTGGCAGACAGATCGACAATCGATTTAGTCCGATTTGATGGCGTTTGATAAGGCCGTTTAAAGTCAGTAGCTGGATGCATATATCTATATATATCTATATATATATATATATATATATATATATGTGAACATTCACATTTCTGTGAATTTAGTTATTTTGTGTAAATTGTCATAAATCTTTGCATGGGTTTTAATGCTGCCCCACTTGAGGCTCAGCTGCTGGCGATTGTGGTTGTCCTCCAGCTGTGGGGTTTGTTAACTCTGCAGCCAGCTGCAATTTATGCGAGTTATGCAAACTCATTTATTGGACATCAATTTGACGTAATGGGAATTAGTATAAATATGTCTGTATGTATATGCATGTATATGTATTGAATATTTGGCTAAACTCGTTTGTCTGCGCAGGAACTTTATTCGCATTGTCAGCGAGTCATTAAAGTCGAGTTATCAAAGTCGTAAAATGGCCAATGAATCACTTTAAGAGACTGAGAAAATGATGTCGTTTGGCTCACTGGAAATTTAATAGAGTTTATATAGCTGGTGGACATTTATATGGGATGGATGAGATGCAAATGGGGCTGTGAAAATGTTTGCTTCAGATAAAAAGAGAAACCATATAAAAATAATAACAAAAATATGTTAGATCTATAGGGTATACTTTCTCAATAAGTAGATATGTAGAGAGTATATTAATTATGTTGATAAAAAAGTTATATTTACTAGATATGCAGGGTATTATATTTACCCTTGGTATGGAAATCTACATACATCAAAAATACTATACTCTATGTATTATTTATAAAGCATTTATTATCTTGATTTAGATATTTTAGCTTAAGAAATTTAAACAAATTTTAATTTTTTTTTTATTAATATTGTCAGGTTTATTAGCATACATAAAGTTTTTATTATAGAAAGGTATTCAAATTATATCAAAAGTTATTTTTAACTATTCAATAATTCATCACTTTTTCTTTTTGTTTTTCTGTGTCTTAATTTCTTTCTGTTATTCGCCAATACTTACTCAATTCCTTATTCACTCACTCCCTCACTTCACATTGCATTTTCTTTCCTTGTCGCTCGCCTTTCTCTGCGATTTGCATAGCAACTGGAATCTATTTACTTTAAAGTGTAATCGTATTGTCTTAAGTGCTTCAAATTATTCTTTTTGGTTTTTTTATTTTTCAATGGATTGATGTGCCAATATATATGTTAACATATAGTCATATATAAATATATATATATAGCTATTTGATGACCACAGATATGATGTCGAAAATAGCCCTCTGAATATTTTTGGAAGGGGTAAAATGATTCTTTTTAATCATATGTTCGTCGTAAATTCCCGTTTATTGCAAAGGTCTTACATAATATAGTATACAAAAAAGTATGTATTTATATGTGTGGATGTATATTTTTATGCTTGGCTGAAAACCAGGCGCCTTCTGCAGAGGCTTTTAAAAGCCAGCCGCGAGTTTTCTGCTTATCACATAAATTATTAAAGTTGCGTATACTTGCACTCATCTATGTGTGTGTGTGTCTAGTATTTTGAAAAAAAAAAAACAACAAAAATATAAATAAATATTATCTCTGTGTAGCAAACAATAATGAGTTTTGAATCATTTCTATTGTAATCTTAACTTTACATTATTTTATTATATTCATTAAATATTTATATATACTATTTATATATACATATATGTGTAAATAGACTGTGAGCGACTTTGCTTATGACAATGAACTAAATACAGTTATGAAGCCCAGACATTATACACGTTCACATAGATTCTTCATAGATCACGTCATTTTGTTTCCCTTGAGGCGTCGCTTTGCCACTTGTTTTATTTGGAGGCTGCAACATTCGTGCCACAATTTCAATTAGGCATAGAGAAAAACCCTTGACTAAGTTATTGACTGAATGCCACTCGAGTTGTGTATGTGACTTATCGTGAAATAACTTCCGTTTCCTGCTCGACCAGCTTTCAGTACTTGCTCCCTCCCTCCCCCTCACCTCCCTCGCCAAACTCATTCCTCTCTTCCCATCCGATTCGCACATGAGTGGAAGCCTTAGGCAGTCAATGACAACTAGGTGCTTGACCTTTGAAGCAGGACTCGGCCCCACTCATTATTAAGGCAAGTCCTTTAGGCACGATACTTATACCAGCTGGCAATCAGAATCAGAATCAGAATCATCTGCCAAATGAGTATTAACTTCCGTCGTCGTATCTGGCGGGAGCTAATAGAATTTTTGTGCCTGTCCACCTCGATGACAGCCATTGATTGGCAATCAACTTCAGTCAAATGAGTTTCCCTTCATTTTGATTCGTTTCCCTCAGCTCACGCAGTTCTGCAGGCACCTGCAGCCGGACTGTTATCAAGTCCAAAACCGCAGCCACATCATAAACAACACAATCCGTACGGCTACCCGTAGTGCTTCCAACCGTACACGGCCTGCGGCTGTACACCCGTATATCATCCGTATTTATGTATGCGGCTTTAATAGGAGTGTGTTTCATCGAGCATTCCTCATACTAAGGTGTGGCTTTTATTTTTAATAGAATGTATTATAGGGTATTTGCTAGGGAGGTAGCATTCCTACTCGAGGGGATTAAAAAAGTGAGGCATGTTTTTTTTTATTTTTATATTTTTAACTAATTAAAATAAACCTGTTGCAAGCTAATTTAACCGATTTATATTACCAAATTGGCGTCATATAAGAAATCGTTGCTATTTTTAATTAGCAAAAAGTCGCGTTCTTTTCGTTTCCATAATTTTGCATGGAATTTGAGGAGGCGCAAAATGTCTCTGAATATATATATATATATATATATATTAGATCTTTCCGCGCTATCTCGGAGGCGGAGAAAAGTGAAATTGGTCGCGAGTATTTAATGAACTTTTGGCCCATTTCAAGTTAGAAATCGCTTTGCAACTGGCTGACTGCCAGCGAATATGCCCATTACTCCGAAGTATGTTTGTTGTGCATCAGTTCCAGGCAGCACGCAATGCTGTCCATTTGGCTAACCTTGAATATGTGTCCAAATCTGAATCCTGGCGAGTCAACGGACTCGCAATCAGCGAGTGAGAGTTCAGCTAACAAAATTGCCTGACCAGCGGCCAAAAGAGATGCCTGACAAAACATATAAACCAACAGGCAACACGCAACAGGCAACAGGCAACGGGCCACAGGCAATGGGCCACAGGCAATTGGCCAGAGAGACAAAGCGATGAAGTGGCTATAAATATACGCAAGACAGATTTTAATGACAGCCATAAAGAAGACGACGATGACTCCGCACACTCCATTCATCAACATCGATGCGATGAGGGCGCATCCATCCATATTAATGCCATTTCGATCACTCATTGAACTTCTTTCGCTTTGCTCGTTGTTGCAACAACGTGTTGCACATGGCTGCCACTGGCCGAGGGGCAGAGCTCTAAGTGCAATATGAGTAGCACTCGACGCTTGAAGATTATTTAAATCGCTGCTGGCAACAGGCTGTGGCAGCTGTTGCCTCCGCAAAAGGGAAACTCGTTGAGGTTGGAGTTGAGGGAGCTGCCGATGTGGCATGCGGCTAATTACCAAAAAAAAAAAAAGAAGAAAAACATAAAATAAAGTAAAACACAGCCGCAACTGTTTGGCGTCTGGTCCGGGGATTGTCCGGCTATCCAGACTGGCAACCGGCTAGGCGAATCGCTTTGTGCCATTTTTGGCTCGTGTTTATAACTTGATTTTCTTGGCTATTTCTGCGGCGGCTGTTTCTATGTCACTCCCTGTCTGTGTCTGGTTGTGTGTGTGTGTGTGCATGTGTAATTTTATTGTATTTGAATAAACTGACGTCTTACTTAGTTTTTATGCAGTACAAAAACAAAAGTGAATTGAGGGCGCGATTTTAAAGCGAATTAACTCAGTTGCGAAACATGGCTAAAATATATATATGTATAAATCAATTATGCAATAGCAAATGCAGTTGTCAGCCAAAGACAACTTCCAAATTAATTTATTTTAATAAAGTTAAGATGCCTACACCGCAGTGCATAAATATAGAAACACACCTTAGATTAAGTAATAATTGTGCTAAGGCGGGATCAAAACTTAAAGCCAACTTGCAACATAGGCAAAAAAGAATTAAGCAAAAAGAAGACGTTTGAGACAGACTAGAAGATACTCTACAGCCCTTAAGAAATGTTCACAATATGTATATCTAGCTAGATCTATAAATAATGATTTTCATTGATAATAAAAATATATATATACATATACTGTAAAAATACGATATATGTATATTTATATGTTATTGAAAAGAAATTATTAATTTATCCTATTTATACTATAGTCGAGAACATATATAATTTAAAATCTCCAGCATTTATTATAGTTAAGAATGCTTGGTTTTATTGGATATGACTTGATCGACATAGTTAGTTGATCTGATCATGAATATATACAGTCTATATGATCTACAACTTCCATTTTTTCTTGCAGTGTTCTATAACACTATTGAATGAATCAGATTTGAATTCATATCGAGTACATATATTTTTTAGTCTGATGTACTTCATAGGCTATAAATATTGAAAATTTTGTTAGATAAAATAGATTTTGATAGTTGATGCGTGTAAATTCTAAATTTAACGAGTTCTACGAAACATAATAAATTCGTTAGAATGAAAAAATGGAATTACAATAATTGAAAACGTATAAAAATATAGAAATCGATACGTATTCCAATTCGATGTGGCACAAATTGCATATAAGATCATCTGTAGAGACTTGTGGTCCGATTCTAAATGGTTTATCTTTATATTTGCATTAACATGACTTTAATTATTTGTTTACATTAACGTTACCTTTATTTAGGCTTAAGAGCTACAAATTTGTGACGCTATCGAATTACACTTATTTATGCTTCTTAGCGTTATTCAGACTGACATACATACAAACACACACACACATGCATATATGTATGTAGATCTGCCACTTTGCTTGGGATCGGTTTCCATATGCGGGTTAATGCTTCGATCGAAATGTTGCAACAACTTGTTTGGACTTAGGGCCGTTTTATTTATGCAAAGCTCTTTGGAAAACATTTTCACCTTCAATGAAGGCACTTAAATTGTTAACATGCAAAACAGTCAACGAAGCATGTGCCAAGTGACAAGTGTGTGTGCGTCTGTGCGTGTGTGTGAGTATGTGTGTGTGTGGGCTTTAAAACGAAGGCGAAAACAAATAAAGTCAAATTTGGCATGCAAATCCTTTAAATCAAACAGAACAAATTGCAGGCGTTAAAATAAAAGAATAAAAAGAGAGCGAACAATAAACGTTGACAGCGCATATTTTGGCGCCCCTTTTTTTTTTGGGGCTGTTGTGGGGGTTGGGGGCTGTTTAGCTTAGCTTAACTTTAACATCCCCTCCGAAAAAGTGTTGAGCAGCTGTTGCTGCTGTATAACAAATTGGAAAATATAAAATCAACAGAGCTAATAGTTCACTTAAGGGGCAGACTTCGACATAGGGTTGGGCTATTTGGTTTGACATACTGGCACACATTTGCCTGCCAACTCCCCACAAACACACACGCACACACACCCATACACATACACACACTGTACGTACATATGGCCCGTAGTCATATTGAGCCGATTTACTATTGAAAATAAAATTTTATTCGATTTTCTTTTGCTGGCCTTTTTTTTTTTTTTTGTATTTTTGCCTCTTGCCACATTTGACAGACTTCTTCTTCTGCTTTTCTTCTGGCTGCTTTGAGGCATGCAACGCTCTGACGACTTTTTGGATTTAATGTGAAAGTGCGTAGCTTTTTACGACTTTCAGTTTCCGATTTGTTTCCATTTCACGATATATACATGAATATATATATACCCATTCATCTCTTTTGATTTTGACTTCTGGCAGTTGTTTTTTTTTTTTGTTTTGTATTTTGATTCACAATCAAATTTTGGTTGCTTATTAGTTTGACGAATCGCATATGGAAGAAGTATAAATCAAATGTATTGAAAATTTGAACACACGGCGGAAAATCACAATGGATCATAAATATACGAGTGTGAAATTTGATGAAGTTTTCCGTTGGCAACAGAACTAATGGGTTTTTTTTTCACTTTTGTGCTATAGAGATTGTTGGGTTTAATGTGTAGGTTAGGCTCTACTAATGGGCGTTACGTGCGTTCCATTTCAAGCACTTTTAACACTGTCATCCGAATTCTTTTGACAGGCAATTTCGGCGGCTCGAGCATGCAGGCGGACAGCCAGACAGACCGTAAGACAGACATCCAGACAGACTGTTGGATATATTGGGTGCCCGGGCGGTCCCGGACTGGTTGTGTACTGCATAAATGTTGCCTCATTATACGAATATAATTCAAGTGTAGTACCCTTTCAATTTCGATGGTGTCTGGCGAACAGACAACCCCACACGATTCAAATTCATAAACTGCTTGGCGAGCAAAGTGTCAAATTTTCCAAGAATTCATTCATTTAATTTGTACCCTTTAGGAGATAAAACTTATATCAAATGGACGTATTTGCATTTACGATACTCAGAAAACAGTTCGACTATAAAAAGTGTGCCAAGGGGCTCGATAAGATCTGTATGTGCTATGATTAAGCATATTAATTGATTGTTACAAATAAATTGAGCATAAAAAAATAAATAAAGTAGAGTATACGCGACTAGGAGATACCCTAGCGCATGAGCCATGGTGCGGCTTCTGATCTTTTAGCCCATGTCTATTAATAGATACACATTAGACACGTACACACACATACAATCGCACATATGCAAGCACGTCGCTTGCTAAGCCCTTCACACTGCAGCCGTTAAGCTTCTTCTTTTCATTCACGATGAATGGAAAAGGTGTTATTGCACAACTCTGGTGTTTATTGTTCGATCTAAATGAAATTTTCGGAGCATGACAATAACACCAAAGCGCAACTCTCTAGATTTTCCACTTTGGGTTTAAATGCTTGCCACGCCTTTTGCTGTCTGTTAAATCCATTTGCACATAATGCCCTAAATTCTCATTTTTTATGGGTTCAAGGTATAAAAAGTTATTTGTAAACAAATATTTTGACATTTTGTTTAAGTGGCAATTAAAATACATTTGTCAATTTCTTACATCTCAGTTAGATCTTAATTCACTTTCCACACTTCAGTAATTGGAGTCATGTAGAACATTCCAGAATTGGCATCATAAAAATTTTATAAATAAATTGTGATCTTAATTAATAGAATAACACATAGTTCTTTACCCCCCTACTCCCACACATTTAACAGGCATTTGCATAACCCCTCACTGCCAGTTTTCCCTTCTCTTCCACCCTCTTAAAGTGTGAGTACACTTTCCCTCCTTTTCTCTCCTCCCTCTCACTTACCTATTTATGTATTTAAATGTGAGCCCCAGTTCCCTTTCTTTCTCCCTTTCCTCACACTTCTTTATGTATTTGAATGTGTGTTCGCTCGTGCATATGACTGTCTGCCGCTTTTGTAGGGTATGCGACTTGGTTTGTTCTCTTGTCATGTCGTATGCTACGCTAAACTTGATAAATATTAATTGTTTGCCTTTGTCCAGAGAGACAGAATTTGAGGTCAGTTTTATGGCTATGTCGATGTCTCCCATTAATTGTATTAGATTATGCATTGCAAGGGCTTTGGGAGGGCTTTGTGAGGGCTTTGGGAGGGGCTTGGGAGCTGGTTTGAATTAAATAGGCGCCAAACGCATGATTCAAATGTGTTAACAATGTAAATTTGAATATCAGCTGTTTGGGATTGTCTAATTACCAAAAGAGCCCCACCCAGTAAAATGATTTATTAAGTGGGCAACTACAGTTTTAATTCCCTTCTCAGTTGACAAATTTTATTTATAGGCAATTTGTTGCATGATCTCCGACATTTGCATGAACTCTGCCTCGACTTTTTCGTTGGGTGTGTCTGACCCACTCATCGGCTTATCTAAGCTTAGCAAAATATAAATAACAATCGAACAATTCAGCGATCGGCACCATTACTAATTTTCTATTAATCTTGACAAGCAATTGGCTTGATGGAGCCATTGTCTGACGTATACAAGTTGCATGCCCCATGCGCAACAGTGACGTATGAAGTTGTTTGTTTAAGACACACAAGACCGCAAAATTGTGTGGCTTCTAGCTTGATGCGGTTGCAAGCGGTTGCAGGGAGTGGTGAATGGGGGAGGGGGAATGCGCACAGGTGTGTCTGACACTGAGGCATTATCCACCCACAATTCCTAATTGCATACAAGTGTGCAGACCCGTAACTGAGCACGTGGTCGCTCCGGGGGATTTCTGCATTGAGTTAACGGTCTCGTATTTCCAATGATTGTGGCTGCTAGATGAAGTGTCTGCGTTACCTGCTTAAATATGCCGCTCAGGTGCTAGCACCTGTCTCACTAAACTGACCTGTGGTGTATTTTATAAATTATGCTATTTATATAGAAGCTTACGGAGCTGTAAATGTAGGTATATGCAAAAATAATAATATGTGAATTGGAATAATATCAACTTATAGCTTATTATGAGACATAGATAGTTGTAGTAATAACGATAAAAGTATTAATATTAAATATATTTAAATTACATTTATTGTTCTCTTACTAATAATCTTTTTTATCCTTTTTGCAGCCATTTTCCTGTTCAAAATGCATTCGCTTCTGTTCATCGTTGGACTGGTTCTCCCGAATCTCATTCCGGTTCTTGGTTCATTTAATCTAATGGGCCAACTCATTGAAGGTATGTATATCTTTAAATCAGCTATAATTATATTTGTTCTTACGGATAGTATTATTTCTTAAGTGCCAACAAATAAGCCCAATTGTTTGTTTTATGTAAACACATTAAGCACAAAAAGTTTGTTAAGCAAATATTGAAACACAAAAATCGTTGCATGCTTTTAGGCTGTGTCATATAAAATATATTTGGTGCTTTGTTAATTGTATACTTTAGGGAGCGTGCTTTATTAACTTATAATTTTCGATCCGTAAAACTTAAACCGTTACAAATTAATCGAATTACAATTTGTACACAATTTGAGGAATTTGTAACGTTAGATTGTACAATAAACTGTTTTAGAATGAAAATTAATACTTAAACTAATTTATTTCGTAGAGGAAACCGGTGAATATATGCTTACGGATGTTATGATGCACAATCAGTATGAGGGCATCGACTTTGTCGAGGCGGATGATGGCTTTCCGGCCTTCAAGTTGCTCTCGACTGCTAATGTGATGTCTCCATTCCAAATGGTTCTGCCGGCGAAGCTTAACGATTTTGCCGTACTGATCAACTATCGTCTGAACTCGCTTAAAGGAGGCTATATATTCAGTGTCGTGAGCAACGAGGACAACGTTTTGCAGTTGGGTGTTCACTTGTCGCCGGTTGTCAAGAACACTTACAATGTGACGCTCGTTTATGCACAGCCCGGCCAGAATGCGGGCCGGAAGCTGGCCAGTTTTCCGGTTGCTAACGTGCCGGACAAGTGGAATGAGATTGCGTTTCAGGTCTACAGCGACAAAGTGAATTTCTATTATGACTGCGTGTTGCAGAACTCAACGGTTATTACTCGAGATCCCTTAGAGCTGGAGTTCCCATCGCCCTCGTCGCTCTATATAGGCCAGGCTGGGTCCATTATTGGTGGCCGATTCGAGGTAAGTTCTGCCGGCTGCCAATTTGCTTTTGTATAATAATTATTGTAACAGCAGGCAACACACATGTCTATCTAATGGAACAGGGGCCACAATTAATTGAATTTGTAAGATTTTGAGTAATTTAAAATTTGTACTTGAAAGGGAAACATAACATTTACGATCGGTAATCGAATTCTTGAGCAATGAACTCTTATGCAATTGCTAGAGTACTCGAAAGTACTCGTTCAATGGCTGCAAGTGGCCGCTTGAACCATTTAAAGATTCAACCACCAACGGATGTGTTGAAATACCTTGAGAGCTTTTCAACACACCCAATGGCAAACATTTTCACCATGGAACCCTTATGGGGCGCCAATTTTCCACGTAGCGGGCGAATTGTCAGACTTGCTTCACTCGTCGCTCAGTTCGTTTCACTCGGTTCGCACTGTTAGACTCAACTGAAAGGCACTCACACTCATATTACGTATACGCCGATTGTGACTGAATTGCACTCAAGGCTCGCACGCTCTCAGCGCAATTCAGCGACTGAAAGGACGAAGTTAAAAGTGCCAAGAGTGAAATTTTGTTGTCTGAGGCACGAGTTCAGCTGGTCCCAGTGTGTCCTGTGTGTGCGTGTAAGTGTGTGTGCGTGTGTGTAAGTGTTGCTGTGATTTGGCTTTACGAGTGCGTTTACCTTTCAGTCGCGTTCGGTGCCGCAAACAGTTAACATGTGCGTACGGCATACACGGCCATGCATTTATTTCCATACTGCCACACAATACGTTGAAGTCGCGCTCTGACTCGGTGCGTCGTTCACATTCTCGTAACTCGTATCTCGTACTCGTACGGACTCTCGTCCTCATCTCCATTCTCATCCTTAAGCTCGGAACCGTATGCGGCGATGTGTGAGCCAGGCGTAAATGAAGCCATTGTGCGAATTTAGCCGCAAAAAACGAAAGTGATTTATGCCTAAATGAAATATGTTTGCATAATGTCCAAGTGAGACCAAAAACGTGTAGCGGGAATCCAAGCCCAAGCATCGAAGCTCCAAACGGGGTTCAGTCAATTAAAATTCAATTATGCGATCAAAGATGAAGGAAAGATGGCGCAAACGTTTGAAATTGCGACCACTTACTTAGCTGCCAATGCAGAGATTACTGCTATCAGTGCCATTAACAGTAACAGTGACAGTAACAGTAACAGTAACATTAACGTTAACAGTAACAGCAAAAGTGCTCGACATATCAAGCTAAACAGAACACATATCAAACAACATTCCTGGCCATATTCGTGCCGGTGATTGTTGCTTTGCATATCGCGTGCTGTTGGCTAAACGCCTGCCCAGATTTTCTGCAAAAATTAATAAACGTAATGCTCGAGTATTACCCGTAGCCAGTAAATTTTCCAACATATCCAAAAAGACCTTCACTTGGTAAATAAAATAAGTGAAACAAAAACTAAAATCGTTTGATTACTGAGTAAATATTTACAATTTGTTTGGCTCTAAGGCTCTCTGCTCCCGTTGCAGTTGAAATTTGTTATTATTCTTGTTGTACTTCTTCTTCTTGTTATTTTACCTGTTCTTGTTGTTGTGTGCTACTTGCCGTATCCGTCGTCGCGTCGAACCATATCGAACAGTTTGAACAGTTTAAACAGTTTTGTCGCCGGCTTAAAGAAACTATTCGTGATTTTAAAGTTTTAAAATGCAATATGTTAAAGTTACAACTGGTATATCGTAAAATGTTTCCCGTTTGTGAATTTATTCAAATGAAAATCAATCAAGTGCACAATGTGAAAATGCATGCGGTGTGAAAACGAGAAAATTAATTTCGCACTGTGGGAGCCTTCGGCAGATTGTTCAGTTAACAAACGCCAGTTGCCGCAACTGTTGAACTGATACAAATGCACATATACATACGCAAGTGCTGAAACCCATTTCTTTAAATAAATAAAATGCGCTGTCATTTGTAATTACAAATAGTATCGAACAAGTGTATAACTTAAATGCAATAAAAAGAAATAACAAAAAGTAAACCAAAAAGAATATTAATAAAAAATAATATAAAAAGGAAATGTTTTTTAATAATTATATGTAATTAAATTATCTGTGATTTTGTCAACATATTCAATATTATCAACACAAATACAAATACAAATGCAAATAAACAAATTCGTTGTCGCGTTCATATCGTGTAGTTAAGCGTGACTTTTAACTCGTTTGATTCTAAGGTAAATACATGAATAAGTATATGCATATATATATTATATACTATATAATATATGTATATATATATTAGAGTTAGCTGGCATTAGTGGCACAATGGGTCACACAAATGGTTTGAATGTCGCAGGCTGTTGCCTATCAAATTGAGCATTGGTTGAGCATAAATTATGACGAGCTACGAGAAGGGGATAGGCGGGGAGGGAGAAGAAGACTAAGAAGGAGAAGGCAAAAGCAGAGGCAGTGGCAGCGGCTTTCCATATTGGTTGAGCCTCATTCGCGTTGGCCCAAATCAAAGGCAAACTCATTAAGGCGCAGCCTAGTGCAACAACAACAAGCATGAATAACCAACACACACACACACACACACACACACACACGCACACACATATGCATATTAAAACAGCACTACATATATATTTGTGTGTGTGTATTATATTGTGTATACGTAGATTTTTGTACGCCCACTCGCTTTTGTCTTTGCCTTTGCCTTTGTGGCCGCCGGGCAAAGAAATATACGTTTTATTTATTAAATAAAAGGCCTTTTAAATGTTCGCATTGTTACGAAAGATATTTTCTATTACTTACTCTGGCCTCTAGCATCCATATATAAGGTTACAGATAAGCCAAGCTATTGATAATATTCGCTGTCTATTTAGTCCACATGTTAAATACTTAAAACTACTCTTGTGGCTGCCACTGGGTCTGCCACGCTTTTCTATTTGCATGTGCCACAATTGAAATTCGAATTTTGAGAATTTTGAGCATTTGCTGTGCATTTAATTAAATGCTATTACGAATATCACATACAACAACAGCAACAACAGTAACAACAATAGCACAACTTAAAATAGTTTATATATAGGTTTTCGAGTTGTGTTGAAGAGTGGCAACAAGCTTGAATACATAAATATGCATGTAGTCATAAATTATCATAGTTGAATATTCTCTCGCACTCCCTCACACACACTCTCTGGGTGTCTCATTCTATTTAAATTTCAGAATTTGATTGTGTGTTCAGCTAGTTTTATTTGTTGTTAACACCGCTTTGGCTTACATGCCTTACCCTCAATATATTTTGTATTTCGTTTTTCGTAATATGTAATTTTGATTTGCAAATTTATCAATTTATCAATTTATCAATTTATCAATTTAGCATCATAATACAATATTTTCACCCATTCTGTTGACACTGTTTAAAATGCAATTTTAAATGTTTATTTACACATTCAGCCAAATTGCGGCCCACAATAAGTTGTTTTCAATTAACCGCGATTGTGTTTTCAAATTAGTTTTCACTAAGCCATTGTCTATACATCTAAATACATAAACATAAGCTAGGCCACAGATTTCAATTATATAAATGGAATTCACTTTCAGAGCTGATTTACATGCATTTTTAATGAAAACGGCAAACCACACCGTTCTATCCGATTCTCAAAACTTTACATACAAATGTAAACTAAAACGTTTTGCTTGAATAATTTTACAGCATAGCTTTTTGCTTGTCGATTTTTTTTTGTTCTCTTCTTAACAAAATATTTTAGGTTTTTATTGCACTCTGTTATTTTTAGCAAACTTTTGAATATTATTTTATTTTCGAAAGTTGATTTTTGCCTCCGATGCTTTATTCCGTAAAGAGTTTTTATATGCAATAATGTACCTTTTATGGCTGATAAAGATGCAGCTCGTTAAATTTAAATACAATGCTGATTTTATGGCCAGTCTTTGTGATTTGTGGCCAAAATGATGGACAAAGAAAATGGTCAACTAACTAATAAACGCTGTCATGAACAAATTTAAACCAATCAAAAAGTAAGGAAAATGAACTATTTTATGATTTTATAGCTGCCCGATTGGGGCCTTTGAGCACGGCAGTTAGCTGCCAGAGCCGTAGCCGTAGCCGTAGCCGTAGTCAAAAACCCGGCACCAATAAAGATAAATTATGCAAACGCTGGACTTTAATTATACGAATAGTGAAGCGATTAACTCCCATTTCGCCCACTTGTTATGTGGCCAGGGAAATGCGCTCGACTAGCTGCCTCCTTATTAATTTAACCACCTCTTTACATACACATAGACACGCACATACATACAATCATACAAACATACATACATGTGCCACATGTGGAATCGAGTTAGGGGTAGAATGTAGGAGCTGCTATCGATCAAACTTACCCAAGTCAGAGTCAAGTCTGGGGTCCTGTTTAGACATTCCTTCTGGTGACATTTTATTGTGCTTGCTTCTTATTAAGGATGCATGTGTGACACATGTTTAACCTTTGCTCAGTTGGAACATCAGTTAGTCATTGTTACTTGTGCTTTGAATCAGACAAAGACATGCCAAATGAAATTATCTAAAGCGGAAGTCTCCCTCTCCTTCTCCCTCTCACTCTTTCGCCTTCCCTCTCTTTCTCTGTGTGTCAAATGCTGTTTATTAAAAATAACATGTCAGAATGTAGAAAAGAAAACCACACGGGGATGAGTAGACATAAATAAACATACCCACAAACACACACACAATCATATAACGTTTCACTGCGTGTGTGTGTTGTCCTTTTTAAACATGTCACCCCATTATCTTCATTAGGCGCTAACATTTTGGCCAACTAACCGCAACGAAAAGGTCCTGCACCTTAAATTCCTTTTGTAGAATATTTTATTATTATTTTTGTTGGTTAGATTATGAATTCAATGGCTTACAATTTGGCTTAAATGACAACTTCAAAAGTCATTTCTCATTTTCGCGTACTTCATTTGCAAGCAGATATGAAATTTTCCTTATCGGCCATTTTTTTTTTTGTTTGTTTGTGGCACAAGTTTTGCCCCTTTTCATTAGGCAGCCAAAACGCAGTCAAAAAAGTCCAAGTAGGTAATTTCATTAGGAAACTTGAGCCGTGTCAAACTTTAAGCTTAAACTGCTACGCTTGCTTCAGCTCCAGCTCCTACTTCTGCTGCTGGAGCAGCAGCCGTAGAATTTTAATGCTGCGTGAAGAGCGAGACTGAGGCACAAGGAAGGGCAATCTCAATGGCAACGGCGACTCCACTCACGAGTCTCGACTCTTGGGCGCATAAAAAAGTTTTCTTCTTGGCTTTCTTTTTGGGCACACACAAAAAAGTTTGTTTTACACCACTGACTCAACCGTTGACTCAATAACTGCCTTCCATTTTAGAGAAGGGTGAGTGTGTGTAGGTGTGTGCAGGTGTGGCAGAGCGCGTCTGTTTGCTTGGACTGCGCGGCTGCTGGTAGGCAGACACGATTATCGTAATTATGCGCTGACTGTAGCATACTTTTGTGCGCTCTGAGCCCAGCGCTTAACTGTTCGCTCAATGAGCGTGTGTGCCATTGTGTGTGTGTTTGTGTGTGTTAAAGGATACTTTTGTGTGTGGGTTGTGCGCCAACTTTTACCGCAATTATGTAGGTTGCAAAGTTGGCGCTCGTTTTTTATTTCATTTCTTTCGGTACGGCTCAAGGACACGCCTCCTTTTTGTATCCTTCGCCCACCGCAGGCATTCGGCTTATGCCTTTATGCGCTCTAAATAAAAGCCGAGACATCTTTAGCATGTGGCCAAATCTAGGCAACGCATTTTGTAGCTTCACTCTTACACTCCCACACTCCCACACTACCACACTCTCACACTCTTACACATTTCGCCTGCCATGACGTGGCTATAATTCAATATTTTCGCAAATAAACTTGTTGGCAGCTTAACTTTTCATAAAGTTTCTTTTTGGGTGGCCTGTTTTTATTTTATTTTATTTTGCTGGCTTTTATTTTTTTATTTATTTTTTTTTTGCGGCGAAAATCGGTGAGAAAATGCTGACAAGCATAGCAAGGGAAAAGTATAGAAGGAGAGAGAGAGAGAGACACACGAGATGAAGATGAAAGAGTGAGAGTAAGGGAGAGGGAAATTAAATAAAACGTGTTACATTTGTTGCGTTCAGAGAAAGTGGCTGAGAAAAAGGCTGATATGAGCATTCGAGAGGAGCGCGTGTGGCAAGGTTAATACGTGCCACAAAGGCCATTAGGCAGCCCTTAGAGGCTCCAGAAGCTGCAGCAGCAGCAGCGGCAGCGGTAGTCCAAGGGTCAAATACATTGAAGTCGAGAGCACAGCATTCAAACCATTTGTATGTGAAATACCAGCAGCAACAATAACAAGCCTTACAACCACATCCAATTAATATGCCAATTCATACATCTTTTTTTCCAGGTGTGTGTGTGTGTGTTCATTTCTAGTGTTAAGTGTTAAGAGTGTAAGAGTGTAAGAGTGTAAGAGTGTGTGTGCGCGTGAGTGTGTATATATTCAAATTGAAAACATGGCAATGGTTATTTCGACGCGTGCGAAACTCGTTATAACCGCGTTAATACTCTTCTTCTTGCTCGGCATTGTTCTCGTAACGGGCTCGACGAAGGGTTGGTTCAACCCCAATCGTTTCAACGGCGAACGTGTGGCAGCCAGGATACAGGTAACTAAACCAAACTAACCAAAAGCAACAAGTCTTACATTATGTCCTCACATCAAATGGCATATGATCAACCTTTAAATAAAACTTGCCAATTAATTATAATTACGAGCAACAAAACCTGCGGCTGCAATTTATAACTTTTAGTTCTCAGTTTTAGTCGTCGTCATAGTTCCAGCTGCTAAACTGTGTAATTTGTAATTTGTAATTTGTAATACGTGTAATATGTAATTTGTAATGCTAAATGCTTTATTTCCTGCTTCTACTTCAAATGCAAACAAATATGATGTGGAGAGGAGTTGTGGGTGGGGGTGTGGGTGTGTGTGGGTGTTGGTTGTCAACTGGATGGGTGGTTGGGTTGCGGGTCGCGGTTTATGTGAACCCAACACGCACACACAACCAAACAAGAGGTCACAAAATGCCTGGACTTGCTTTTAAATACGCTTAGCAAATAATATAAACAAAAACAAAAAAGAAAAATTAGGCAATATTTCTGCAGTACACGAAGGTAAATAAAAAAAAGTTTATTGTGACAAATGTTTCATGACAGCAAACAATTTTGTTGCTGTCCACATGTGTCATATGTAAAAGAATGCTTAGATCTATGCGTGTGTGTGTGTGTGTGCCAGCTTGACCGGTTGAGTTAATGTCATGCCTGAGGGTGTGTGCGTAACAGGTATAAATTAAAAAAGAAACTATTGTAATTATCAGAAAACATTAGAAGCATTTGTTGTCCTCTGTCCCGTGGCATAAGATAAATTGACAAAGTCGACTAGCCTATTGTTAGCCGACTGGAACATACTCTGTACTTCATACAGAAATAGCTAATGAGCTTGTCAATCGCATTAGCCAAATAAATGATTGATCTGAGAAAAGGTTTTCTTAGCTGAAAGCACTTCTGTCTAAAAATGCAATTCCCGACTGCCCGATACTCTGTACGGTAAAGTTAGTTAATCACAGTCAAAAATGTTGGTTTATTTTGTTCAAAAAGTTGAAGAAAGAGCATGTAAAGGTTTCACATTCTCGCCTTTTCCACTGAGAATTGTTTCCAACCGTAAATGTGTTTGGTTTAAGTTTAACACACGTGGCGTATACGTAATATAACCCTCCAACTGTTTTTTGCGGGCTCTGATTAGTGTGTGCCTTAGTGTGTGTGTGTAAGTGAGGGTGCGTGTGTGGATTAACAGGTGGGTTCTTGTTACACACAAAAGCCCACTCAAGTGGTACTTTAATGGCCTCACCTGGCCAACCAACCTGTCTGTCTATCTGTATGTGTGTGTGTGTGTGTGTGTGTGAAAGCCCTTGCCAGTCATATTCAAAATTTGATACTTCAACAATGTTTTGCAGGCTTCTGATTAAAATGCAAAACAAATTCTATAAAATGTGAAATAAACTTTTAACTTTTACAGCTTGAAAAGCTTGAAAACGTAATTGAGTTGAATATAATATGGATCGTATTTAGAACAGTTTGATGCTTAAAGTGTTTTTGCATACATAGATGTTAATTTGCCTGCATTGGGTTGGAGGACACCTCCCATTGTTTGCACCTGTTGGCAGGTAACAAAGAACAGAATCAACGTCGTCGCCTCGTCTGCTAATACCTGCATAATTGTTGTGCTAATTTCGCCAGCACGCCCAGTTAATGTTTCTATTGACACCCGACTGGGAGCTAGACTGGGAGCTAGACTGGGAGCTAGACTGGGAGCTCGACCGGGAGCTCCACTGTTTGCTGAGAACGGTCATTTAGGTAGTTACAGTAAACTATGGCTACAGTATGCACTGCTTTGACATTGTTTACGCTTACTTATGGGCTTGTTGCTTGGAGTCGAGGCGGGTCGACAGGCCGCGTAGTCTGCATGGTGATTAAACTAATTTAATGCAGCTACAAACCGCAACAACAACGACAACAACAACAACAGCAGCAGTAGACCGAGGAGGAGGCGGGGAAGGAAAAAGGTAAAGAAAAAGCATTTAAAACATTCAAAGTGTCGCATGGGAGGGACGTTGAAGTCGAAGCCAAGCGACAGCCGTTAACGAGCTGACTTCGATAGACGTTACCTTTGGCCTGCCCCTGACCCCAGCCTCATTTCGAATGTGTGGCAAGTGGCAGAAAAAAACAACAACAAAAAAAACAGAACGAAACAAAGTTTAGCAATAAAAATCTAAATAAAAGCCCAAGCACTGCCAGCGAGACGGCGCGGCTGCTAATAAAGTCATTGCAGTAGACCCACCCCCAACCCCACCTCTACGCGCACCCCCACTCCTCGCTGCCCCAAACACTCCACCCTGACCCTGCCAATGGGCACGCAAAGGGGCGTCAGCAGCGAGTTCATTAGCAGCAGTAGCAGCGGCAGCAGCAAACATTACAAAAGCGCGTTTCTAACTGTTGTTGTTGTTCTTCTTCTAGCTGTTGTTGTTGTTGTTGCCACCTAGTTTTTCGCACAGTTGGCACAGCCGCTGTTAATTATGGCTGAAACTCGAGGCGTCTGCACGCCAAATGGGCGTGGCAGCAGGGGGGGCTGACGTGCAGCGTCCTCCACTGGAAATTTATAAAAGTTACACGTAGATTGACAGGCAATTTGTTATTGTATTATATTGAGGCGGTTATTTGGCTGCCGCAACAAGCTCTATTGACTGAGTGTAAATGGCTGCGAGTGGCTTCGTGTGTGTTTTATGTACGTGTGCCAGTGTGTATATATGTGTGTGTGTGCGTGTGTGTGTGGCTTGTGGTTTAGCTGTGTGGTTTTTACAGTTGAGCCAACAATAACAACCACTATTACTACAACAAGTAGCACCAACAACAACAAAAACAACAAAAACAACAACAACAGCAGCAACAATAACAAGCACAAACAACAACAAAAATTGCCGTTCATATTCATTAGTGACCAATTAACCAAAAGCGTATTTTACCCAAAAAGGCAATTATTGTAAATGCGTCGAATTAGACTCCACTCTTCAACACTTGCATGACACTTACAAGCACACACACACATACACATGTATTGATTGATATATATGTTGACCGCTATTAGCTGTGACCCACTGCAGGTGTTGCACAGCAAAAACAAAAAACATGACCTATTGGTGGTTATTGAATCTAATTGCTGTCGCATAAGTCCATAACTTAACATTGTATGCTCGGCTACTTAATACTCCGTGTGTGCCAGTGTGCGAGTGTGTGTGTGTGCTTGGGATTCTATGACGAAAGGTCAACTTAAGCTCGCGTATCGCAAAGTGAACATTGTCACGCAATTCGTTAAGTAAAGTTAACTACAGCATTTTATATCGGAACATGGCCATAAGCCTTGTTGAACTGCAAGCGGAAATAGCTGCAAGTCCGACAACAAAATTTCGATTTAAATAAAGCCAGATTTTAGTTACATTCTAATAAAGTGTGATAAAATCTTGCTTTAATTTTTTTATGATACACAATAATTTTCTATTGCGTGTGGGGTATCATTAAGTCGAGCATACCTCAATAAAGTCATCATTAATATATGTATCTACAAGAGTTTATTTTTAGCTTAGGTCCTATAATTGATTGATTATGAGAGGAAGGTGAGGTCAACCGTTATGCGAGCGATGAAAAGATTTCGTGCTCCATCGATTTGCAGTAAATTTGCAATTATTTTGTATTTCGTATTTCATCTTTCGCATTTCGCATTTCTCGAGCACAAATTGAAGTTAACAAAAGAAGTGGAACAAATAAAATGGAATGTCATCGAGATAAGTAGCATGATTCGCAGGGGGATTGTAAAGTATTCAAGCTTTTCTATAGACGGACATAACTATATTAGTATGTTACGCAATCTCTCTTCCCCCTTTCTCACTCTCTCACTCTCTGCCGTTGTCCTTCTCTTTTGCAATCCACACTCTCGACTGAGTAATAAAAAAGTCAAGAAAACATATTCCATTAGAGTTGCAGAGGCATCGCAAGTTATATATATTTATGAATGTATTCGCATTCGCTCGGCTACTCCCGCAGCTGGCAATAAATAATGAAAGTATCAAAATGTGTGTGCCACTGAAACAACAAGGCCAGGGCAACCAGCCAGGGTATAGGGTAGAGGCTAAAGGGTAGTGTATACAGTGTGTGTAGTGTGTGTGTGTATGTGTGGAGGAGCATGCGATATTCGAGCAAAAGTAAAGAGTTGGCCCCCGAAGTAAACAGTGGAAAACTTTGGCATGTTGCAAGTAGCTGGCGCCAACATTCCGACTCGTGCGCACATATTTGTGAATAAACATATGAAAAAAAAACTATCTTCTGCGTTACGTTTATCATAATATTTTATTTAAGCAGAAAGCACAAAGGATAACGTAAGCGATAGCAAAGCAAGTGAATGCGTCACACACATACACACACACACTCACGCACACACCCCGGGGCTACACCTACTTATTAGGAGAAACGCCCCGTCAAGCATTTGTCTATTATATATTTATTGTGCCACGCACAAACTTGCCTCACTCCCACTCCCACTCCCACTCCTCCTGCCTTTCTGTGTGGCAAGGCCCGCGGTCACAGCTGTTGCTGCCCCCGCGGAGACATTTGATGGCATAGATAGCGCAACTTTGCAGAAGCTTCGCTGACTTCTGCGGCTTGGCTGCGATAGGCACAACAAAGTTTTTGTCAGATGTCGTCTCAACCCCTTCCCCCAGCCCCCGCAGCAAGCCCTTCGAACTAAACTTGTTGCATTGACAGCGAACTTGGAGTTGCAAGTTGCGTTGTCGATTTGCTGCCACCGTGCGCTGCATGTCAAAGATAAGAGCATGTTGCAAGTGAACTTTTGCCTGCAAAAAGGGCAGAGAAGGACTTAATGGTTGGGAAGGGATGGGAAGGGAAGGGAAGGGGGACGATCGTATCACAGGATGTGACTCGAGTGGTTATTTTTGCAAATTGCATGTAACCCAAAGAGCAGTTGGTAAGCGCGCTGACAAGCTGAGAAACTTGAGGAAAACGACAGCCACCACGCACGTTGCATCTACCCTACACAACCTGGCCACAATATAAATAGCACTGATTTGTGCACAAATGCGAGCGGCACTTCTACGGGTCTGCTTCCTCTGCTTCTGCTGCTGCTGCTGCTGCTGCTGCTGCTATCTGAAGGCAACTCCAGCGATTTCGACTTGCTGGCAGCCCAAAAGTTAAGCCCAACCAACCAAAGAACCCATTTGTTTATTATGAAAATACAGGCGGTCGGGTTGTGGGTGAATGGCTTAGGGGGTGGAGGGAGTCGAATGTTGTTGTTGTTGTTGTTGATGTTGCTGCTGTTGCTGCTGCTGGCCACAAAAACCTTAAACTGATGACACACTTCACGTGGAGGTTTTTTGCCTCCGGCTCGTTCAACGCTCAACGCTCAACGCTCGACGCTGAACGCTCGACGTTTTGTTGCTGTTTCGTAGCTGCATTTCCGCCTGAATGGCGTTTGAGCTTCAAGCAACTAACTGCCTGATGGAGTGGGTAGAATGGGGAATGGGGAATGGGGAATGGGGCAGTGGGAATGAGGGAGTGGGGAGTGGGGCTGGTTTGGAGCTGGTTGTAGCTGGCACAAGTGTGTCACCGAGCCCGGCCACGTATGTGTGCGCCGTACTTAACGTTTTAAAACTCTACTCCGTACATGGCACACTTTATTGACTTTGAAGCATAAAAAGCTTTTCTGGATACTCCAATGCACTAAGGGGGTGGACTCTTTATTACAACCCTCTCAAATGAAGCCTTCATGTGTGTGTCTGTATCGTGTTTGTGTGTGTGTCTCTGTTTCTTTGCGCGTGTGTGCGTGTGTGCGTGTGTGTGCGTGTGTGTGTGTGTTTGTGTGTGTGTGAGCCAACTAGAACAAAGAAACAGGCTAATAACATTCATCTAACGAAACGAGACAGCATTACGTGGATATTTCGATAGCTGGGGCATTGACAGCAGAGTCCAGCTGTTTTGATAATTCCCATTCAGAGTCAAACAAATCACAAAAGTCCTGTACGAAGCTCTTCAAACTGTACATGCGGCAGTGCATCTGATTGAAGCTGTGCTCATCGAAGATTTTCAATCGGATGCGATCCTCCGTTTTCTTGGTCTCGGCCGCCTTCTCATAGTACTCATTCCGTTGGGTCAATAATTTAATGCTGTGCCGACTGCAGCAAGTGACAAATGTTACCATGTCCTTGATCAGGCTCTGAGCTAGGAGATAGCGGCCAAAGAGTTCCTCCTTTTCCTTGGCTGGATTGATTCCGTCCACTTCGACCGCCGATTGATGTGGCTTAAAGTTGTCAAAGACAAAAGCTTGAAACTTGCCTCCAATGGTTATGAGCTCATCGGCCATGCCCTTGAGAGCCTTCTGCGTTAGATGAATCAGACCCTATGAACGATCCCATATATATATACATATATCTATAATATATCATACATTTGGATAACTCACATTCATTTCGGTCATGTAATGCAAATGCGAATAGACGCTGTAATCCGGCCACCAATCCTCTTCCTCGGTCTCTTTATCATCCGGATTGTGTGCCTCCGATACAAATCGGGTGGAGACAATAACTCGCAACATCTCAATCCGTGGCATCATCAGCTCTCCGATGAGGCTTCGTAACTCCGGATTCACATACAACGGGCAGCGCTTCGGACCGGGTTTCTCGGTCTGATTACTTTCGATTTCAGTGGCGGGCATTTTGAGTGGTTTCAATGTGTGTTATACAAATATATATATATAGCGAAAATATAACTAGCTACTATTCGAGTTGAGTGAACCTGATCAAATTTTAATTCGTTTAAGACATTTCTGAATTGACATTAGGCCTTGACATTAAAAAAATAGGTTACCTGCATACAATTTAGCTAACTAAAAACTAACCTTTAAATTTTAGTTTTAGAATATTCGTTAAATCTAAAAATTGCAGTGCCTACTTTGGCCATTAACATTTGGCCATAAGCCACGGGTATTTTGTGATATAATGCTTTTGGCAAATTTATTCAATTGTTTATTCATTCCTTTTATCACAAGTTAATTCTTAATTAAATAAAATATTTAAATACTAACAAATCAAATCGAAAATTGTCCGCTGGCTGCTGTTTGGATAAAATTTATATGTATTTGCCAGAGGGTTTATGAAACAGTCTGAACCAACACACGTGCAGGACACTAATACGCAGATAACGTGTTGGTTTATGCAAAATGCAATCTGCATTTCTCTGTCTGTGTGTATATGAGAGTGTGTGTGTGTGAGTGTGTGTGCTTTGCTTGCTTTAAGCTAATTGTTGCTGGCGCTTTTACCAAATGCTCGACGCCATTGTTGAATTTCCGCCTGCTCCAGCTTCTGTTTTTTTTTTGACTCGCATAATCCATATATATATATATATATATATATATATATATTATATGTATATATGTATGTATCTGTGTGAGTATTCATTGTTTGTGTTTAAACCACAAACAAAAAGAGGAAAAAAAACGCCAAAGCTCGGCGGGATGAGCACAGATGCAGAGCCAAACGGAGCGACAGAACTTGGTGACAGTTCTGGCTAGGCTGTCGGGCCTGTCAGTGGGACAGTGTGACAGTGGGGCAGCGGGGTAGTGGGGCAGTGCTGCAGTGCAGCGTGCAAGTGTGTTGGTGTAACACAACTTTCGAGATTTGTGTCAGCTCGTTTGAGAATTAGTCGTAGGTTTTAGCAAAATTAAAAAAAAATTCTGTCACTTTGTGTGGCTGGCATTTGCCGTCTCATTGTTCTGCCTTTGCGTCTGCAGCCACAATTATGTATATAGACAGACAAACACAGACACAGATACCCATACACATACACATACACATACACACTCCCTTATAGTCACGCCCGAATAGACTTATAAATGTGTGAAGAGATTTGCTTCGGTTTGGGTTGGAAGACACCTTCAATTATTTATGCGCCGCAAAATGTGCAAAGTAATTTATTCAGATTATATGCAAGAAACAGGCAACAAACCAAACAACCAACGGAAAATAAAAGGGCAAGAAGAAGATGCTTCGGCTTCAAATAAAATGAAGATGAAGCCCTTTTCAAACGGCCGCCAAGTGTCCAAAGTCAAGTGCACAAAATTAAGCTCAGCACACCTGCCGGATGCTTGGCGGCATCTACCTCAACTTGGCCGTAAAATTTTATGTTGCTATAATTTAGCTTTAAAATCACACCACGCCCGGACAGCCCACCTGTCCGTGTACAGGTGTGGTTGCAAGGGGTTGGGGTGCGGCTGGGCAGCACCTTGACGCACGCACTTAAACGGAAATAAAATAAAATTACAAAAAGTGGGCAACTTTTTGACGTAGCGATTGTTATCCTTGCCGCTGCTGCTGCTGCTGCTGCTGCTGCTGCTGCTGCCACTGTTGCCACTGTTGCCACTGCCTCGGCTGCCTCAGCGGCCTCAGCTGCTGCCTTTGCTGCTCCTGTAAACGGCTGACAGAAAGTGATTTAGAAACTATGCCAATGCTGGCCCCGCTACTGTTATTCAGGTTTGGGGCATTGGGGCATTCGGTTTGTCGGTCTGTTTGCCAGTCATAAAGGTGAATTTAAATTTCGTATATTTCGTTGCTTTTTTCTTTTTGTTGTTTTTTTTTTTGTGACGGGTCTCGTTTTCATTTGTGCCGCATAAAATATGCCATTGAAATTTGCAATTGAAATTTGCAATTGAAATTGAAATTGAAGAACCTTAACAGCTCTTGACTTGTAAATAAACGTTTAAGAAGCACGAATGTAATGCACCTTAAATCGATATACATTTATATAAATATATATAAATTGGTTGCACAACTCCATTCAAGCCAAGTGCTGACTTATTAGCCAGCTCATCGACTCCGTTGAATATGTGAAGAATGTCGAAATAGCGCTTACATATTTAATGCGCTCTAACTGGCTTAATCAGCATTACAAAGTAATTAGAGTTAATGCCTTTGTACTTGAACGCGTGTCATATGGCCGCTACTCCCACACACACACACACACACACACACACACACACACACACACACACACACACACACACACACACACACACACGCTGACTTACAGGTGTATAGACACCTGCCGCTGGCACACGGCATTTTTGTCTTGCAAGAATGACGACGAGAATATTTGTAAACTGTTGCGCGGCAATTTGCATGGTTAATTATCTATTAACCTGCGCATAACTTTTATACAAACGGATGTGAGTGGGTGGAGGAGTGGGGGTGGCAGCTGTCTGCTACTTGTAGATATTAACACACACAGCCACATACACACACACACACACACACACAGCCACAAGCAGAAGCGCGCGCACGCAAGACAAAAATGTATGTATATCCGTTTCCTCTGTCATTGTCGCTGTCTCTTTCCTGTTTCTGTTATATAAGAGGCGGGCAACAAGCAGCGTGGAAACTGAATGTGGGGAGCGGTTATAAAAACAAGTTATGCTAATCTTAATGCGATGCTATTTTCAGTTGCCATTCACAATTTAAAGCAGTCCTTTTGTTCTGCTGCCGCTGCTCGCTGCTCGCTGCTCGCTGCTGGCGTCGGCGTTACGTCGACGTTGTCGGCGACTGCATGTCGTAATTTATGCTTATTAAATATTTGTGCTTAATTAAAATTTAATTTTAACTACACAACAGTTGCCTGCAACTGGCGGCTCTCAGCGAATGGCTGACAAAGTTGACAAAATGAGTCCGAGCCTCGAGATTTGGATCTGTCATGGATGTCATTGAGGATAGTTACTGAATATAAATAATATAAAAAGTTTACATGCAAGTTGATAGTTTGCGAACAAAACTATTTACTCTATTTGAGCACATATAAATTATCCAATAAATAGGATTTTCAACTAAGCCTCATCTCAACAATATAATTGAATGGATTTTTTATAGTTCCTGACTTTAAGACTTCTTAATTAGAAGTAAAAATATGGTTTTTCTTACCTTCGAGCCACAAGCTAACTATTTTGCTCGCATGCATTGCTCTTAATCTAAGCTCTCATAATAAATAATAAATACATAAATAAAAATATGTTAACCTGCATCTTTAGCAACATACAACAAAAAAAGTCTACTTTATGTTATTTTATAAACCTCTGCGGTCAGAACCAAAAAAAAAAAAAAGAATTAAAAGAATGAGAAGCTGTAGAAAAATGTTGTTTACGGTATTTTACGGAATTTTAGAAAAATTCTAGACATTTGAGCTATTTTAATGTAGATTTTAAGCTATCAGATGTAAGGTGAATTTTGAAGAATTTTTTTAAAAGCAAAAACCAGGGTAACCTTTTCTAATTGAACCATTTGGGCGTACAAGGATACTTATAATCAATTTGAACCCTTTTTGCTTAATTTTTAAGGGGCCGCAATCATCCACAATCGATCTACATTATTGACACATTTTTGACAAATTGCCAGACTGCAAAGATTGTCCTTTTTACTTCTATATATTTACTTTTTTTTATTTTTTATTATTATATGAAAAACGTGTTTGGCATCCTAGAGCGAAGGGAACTACTTAGAAAAGGTTGCATACCTTTTGACCCCACTGACTGGGGAAGCAGGTCGACGGTATTTGTTTGTCTTACTCTCAATGCGAACCCTTGTCAAGTGCAACCCCCGCTGCTGGCACAGCTGTCCTGCTCCTGACTGCTCTCCTGGCATGTCCTTGCTCCGCTTTGGCGCCTCCACCTTGCTCTGCTTTCCTTCTCTGCTGGCCTTAATTATGTGAGGCCCAAGACAAAATCAAATGCACACGCCACTCACATGCAGAGGCGCCACCAGAGCCCAAACCCAAGCTTAGTTAATTGCTCGTGGCGCCACTTGACCGAGCTGCTGCACTGCAGCACGCTTGCTGGCAGGCTGGCAGGCTGGCAGGCAGCTGGTTACGTAGTTTAGGTTGACAGCTAGAAACTGGCGCTCACCTACGACATCGGGCGGACAGACAGACAAGCCTTTACTTTTGGTCGCCTCCGGGCCACTTTTGATTATTTAAAGAGACTCGGCGACCATTGTCTGCGCTTGACCTCCACTTCCTTTCGCTTCCTCGCACATCCTCGCACTTCCTGGGCTCCTCTCGATTCGCTTGCTTATTTATATGCCAACGCCTTTTCGTTGGTGCCTGGCCCATGTCTTTGTCCGCCTTGCTGGCTTGTCATGCACAATCTTGCAAAGGACTCGCTTTGATGTCCTCCTATCAGCAGTTCATCGCTCTCGCCTCGTGTACTTCAGGCCCCTTAAAAAAAAAAAAAACAACCAAGAAAAAAGGGTTCAAATTACGAGTACTGATTTGAACTAAGCCAAAGGGTCAACCATTGTTAACGCTGCTCTTTGGCCAAATTGTCACGTGGCTCTTTAAAGCGCATTTCCATCCGACATTTTTTTCTCATTTAAAAATATCACTTTTGATGGCATTTGCTCAAGACAGGCAATTTAATTGCAAAAAATACAGCTTTTCTTTTTCTCAAATTTAAGCTTTCAACTAAATGTGTGTGTGTGTGTGAATAGCTGTCAATTCATAGAAATAACTGTGGCCAGCAGGTAATTGTGAATGTCACGGCCTGACGGGAGGAAGGGATAAGCGAACGGAACAAGAAATAACGATCCACGGCCCACAAAATTCCACATCCAGCTACTTAATTTCCGTTTCGAGTGAATTTCTTTGCGGCTAATTTTGGTTGCACAAACACACACACACACACATACACAAGCGCACACAACTACACAGACACAAAGAGAGGTTCACAAGCCTAATAACAAGAACTGGGCCACTCACACAGCTGCACCATTTTATACAATATTTGTGTGTCTGTGTGAATGCGAATATATACACAAATACACACACATATATACATACATAGGTATAAATGGATTTTTAGTGCCTGGTATTTTCGCTGGGCTGCCGTTATGCTTGCCGCACAGTTTTATTCAACCGCATCAAAGTTAAGCAAAGTAAGAAATTATAATCGGGTCGAGTGTAGGCGACCACCAAATATCCTACTTCAATAGGAAAGGGCAAATTATATGCATAAAGTAATATTAACGGGGATTTTGTGATCTAGAAATTTGGTTGATTCGTAACCAAAGTTAGAATAATGAATAATATTCTTAGCCCTAGATTGTCTTAATAGAAAACTTAAAATAAAACTTGACTTTTAGAATGTATAGCATATCATTTTTATAACATGATCCTAATTCTGAACATGGAACTATATGGAGAATTTGTTAAAATAACTGTTAACAGTAAACTTTGATTTTTATGTGTAATGCCCCACTTCTTTCTCATAGATCCCATTTCACCTAAACCTACACAACTTCAGCATACACTGTTTTTGTACCTTAGACAACGTGGGCATAAGCTATAAAAAAGGGGAAACCCATAATGTTGCCACTCAACAGACTGACAATGGGCAGAGAGCAACAAGCTGCAGCAGCAGCCCCAGTTGGAGCCTGAGTAGGAGCTGCAGTTGGAGCCAAAGGAAATGGAACCGAGCGGCGCTCAGTTGCATGTTTATTGGCGGCCCTTTAATGCAGTCTAGAATATGTGTGAGTCCGTATTGTTGCCCTGTTATCCTGTTGTCCTGCTCCCCTGCAATCCTTTCTTTTACTCTTTCTCTATGCGACTGAAGTCCTGTCGAGAGTCCTGTTAAACGTTGAGCGTTGAGCGTTGAGCATATTAAGCCATTCTGAAAGCCGATTGCACGCTTTTAACCCGAAACTCAACGGCTCGACGTCTCAGACAGAACTTTTAACTGGAATGCATAAAAGCCGCATGGCCATTACTATCAGTTACAGTCTCTGCAACAGCAGCAGCAACAACAACAGCAACAACAGCAGCAATAGCAAAAGCAACAGCAACAACAACAACAACAACAATAACAATACCCGGATGACTGCTGCCATTGTGCCTCGTATTGCCAGTGAGTGTTTGCTGCCATTTTTATTTGAAAGAACCCAGAACAGGGTTTATGGCAGATGTGCATTCACTTACTCTTCCCTCTCTCTCTCTCTCTCACTTTCTTTCTCACTCCTTCTTTCGATTTGTGTTTGTACCGTAGCATCGCATTGTCCATGGTTCATTGTCTTGTAGCTGGTGCCTTTAGCGTCTGCGGTTAGCATTTCTATAGACTGCTGATAGTTGTGACCCCCCCACCGCCTAGTTTTCCATTTCCTATTCATTTTCCAGGTAAGTCTCTTATGTGTAAGTCGCATTGTGTCGTTATGTATAAAGGTGGCAGCCCTTTTCTTCTTTCTCCCTCTCTCTGAGCGAAATTAGAAAGGGGGAGAGCAGCGCACATTAGTTGCGTGGAGAGCTTGTGGCATGCGGCATGCGGCTAGTGGCAAGTGGCAAGTGCTATTGCAAATTAACATCAATAATTAATTTCGATTTGCTGCAATTACAATTGCCATCGAACAGAGGTAGCTCGGCTCTGCATTATCAACTGATTTATTTGTGCATTCATTGAAATGATTCACAAATTGATTGATTTATTATAGATACAAATTTATCGATGTTGTATTAGTAAATGTTGAAGGGGGGATGATATGTGTGCTGCAAGTGTTACAATAATTATTAGCCATTATATTACTGTGCATACATATATTGAAGCATATCTCATGCACAGGGCTATTTAGTCAAAATCTATGTGTATGACAATCCGGATGCAACCACCCAACAATGCATTTCATCTCCAAAGCCAACGGCGGCTTTGCCTACGGTAAGTCCAACACCTGCGGCTTTAATTTACCTTCATGCATTTATTCGAATTGAAAATTGAAATTGGTCTTCGGTTCGGCATTAATTAATAAGTAGCTAAAACGGTTTTAAGGCTTTGTGTATTATGAAGTCTCTCAAGTATTTCATTTCCTTAAAATAAATTTTGAGAATAACCATTATTTTTGCATAAGTTAATTTATTCTAATTATTTATCGATGTCTTAAATTACCTTTGTTTGTTTTCTTTTTATAATTTTATTTATTTTTTGTTCCTATAGTTATTGGAAAATGATTTAACTTTAGATCCCGAACTTCAATCTGATCCCGAACAAGGAGATGCAGAATTGGTTTGTTTTCTTATTTTCTTCTTATTTGCATACG
This sequence comes from Drosophila pseudotalamancana, assembly GCA_037075185.1. Classification (NCBI taxonomy): domain Eukaryota; kingdom Metazoa; phylum Arthropoda; class Insecta; order Diptera; family Drosophilidae; genus Drosophila; species Drosophila pseudotalamancana. The sequence continues at coordinate 390,905 of JBAMCK010000007.1, read as the reverse complement.
ATTTGTTTGATTTATTTATTATTGTTTGTTTTTTTTTCTTCCTTTTTGTGTATCTTTGTTATCTTTAGAATCCTCCACCCGATGAACCAGCCATCGATGATGATGATATTACAAATGATTCCTGGTGGTCCCAAGCAGATTTGGTTAGTTACTGACCATATATAGAGCCCTATAAATCGGTCAATTTTACAATAAGCTTAGCAGTTGCATTTGCAGTTGCAGTTGCAGCTGCAGGTTAATCCGGACTTATAAACAGGCACCATTTGCAATTGCCGTAAATGCGAAGCTCACTTACATGCCCTTTGTCGCTCTCTTCTTCTTCCACAGGCAACTGACATCTTCGACGACAGTGGAATGCCGCCCTCCGGACAGCCGCAGTCGACGCACGAGAGACGTAAGTACTCCGGGATCTGAGCCTTGTCCGGATTTTAATTAGGCATCCAGCTAATGGAATGACTTTTGCTTTCGCTTTTGCTTCTATCCTCCGGCAGCATATCGTGGCATTAAGGGCGAGAAGGGCGATCGAGGACCCAAGGGCGAAAGTATACGTGGTGCACCTGGGCCACCCGGTCCGCCGGGCCCCAAAGGTGATACGCCCACATATCCGCCCTTTGTGGAGACACCAAGTCCGGGGGCTGTAAGTATTCAAATTGACCTGGCATTCATTTTCCGACTTTGCACAGAGATGGGGCCCAAATATTTGCACGGCGAACGTCAAAGCTACGAGCTGCAGCCGGATTTGAAGTGGTAGCCAAACTCAAATCCGGTTTTAACTCTCCTGGTTTCTTGGCTAATGCAAATATAAGCCCTGTGGACTTGCTAAGCTGGGCAGAAGTTGAAGAGGGGTCCGATTCGGATTCAGTTTCGGTTTCGGTTTCGGTATCGGTATTTAATGAGAATGTATTCGCTTATCAATTGCAGAAATACACTGGCGAATGTTCATGTAATGCGTCTGATATCCTGGAAGCCTTCAAAGAGAATGGAACGATACGTGAAACGTTGCGCGGTCCGCCCGGTCCGCAGGGCAGAGACGGAAAGTCTGGAGCCCCGGGACTAACCGTAAGTACATGCGACTATTTTATAGTTAGTTTATTGAACGTTTACGGATTGGCCGGCCAAAATAGCAAAGGGCAATATTTGACATGGATCTAACGCATTTTCGATTTCATTACACACACATCTTCTAATCTTGAAGAGGTTGAGAGCACGGTAACAGAAGTGCGATGCTTATCACTAGCCGGTTACACACACACACACCAACTCACACACTCACCCACACACGTTCCCAAGTCAAACATCATAATTTGTGTGCGTGAGTGTGTGTGAGGCTTGTGTGCGGGTAACCGGAAACGAGGAGAAGCGTTAACGTGAAAGAAGGAAACGAAAATTTCTTTATAAGTTTTGCGAGGCAAACGGCAGGCAAGTCGGGCTTAAACACTTATCCACTTTGAACGCCACTGGCACTCGTTATATTATCTCATCAACTGGCAACGTCTTTCGCAACCATAAGAGTTGTATCTATGTAGGGATACAAAGGGACTATTCCCTCACTTTCTCACTCACTCACTCTCTCACTCACTCACTGTCCATCTCTGTCTCTCTGTAACTGTGTGCCAGTTAGCGCGTATTTTATTTAACGTACATGTGCATGCTTCTGTCTGTCTGTCTGAGTGAGTGAGTTTGTGTGTATGTGCGGGTCAAAGGCTAAGTCCACAATGCTACAACGAGATGTTCGCCTCAACATCCACTCAAGCCAAAAGTGCCTGTCAAGGCAAAGAGCCAAAGATACTCGTAACTTTTATGGGGCTAGCCGAAAATAAAATAAATAGAAAAAAAAAGTATGAACCCCTTTGATACATAGAATTTCGAATCTTTAGTCCACTTTACGAAACAGCAACATGCAAATGCATTTTATAACGGTCCAGTCACAGACAACACTTTTCCTAGCCTCTCGAAAGAAAACTCCACTCATTGACAATGTGCTTAGCAACCTGTGGAACGCAGCCTCTTCAATACGCTGCAATATATCAAAAGAAAAGCGGTATGCAAAACATTTCTGTGGATAACAACAACAATGTAGAAAGGCCCAAAAAGCTGACCCTTGTAACCAGTAACTAGTATCCAGTAAGCAGTAAGCAGTAACCAGTGTTAAGTAATCAGTATACCAGTTCTTGCTGTTATACCCTTAACCTAAAAATGAGTAAACAGGGTATTATGATTTTGTGAAAATATAGCCGTATGTATGAACGCTTCGATCTCAGCAGCTATAAAAGCTAGACTGTTGAAATCTTACATGTGGGTTCTTCTATAGCACACGCATATCGAATGTGTTTCAAAAAATCGATCAGTCTTATCGTTTGGTTGTTATCGATAACATGTTTTAGTTACTCGAGCATATCTCAAACACCTTAACAGCTAGAGTTATAAAACTTACTATATTTATACCAGCTAAAGGAGATACATTTAAAGATACATTCGATACGTAGAATACGGTTAGCTCCTCTGATTCCCTATTATTATGGATTGATTACGGCTTGCGTAGTATCTCCTCGTCGTGCAAACTCGACGAGAGTTTTCTTAGTTGTTTTGCTTTGCTGCTTGCCAGTCGAAAATGCTTGAGTAAAATATTGCGAAGTGGTGCGCATACCGGAAATTCCTGCGACAATTTTGTTGCTCTGCTGCTAATCCCTTAACTAATAGCAATTAATTTAAAAGTCGACGATAAGCAACAGAACATTATAGCAATAACAACAACAATCACAATAACAACAACAATAACAGCAACAACTGCTACCGAACTAACAATGTAGAAAGGACAAACAGCAACACGAACAATCCGAAGGCGAACAGAACACGCAAATGGCGCACAGCGTGTCCATTTTGCATAAGATTAAGGACATTGGAAGACACATTTTTTGTGCCTGCCCAAACCCCCCACTCCAGGCGAAACCCAATCCCATTCACAAGCCCAATCCCAATCCCTTGGCCTGGGCAGCTGGGCCGCGTAGATTAATGAGCTAGGGCTAAAACGCAACGATTATGTAAATCGACCGCAGCCCGTTAAGGCTGCCAGCCAAATAGTTCGTAATATATATATATATATATATTATATATGTATATACCCAATGTATGTGTCCGTGTAGCAGACATTGCCGTAGACGTAGTTGAAGTCGTACATTCTCTATTCACGCCCACTAATGTGATTTATTTCTTGGTCGCCGGCGGCGCCGTTTTTCTCTTCCTTGTTTCTCTCTTTCTTTTTTTATACAGGGTGCCACTGGCGTAACCGGCGCTCGTGGGCCGGAAGGTCTGCAGGGGGAGAAGGGCGAGCCAGGCGTCGATGGTATGCCCGGAGTGATGGGTCCGCCCGGACCTCCGGGTCCGCCTGGTTTGCCGGAGAGCTACGATGTGAGTATAAATTTAATTCGTAATAAAAATTAATTAAAGGAATATCACAATTAGAATTTGTCGTGCTTACACAATTATCTTTTATCTTTATATATTCATACATATAAATATATATGTATATATCTCATTTATCACTCGAGCCTTATTTAAAAAAATTTTTTTTTATCATGCTATCGTATTTTATTTAATATTATCAAATATTTACATACATGCCATTAATCTCACATTTATAATATTCATACTTTTACTTTGCTTACTCTCTTTTTTTTTAACTATACAAAGAAGAAGAGAAATGCAAAATATATTTGTACACCCTGTACCAAAAAGAAATTTGTATGCCTTATTTTCAATCTATTTAAATTATTTTGTTTGACTACTGACTTTCATACATTCTATCAGACTCATTTGTTACAGGGTATATAAAAGTCTCTACTACCAATAATATAAATAATTAAATACTCTTGTCACAAAAAGTTTACGAGAGTATCCAATCTTCGGTGAACTGAAGATTTAAGTTTCAGTTTCTTTAACTTTTTTTTTCACTTGAATTTTGGGCCTTAAATTGCAACTTTTACGGAAAACCCGAAACGGAAAAGTCGTTCGTCCGTTTATCTATATCCGACGGATGCGTCCAATCACGCACGTTCCTCTTTATGAATTGTGTGCCACGGCGGAGCATTTGGCGGCGGGCATCGGTCATGTTTTGCTTGCCACACAATTTGCCTAAACCAATTTCCTTGCTGAGTAGCAGCAGAGCTGAGGAACGGCTGCACCTGTACACTGTGAAAAATTGGTGGCTAGATTTTGGCATGGCAGGGAAGTCTGACTGGCAGCCAGTCTTGGGTTTGTTGTCGCAAATGGGTTATCTGTGCTAATAATCTTAAAACCACAAACCTACAACAACAACAACAACAAAAACAGCAACTGTAGCAACAGCAACAGCAACAGTAACAGCAACAACAACAATAACAACAGCAATGGCGCCTTAAACAACACGAACACCTCGCAGAAATGCCGAAACGTAAGTGTCCTGAACACGCAAACCAAAACAAGCCCACACCGAAGTTCCGCTGGAGACCCGGCCACCCATTTTTGGCCACGTGCAACTGACTCCGGGCCTGGCGCCGCCTGCGGGTTTCTGATTCAGGTCTTACGGAGAGTGCTGGCTGCCAGCTTGTGGCAATTACTGTTATCAGCGCATGGCGCGCAGTTCACGCGGTTAAACGCGCTAACACGCATACAGATACTGACTCACACACACTCGCATTTGTATTGCCAGCTTTTAACCCTTCACTGAGAGCAAAACTTTTATTTTTTGTTGTTGCCCGTTTTATCATCGCATTTCAACGCCGTATGTTGCCTGCTTGGGCGTATCTCTCAGTACGTTGTGTATGTGTGTGTGTGACTGTGTGTGCGGTTGTGGCCGTAATCATTATCGCGCTGTTACGGTTATGAGAGTGTCAAGCTACTTATGGCTAACGCGCCAGTTAAATCAGTCGCTCGCTCAAAGTCAGCTTCCCATAGTTTTATGCGCTACTCGTGGGGGGGTTTATTATCATTATCGCATTGCTATCGTGGGTGGGGGTGGGGGTGGGAGGTGTACGATGTGGGTTGGGGCTTGTAGGCGTTGCCAATTGCTGTTGTTCTTATTGCTGTCAACCATTTTGACCTTGTTGAAGCCATGTACCAGGGGAGGGCAAAAAAGCTTTTAAGTTTATTAGAACGACTTTTGATTGTTGACACGGAGACAATGTTTTGTTTTGTTTTTTTTTTTTTTTTTAGCCTAAACGAATCATTGGGCGTTATGGGAATGGGAAGTAGGTGATGTGTAAATGTTGCAATTTAACAGCCAGAATTGAAACTATGACAACCCCATTGAATTGAAATCATATATTAATACGCTTTAATTCCATTGCCCATTGTCTTATGCTATATATATTATAAACAAATCGTACCACAAAATATGTATTCTTGTAACAATCAACACATAAATAACAGATTAATTGGAATCCTACCAGGACTTTCAAGGTATAAACATTTAACAATATCATTTTATGTTCCCCACTAAAACTAAAGATAAAAAAAAAAAAAAGAAAACAAGCAAAAAAATAAACATTAACATAACAAGAAAACAAAAGCAAAAGTTTGCTTCGGGTAAGCATTGGCCACAAAACCTAATGGACTAGAACCCCTCGGCGTCATTAGTCCCAAGCATTAGGGGCGTCACACTCACACTCACACACTAACACACGCACACAGAAAAGGGGGCGCTCTAGATCATTAATCAAATTTCCGTAGCCGATATATGTGTCTATGTGTCTATGTGTGTGTGTGTGTGTGTGTGTGTGTGTGTGTGTGTGTGTGTGTGTGTCTGACTACGTGTATTCTTGTGAGGGTCAGTGGCGCCATCAAAGGTCGCCTGCTGCTTAAAAAATGGCCCAAAAAATACATGTATCGAAATATAAATTGTACAACAAGCAAATATTTAACAAATTACTATGCTTTACCTTCCCCCCACACACACACACACAACAACAACAACAATCACACAGGAATCCTTAATGGGCAACTCTATGACCAACCTACGCAGCTCCACCGCCACCCAAGCAGGACCTAAAGGAGCGCCAGGTGATAAAGGTGAAGTTGGCCGTGCAGGAGATCGAGGTGAAAAGGTGAGTCAAAGTTCAATACCAATATACTTGTGTATATATGTATGTGTGAGTGAGTGAGTGCATGTGTGTTTGGGTGTGTGTGTGTGTGCATTATAAAGTGTGTGAGCAACATTGTTGTATCCAATAATAACTTCTGGTCTATTGATTGCTCAATTGATTTCGATTGCTCGAAACATCAAATGCCAAGAAGAAAAAATTGTGAATCAATATCCGAGAGTCCTTTATTTTCCATATGCTTAAACGAACAGCTAGAAAAATCCACTTAAGATGATATATGCTTTCGGTTTTCTTGTCACATTTGTACTTTAACTTCCAGCAAGTGGACATCGTTTATCTAAAAGTCGCAGATTTATGGCATTGTGTCCATAATTTGATGCATAAATTTCTATCAGGATGTCGCATTATTTGTTGTGGGGTAATTTGTAAGCGTTTATAGCTCATTTGGCTGCCAGTTGATATGATCGAGGTGCTCTCTAGTTTATTAGTAATCGTTTACTAAACTCCAACCAAAGTCTGACCAGTCAGACTGACAGTCATTCCGTTCAGTTCCGCTCCGCTCCGTTCCGTTCCGTTCCGTATGTCCAGTCGCAGTCTCCCTTCTACTCACATTTTGTATTATTTTTATAATAAGTTTTGGCCATTTCTGCAGCTCATCCTGCTTAGATGGTGCTTACTTCCCTCCCATTACGTTTCATGCTATTTAGCAGCTTAGGGACTCGGACTCCCTGTGAGCCACTGTTAGCTAGTCCAGCTCCTCCTCCTCTTCCTGCTCCTGCTTCTGCTCCTGCTGCTCTAGCTGGACCCCTCGTTAAAGAAGGTCGGTGAGCTGGAAAAAAGTGGCGCGCATATTTCTTTTATGTGGAACCTCAAAACTTTAAGCCAGCCGACACACACTCCCTGGAATATAATATGTTTGTAGTTTGTTTCCCATTTCTGTGGGGCAGAGTTTGTCGCACGTGGACATCAGCAGAAGCTAAATCTAAAGCTAGAGCAGAAGCTGGAGCCGGAGCTGGAGGGGATTGGTGCAATCCCTGGTTGTGGGTGTTTCACGGATTGTCAGTCAACTTCCGCTGCTGCTCTCACACCTCCAATTTTTGTGCGTGTGTGACAAGATTTATTTGACCTTTGATATATTACGTAAGTACACACATTTATGCCTATTTGGCCAGTGGCAAAGTCTCTTCCTTTTTTTTTTTAAGGGCCTGCTTCGCTTCTCTCAAACGATATTTAATCGAGCGTGAAATAAAAAGAAATTATGCAAAAGCCACAGCTTTAGGAAACTGTATAAAAAATCGATTTAGATTTTCTGATAAATTTACGCCCAATTTACGCCCACACACGCACACACACAGGGCAAAAATATATTATTGCATTTGAATTTTGGAAACTAATATTGAAATTAGCATTTTAAACGTATAAATACACGCACAATTAGTTACGTTTCATTTAACTCAAAAGACGCCCCCAAACCCGAAATGAAAATCCGGTCTTCTTGGAAGACAGCCCCGGAAGCAATCGCGCGTACTTTGTAATATTACACTCACACAGCCAGCCACATACACAGTCACACACACAGTCACACAAACAGTCACATGCACAGTCACTTGTGTGTTAGTGCGTGCTTTCGTTCGTGTGTGTGGGTGGCTTATTAATTATTCATTAGTTGGCATCAAGCTGACGACATGGAGCGAGGCCTGCAGCAACCAACACATGTGGGGGTCAGGTCAATTTAAAGCAGTTTCACACACCAAAAGTGCTCATCCCACAGCCTCCATACTCCATACTCCATACTTCGCATTCCTCTCCCTTTCCACCCAAAAACCAAAATCCAAACTGGGAGTAGGCGCGCGTAAATTTATGGCAAACCATTTAAGGCGCTGATGATGTGGAAGACGACATTGGGGATAAATCGGGAGCACTTGGGTTGGGATTGGGATTGGAGACCGTCAGGCGTTTTGCAAACTTCCACAAAGCAAAGTCCCAAAAAGGCAGAAGTTCACATGAGCAACAAAATTCGGGAATGCTGCCCGACTAGAAGATACCCGTGCTGAGTATATATCTTCTCATATATTGTAAATTATCTGTGCCTTATCTCTGTCCTTATCCACGTAGATATATCAAAAGCTGCTTAAGAAATGCTTCGGTTCCATATAAAATTTTGCTGTTATCATTCCTTCCATTGTCTGACTTAATGGCTTCTCTTGACACTTAAAATCTTCAAGATAACAATCGAAATATCATTTTTCAACCCTTCCTTAATATAACTATCTATAAGTGTTACAATATTCGGTATTCAGCCGGGAATACTTGATAAAAGAGTAGGCCTTATACAAGCATAATATATCTGTTGATAGGTTTTTGGGTTGGGATTTGAATACGGGTTCGGGTACAAAACGAAAGTCAGAGAAAGAAAGTCGTCTTTTGGCAATGGTTTTGTGTTGTCGGGCTTGTCACCAGTATTGCATACACTTCGGCGCATAAATTTATATACGTTACGCCAGTGTGTGTGCGTGAGTGTGTGTGCGTGTGTGCGTGTGTGAGTTGGTTTTATTGTGGGGATTGTGGATTTTAGAATTGATTTGATTTCGAAATGAGTTTGAATTGAATTTTGCCGACGACAAAACGTTTGAAATTGAGTTTTACGGCCAAATTAGGCGTGAGTGCGCCCCCTGGGCATGTACCGTATATTTAATACCGTAAATCATTTTACACACATTCCCTCACACTCTTTTCTCCATCCACCAACAGGGCCACAAAGGTGCGCACGGCCCCGCCGGACCCAAGGGTGAGCCCGGAGCACCAGGCCTACCCGGATTGGCCGGCCAGCCCGGCGATGGCAACGGCACCAAGGGCGAGCGCGGCGAAAAAGGCGAGAAGGGGATGCGCGGCAGGCGCGGCGGCACCGGACCGACCGGTCCAATTGGACCCCCCGGCAAACCGGGACCCATGGGTGACATCGGACACTCGGTAAGACACACTCGTTACTTCTGCATCCATATTCATGTGTCGGCATCAGCTTGCACTTGGCCAGACACTTTCTGGCCACAAGAATTGGAAACCGATTCCCCGAAACTTGGTTGAAATAAACTCTAACGAAAGTATTTGAAGTGGATTTTCATCACGGCTATTCAGGACGCGATTCCAATTGCAGTTAACCTAGAATTTCAGTTTTGCCCATTATTCCGCAATAACAGCAGCTGCAACTGCCACAACAACAAGAACAATAACTACCGTTACAATGGAAAGTCTCATATAAACGGAAAAGTTTGGCTTGGCTGTCTGCGCGCTTTGGCAACTGGCGTCGTTTACCGCCTCTCAAAATCAAAGTCAAGCAACGTATTTACATGAAGCCAAACGAAAGTTTGACTCAATTCGTGGCACTGCCACACGAGGAGGCAGCGGCAACAGCAGCAACAAAACATCAAAGCGCTGCAACTACCAAATTGTTGCACTCTAAACTGGAAAAGTTTTGCCGATTTTGGCAATTGTTCAACTTGGGTTTTTATACCCGAGTTACTCCACTTGTTAGTAACGATTCCTCTTATCCGTTTGACCCTGCCACCTGCTTCCACTTTGAACTCTTCGGCAGTTGCAGTTGCAGTTGCCGGTTGCCGGTTGCCGGTTGCTGGGTGCTGGTTGCAAAAAAGTCCACCGGACAGCGATTAAAGCAAATCTTTTCTTTTTGGACATCGTTTATGAAATTGCGTTTTCTAGGGACGACCCGGAATGATTGGACCAAAGGGTGAGACCGGAGCCAAAGGAGTGAAAGGCGATTCTGTTGGACGTGATGGAGTAAGTTTCAAGAGTTCATTTTTAACTAATTATTATTGCTCATGCCTCTCCATTTCCCATCTACCAGGTTAAGGGCGAAAAGGGAGATCGGGGCAGCGATGGTCGTGACGGCCTGCCCGGACCACCTGGACTGCCTGCCACAGCAGGTGGCAGCGATGGTGACAGCAGTGGCGTGCAATATATACCAATGCCTGGTCCGCCGGGACCGCCCGGGCCACCCGGCATGCCCGGCTTATCGATAGCCGGACCCAAGGGAGATGCTGGCATGGACTCACGCAGCAGCTTCTTCGGAGACGCCTCCTATTACGGTCGACCAGGTAAGACAATGAATGAATTCACCTCAAAGCTGTTTACAACAAATTGTATATACAAGCATAATTTGTACATGTATAGTTAGGTGCCCGTACTTGTGCCCATGATTCATAACTGTACATATGTGCCCACCCACACACATTCACACACACTCACACACATAGACAGACAGAAGTAATTAGCATACTCGCATACCATAACAAGATATCAATTCCAAATCATTCTGTATTATACTCGTGATCAAGGTGCGCGCTCATCTTTAGACGAACTTAAAGCCCTGCGAGAGCTGCAAGATCTGCGAGATAGACCCACAGATGGGACAGCTGGTAAACCATCAAAATCCAATCCAATCAAATCAAATCGAAACAAGTCACAAAAAAATAAATTGATGTAGTGAAATTTCTTTATCGATGTTGCATGCCTTAACATTCTCTTTTCTCATATATAAATCTATGCATACTTATAAAGTAGTACATATTCATATACATATACATATACAATTACACCCATCATGTCCTTGGAATGCCTTCACATCCAGGGAGGGGTTCGGAATCGGTCTCATTATTTGCACATCATCATCGTCTCATTTGCGTTAATGAAGTACATGTAAACATTTTGTTCAACATTTTTACATAGTCATGCATTCACTTAACAAAAACAAAAAGAAAAACCACACAAAACATGACAATGAATGCTCCAAAATATATATGCTCTATAGGTTTCACCTGTTAGCCTATAAACGTGTGTGCTTGAGCATGTGTTACCCTCTAGGGGATGGAGTAGCCTTTGCCTGTACCCTTTTAGGGGAAGTCTTTGCCTTCTGGCAGGGAATGTCATTAGAGAGTGATTATTTTTATTCAGGGCTGCAAGCTGTGAGAATCTTAAATGTGATCTTATTTGCAAAAGTTAAAAAATTCAAATTGTTCTGCAGCCCTGGATACAATATCTTAAGCTCGAAAGTTTGATCTTTTAATATAAATTAATTCAAATAGATTGATTAGTGATTATTTATAAGCAGGGCTGCAATTTCATCTGATAAATTGATATTGTTTTGCAGTCCTGTGTAATTTATCTACGAGTCGCTCACGTTCTTCTTTTTCGCAGCACACATTAGATATACATATATCTTATTAGTCTTATTAATTCAATAATATTTCCTTTTTAGATTAGTTAAGTAAGCTTAATTTTCCATATTATTTTCATTCTTATATCTGTAATAGGTAAATAGAAAACGTTTAACGAATGGCTTAGTTTTATACATTCTACAGATTAGTTGCAGTATTGGTTTGCTTATCAGCGCGCACAGATTTATATGCAGTTCAATAATATAATGTATATATGTATATATACGTATAAGTTTAGTTATCCTTAATCGATATTTAACACGCATGTCTCGGAATCATCATTTGCAGAACCTCCGCGCCAGACGGCGCACTCGCACAAACACGAGGATTCGCCCCTGGGCTTGGGATATGACGAGGAGCTGCCATACTTTTCCGCATCATCATCGAACATGAACATGAGAATCGTGCCAGGTGCAGTCACCTTCCAGAACATAGACGAAATGACAAAGGTGCGTTACCCAACCACATGCACACACGCACACACACACACTACCCACACACACACTACACAAATCTATGTTCGTAGAGGATTCCCCAGCGTATTTTTATTACATTTTTTATTTTTAACTCATTTAAATTTGGTATCTCTGACATTCCACAGAAATCGGCGCTCAGCCCACCCGGAACACTGGCTTACATAACCGAGGAGGAGGCGCTGCTCGTGCGCGTCAACAAGGGCTGGCAGTATATAGCGGTAAGTGGAATTCTGTGCCGCTTACCATATGGCTTCTCGATGGTATTGGTATAGGGACTGAGACTGGGACTGGGACTGGGATTGGGACTGGGATTGGGATTGGTATTGGTATTGGGCTAAAGCAAACAAGTGTGGCTCGTGCGTGCCTTCTCAAATGCCAAATATGGCGAAACAAAAGTCGCTGGCGAGCTCCATTATTTTATGGAGAAGCCTTTGGATTTTGGCCCAACCCATTTGGCTGTTTCTCGTATATTATGAAAATATGGCTCAGGCGAAACAAAACAAAACAAAACAAAAAGCAAAGCAAAACAAAATAAAATGCAATAAAAATAGAAGCAAAAGGGAAATGAGGGATGGGCTGGAAGACGTTTGACGTATGTTTGTTTATTTTGCCTCTTGTTTTTGGCCATAAAATAGGGTTTTGTTTGGCAATGTCCTTGTCTTGGCGGCTGCTCCTTCAGGGTTTTTTATTTGCACATTAAATGTTGCAGACGTTCTGACTGATTGCCAATGGATCGGCAACAAGCCCCGAACCATGTGTGTATGTGTATGCCCCGTTATTCAATTATATTGACTCGCGCCCCGGCTTTTCACTCAAGCGAGTTAGCGATACAACAAAAATACCGCTGCTCCTAAGCCACCAGCCATTGGAAGGAATCGACGCCTCGAGCACGTAATATTGACGCAGACCTGATGGACCCTGGCAGATGTCAGCCAATTCGAATCAACCCACTTCCTACAAGACATTCCGTCACCCACTCACACAGTCACACAATCTCACAGTCACTCAGTCAGTCAGTCAATCAGTCAGCAGCTGCGCCGCTAAAAAACAAACAAACAAACAAACGAAACAAACGAAACTTTTATTGGCAAGGAATAAAACATGCATACGCCAGCAGAGACTCCGAATGGGTCATAAACCGTAACTGGAGATTAAGAATAATATTAAATCGAATTGGGAAATGCAATATTTTTACTCAAATGTCAATTCGAATCTATATATAGCAATGTTAAACTTCAGCACTTTCGCACACACACAGACACACACACAGGCACATATGCACCAGCATAGGTTTCTTAACTGCATTACTCAACAGTGGCAATTAATCTTGCCTGTCGTTGAAACCGAAGGTAAAACTCTGCCAATTTGCTCTGGTCAGCACTTTTGGAGCGAGCAACAACAAAAAATATAAGTAGAAGCGTCCACAAATTGCACGCAAAATTGAACAATTTTGGAATAGCTTGTTAGACATTAAAGTGGCCACAATTTGTGAGCAGTTTTCGGCCAAGTTAGTTCCAGATTTGGGGCAATGCTTTATTAAAAAAGTATTGCATGCTTTTTAGAGCGCCTGATTGTGCAGAGTGTACAGTACATATGCTCAAAATTGTTCAAGATTCGATTTCCGTTTCCGCTGTTGCATGCACAAAGCCAATACCCCAGTCAGCCAGCCAGCCAGCCAGCCAGCCAGCCAGCACAGCATGAGTTGTGGGCGTGGCCCGCCCACATTGAACCACCTCCTCCTGGCAAGTGGGCCTGCCATCTGCATGCCCACAAGAAGGGAAATGGAAATGAACTCGAAAGAGAAAGACTTGACGTTCGAGCTGGAGGCGCCGAAAGCGAGAAGGTGGGGGTTGGTGGGAGTGGCACAAATCTCATGTCTTTGACGGCAACATTTAAATACTTTTGGCAACAAAACGTGCATGGAGCTTCCTTTGAAAAATGTCGGCAAATCAAGCAAAAGCTCATTGACGCTGCCAGAACGGGCTTTTATTTCCTTGCCAAAGCTAGTGACTACCTCACTCTCTCTCTCTCTCTCTCTCTCTCTCTCTCTCGTTTGCTCTCTCTCTCTCTCTTTCTCTGTTCCTCTCGGACTTTCTCTGTCTCTCTGTCTAAGCTACTTGCAGCATCAGTGGCGACATTCGCGTCCTAATTAGATTTCACTACACGAAGTCGACTACTAAAAGTTCAAAATAGTAATTAAAACTTTCGCACAGTGTCCCCCAATTCAACAAAAATGTAATCTTGAATTATTAAAATATTACAGTTACCAAGAGAGAGAGAGCTTTCTTCTGGATGTGTTTATTAACTTAAAGGTTTACTCGCTAAGCTGTCAAATACAATGTAAATACTCTTTACAAAGTTACATTTTGATATTCGTGGAAAATGTTAAAGTAGCATTCTACCACATATAACAGAACTGAAGCTTTATCTCGGATCTTCTTCTTATTTTTAAAAGGGTGCTTGCTTTGGGAACATTGGGGGCATAAACCTGCCCTCAGGCTATAAAATATTGATTAGTTGTGTAACTGATATCGCTTTTAATTATAACTTGTCTAAACTCATTTCTATTTATTTATTGACAGCTGGGCACACTGGTGCCGATTGCCACACCAGCCCCGCCCACCACAGTGTCGCCTTCGTTCCGTCATACTCTACAATCAAAAAACCTGCTGAATAGTCCGCCTCCATTGCTCAACACGCCGACGGTAAGTGCCTCTTACTCTCTCTCTCTCTCACTCTCTCTCTTTATATATATACATATATGTATATATAATATGTATCATATATCACTTAATAAGCATCCATATACATACGTCTATATTAATACCTGTTCTTTAACTCAGTCACGATGTGAATAACGGTACTTATGCAGCTGCAAATGTGCATTAAATGCTTAACAAATATTTCAAATAGTTTTTGCTGCATAAGTGCCGCAATTGTTGAAAGTGCTTCAAACTGTAACCAAAGCTCACTCAAAATACTCGTCAAATGATAGCTTTAAATATTATAATCAATATTTAGCAAACATTTAACCAATTCAGTTAATAAACACCACTAAAAACCATTTATTTATTAATTGTTATTAAATGCAGTTTACAACCGCGCCCGAATACGAAACGGTAATTAAATAAAATATTATACACTGAAAGCAACAATAACAACAACTACAACAAGAATAATACTAAATCGAATTAACGCATCTCCTGCACACACACACACACACACACACACACACACACACTCACTCACACTAATACATAATCCGATTTTGGTTTGGTCAATGAAATGAAATGTTTTTAATTAGTGCAAATTCTATTTTGAGTTCTGCAAATATAAATTTGTGTAGTTTCTGAATTTCGATTATGTTTGTCAATTATGTATTTAATAACTATTGTATATTTATGCTGGTTATGTCTAAAACTATGTCATTCAGTTTTACTTTGTGTAGCTTATATTTCAAGAATTGCATCTTAACTCAACCGAACAAAAACAAAGTTGAGTGTTTTCTTTTCTCTTTTGTGTACTCTTCAAAAACGATTTCTTTTCGCATATCTTTTACAATGAACATTTTTTCGTATTATTCTCACAATTGCTGCTTAAATTATTGGGATCGTTGACAATAAATGATGCCCAATAAAATACCCTATGAATCACTCGTATTACATTCACAGTGGTATCCGCGTATGGTGAGTTTGTTCTTTCCTTTTTTGTTATTGTTAAGAATCAGAGAAAACCTTGGAATAACGCAGTAGCCAAACACTAGCCTGGGATTCGAATTCTGTTCCTCGTTGCCCGACTGACAGCTCATCTACCCAGGACTCTGAATGTCCTTTCCTTACAATTAACGCAAACCAAAAAATATTTATCAAAGGCCCCTTCCAGTTAATTGCTTATATACACACATATATATGTATGTGTGTATGTATATAGATATTTGTCAGCAAGTTGCTTTGAATTTGTACCCCCGTAGGTTTGTTTGCCTTCCACAATATTTTACAAATTGAAATATCTTTTAAATATTTCGCTATTTATTACACACTCTTATCATTGAAAACAGCCTGAAAACAAGTTGAAGTTTGCTTCTCATACTCGACTTCGACTGAACAAACAATTCGCAGCCATTAAATTCTATATTAATTAGATTTCAAAATGCTTGACATAAATTCCAAATTAATTTTCTGCCATATTTTGTAATCCTCTTCCTCGTCTTCGATACAAAAGCTTCGCGTGGCGGCCCTCAATGAGCCGTACGTTGGCGACTTGCAGGGGATTCGAGGCGCGGACTTCGCCTGCTATCGTCAAGGACGTCGAGCTGGTCTTCTGGGCACATTCAAGGCATTCCTCACCTCCAGGTAAGCACCAGAGTGGGACTTACAGCCGGACAGCCAGACAGTCGGACAGTGTTTGAAAGGCCGGGTGTGTCTTATCTGTCCTTAGATTCTTTTTCCGCGTATTAGGCATGTTTTTATGTTTAGTTTGGTTTTTGGGCGCTGCGCACTTCAGCACTCGACAGCATTGCTTCAAGATGGCATTGCTCATACGCAGCGTTGGCCAGCACCAAGAACCACCCAACGGCGCTTTTGGAACTCATTAACTGGAACATAATCTTGATATTTGAAGCAAAGCAAGAAAAGCGCACAAAATATGAAAACAAAAGCCGCTAAAAACAATCTCCAGCAATTTATTTACACACTGGCAGCGCACAAAGCGCTGAATGGATGCCAAAATAAATGTTCAGGCTGCCTGCCAGAGAAAAGCATAAATAAATAAAGAAATATGTACTTATGTAGGTATACAAATATATATATATATATACGCTATATATATGCATACGGTTCTATAGCCATGCTTAAGAGCTGAACCGACAGGCAGCTGCCTCTTGGACATTTCGTAGGTAGTTTGTTTACCTGCTTTAAATTTGCTGGCTCTTTATTCCACAGCTCGTATTCGTAATCCCCTGTTAAATGTATTTTTCCTTTTTCTTTCGCTCACAGGGTGCAGAATCTAGACTCCATTGTACGTCCGGCTGATTGGGAGCTACCAGTTGTAAATATCCGAGGCGATGTGCTCTTTAACTCCTGGAAAGGCGTCTTTAATGGCCAGGGCGGATTCTTCTCGCAGGCACCGCGAATCTATAGCTTTAATGGCAAGAATGTACTCACAGATCCATTGTGGTAAGTTTCTCAGTTTCTCGGTTTCTCAGCTGTGACTGTACATGCAATCTTCATTATCCACGCAGGCCGCTGAAGCTGGTCTGGCACGGATCACTGCCGAACGGAGAGCGCTCCATGGACACCTACTGCGATGCCTGGCACTCCAGTTCACACGAGAAGTTCGGCTTTGCCAGCAACCTTTTGGGCAACAAGCTGCTCGATCAGGAGCGACAGCCCTGCGATGGCAAACTGATTGTTCTATGCGTGGAGGCGTTGTCGCAGGACCGACGGAAAAAACGTGACGTCAGCAGCAGGTAAGCAGATGGATACAGAAACAGTTGGAAAGGGGCGTTAGGGGAATGGGACAAAGCAATGAAATGCTTACACGTGTTTTATTGATTTGGCATTAACTTTTTATGGTGCATGCCACGCACCCGAACTTTGCTCATTACAGTCGCAGTCACAGTCGCAGTCGCAGTTACAGTAACAGTCGCGGCGAACTGGAGCCTGAGCCGGAGCCGGAGTTGGAGCTAGAGTTCAATACGGCCGAGGAGTACGCCGAGCATTTGGATAATTTACTGCTGTAAGAGCCGCAACTGCAGAGCAACCACCTATAGAATCGGTAACTGTAACTGCAATACAATACAATACAATACAATAGAATTCAATACAAATGTGAACACTATCACACACTCACACATATACATACCCATGCAGACATTACCTGTAAACGTATATCATGGCCATGCATAAATATAATCAGCGAATTCCAAACTAAACCAAAAACTACTCAAGTAAGCGATGGATTAACAATTGCATAGTCAAATATGAGAGCCTATATATAAATACTCACATACTTATGGATAACTATTATATATCTCAATGTATATATATATACATATACGTATATATATATATATATGTAATTTGTCATATCTTATGTTCGACAGGCAAACAAAAAAACATTTTTGTACAAGCGAGTTATGTAATGTTCGTAATTGTAATAGTAGAAAAGAAATTAAAAGCTAAGCTAATATTTTGTAATTAAGCCACAGCGAAGACGAAACATATTAAGGTTAGTTTTTTAAGGTTCCGCAACCAGGACCTAAGTGAGCTGGTCCCCATTAACACTATCCGTATTGAGACCAAGCGCACCTTTCCAATAGCAAACGAACTGGCCAAATTAGCAGGTGGATCCACGTGCAAATACATTTTACACGGCTGTATACGTGCACAAATGTATTTTGTCAAAGACTTCTAAATGTGTAAATGTTTAAGATTAAAAACCCGATACGAAAATGAAATCCGGAAATCAGAGCAAACCATTTTAAGAGCCACGAAACCAACGTTTTTAACTAAATCAGCTCCAATGTGCATTATGTTTTAAGCCAATCCAGTTTTCTATTCTACTTACTCGAAATGTAGCCAGATTTTCTACATTGAAATACTCGTTATTATATAATAATATTAATGAAGCCCTTTTTTGATATGAACGCAATAGAATAACTGAATTATAGCAGTAATTGCATTAATTGCATTAATTGCAGTAATTTATATGTAATAAATAAATAAATAAATGTAACTTATTATAATTCTAGTGCGACGATTACTAACGGGTAATCCACAATTACTTGTACCAGTATAGTTAGTTATATAATTTAATTTGCATTTAATTAATGCATTTCCATCTACAGATTTGTAATGTAATTAATTGTAATTATATAACGAACAAAATTATCATTTTTATTAAAGCAACAAATAAAATAGAGAAACAGCAAAAGAAATGCTAATTGGGTCAAAGTCAATCCCAAGCAATTATTTAAATACATATTAAGTATATCATAGATGTGTATCTAACTACGCATTATGCAAATAACTACTTTTAGTGAAATCAAAATGAATACTTAAAACCCTCTAGTCGTAAGCCTAATACTTCTATGCAAATTGAAAGTGCATATAAAATAAATACAAATACAATTACGTATGATAAATAATCTACAAATAACAGTGGGTATTATTTTCTCATTTGTTTATTATATGGCAAGGGATCGGGATTACAATTTAAATAAAATTTGTGTGAATCTTTCGTCTACGAACTACACATACATTTTTTTGATCTCAATTAGATGATCATTCGGGAACTGAATTTAGTCCAATTTATACATAATTACAAAATATCCGAACTTAAAATAACGGTAACTCAATGAAGTATACTTCGATCTTCGAAAATGATTTCCTTTAAACGTGATCTTTAAAAAATGTATTGCAATTGCTATAACTGATTAGTACCCGCTGTTCGAATATGTTACCTTTTCGAACTCGAACTCACGTTATACTATGGATTTATATTTCTAATAGATATCTTTAGTGTTATTAACCCATTACTCTACATCTTTGCTCCTACTCAAAAATATTTTGTACATTTCGATGCACATATTTCGCCATTTGCTTAAGTTCCATAAATCGTCGAAAATCCATAAACCGAATAATAAATAATTTCTTTACGCAATACAATTTGTCTAAATTGAGTTTTTGCGGAGGAGAAAAGAATTTTGTGTGGAAAACAACTGAAGCAAAGACATTGTCTCGAAATATCTTTGATCAATATTCTACACTTAGGTTAAAATCAATTTTCATTTGCATTTTAAATTCCGAACTAGACATTCACTATAAAAAAAAAGGAAAACAAAGCACATTTTGGTCTGCTCCAGCTGTGAATGTTCATCGCACGTTTGATTACCAATTTAAATAATTTTTCACTTGAATTAAAGCAAATGATTTCAAACAGTGAGCGCCATAAAATAGCACAGCCCCAACTCAAACGGTGCTTCCTTTGCTCCCCTTGGCCACATTTTGGGGTCTTGATGCTTTATGAATTTCAATGGCAGCATAGTTTCAACGGTGGCTGCGAATGTGGTCGCCACTGACATAGATACAGATACCGATACCGATACAGAAGCAGATACAGATTCAGATAGAGATACAGCTACAGATGGAGACAGAAAGCGTTTGGAAGGTAACCAAAGCAGTCTGACATTCGACAGAGGACAGGCAACAAACAAATAAACAAGCCGGCAGGCCAAAGGAAAGCCAACAATTGCGATTACGATTGCGATTGGGTCTGGGATTGGGATTGGGATTGGGATTGGGACTGGGGACTGGAATTGGGATTCAAATTGTGGTTGTTGCGTTTGTGAGCCGCCAGTCGGAGTCAGCCACTTAGGCACAAAGCAATCAAATCAGATGAGCAGAATGAAATTTTAATTTAATGAATGAATACCAAAATTTTTGATTAGTTGATTAGCTGTGAAGTCGAGAAGTCGGTAAGTCGAAAAGTCATATGGCCATTGCGCATTTACCAGGGCCAACAAAACAGCCACTCAACGGTATTGAAGAGGTGAATGCGAATGGGAGCGTCGACTGCAAAAGAATCGTTGCCAAGGTAAGGTATAAATCGAGCACAGAGCAAGTTATAATAACATTTTATACGAGTATCTTTTGTAGTCGATTGCATTTTCACTTTTCAATTATAAGAGCTGCCGGCTGAAGAAACGGGCAAACTTTTAAATTCCGACTGCGGCTGACAATGTCATTCATCATAACACGTTTAGCCGTGAGCTTATTAGATTCCACTTTTGTACCCAGGCGCGTTTACAACTTTCTCTCCTTGTTTCTCATTTTCATTCTTTTCAATCTTTTTGTTGTTTTCATTTTCATTTTCAGTTTCATTTCGGTTTCCATTTTATTTTCCTTTATTTGGTACAAAACACACGACTTGCTGCTTGCCAAACCGCACAACTTACGCATTTGGCATCCCGTGGAAGTTGCTCAGCGTGTGTGCGGGTGTGCATGTGTCTGAGTGTGTGTGTGTGTGTCTGTGTGAGCAGAGCACGTTTCGTATGTGGCACACACACACACACACACATGCTTACATATGTCACGAATAAAAACAATTTATCATTTAGCTTATCAAGCAAGGCCTAACGTCCATTATTTTGCGGACGCTATGCGCAGAATTGTTTTTTGATGATGGTCGTAGCCGTAGCCTCCGGCCGTACAGCAGTCGCTCCGACGGAAAGACAAGGGCCAGGCCGGCTAACAGGACAAGCAAAGCAAAGCAAAGCAGAGCCCATGTAAATAGGTAAAGAAATGGCTAAGAAATGATTATTGTGCTTTTTACCAATAGCTGACTCTGATTTTGATTAAAATACGTTGCATTCTCCAGGTGCATATACGTGTATATCGTATGCACGTGCCGCAAGTAACGGTAACTGTAACGAAAGTGGAATATCGAAATGCCTTTGCTGGCGGCACAAGTGCGCCGACTGTGCCGCTCTAATAACCGACTTGGGCCTGTACGGCTTGTACGGCCGGGCTCAACGTGTAACTGCAAACCAACAATTATGCATGCCAAGCCGCAGAAACCGATGCACCGGCGGCTACGGCAGCGACCACGGCGACAGCCACATCAGAATTTGCATAACTTTGTATGATTTTTCAACAGCAGAACGCCACAAAATCATTCAAACAGGCACTGGCAAACCGAGCAACAACTTAGGCTTCGTTCTGACTAAAACATACCCTGTAATACAATAATAATATATCTGAATATAAATCAGAATTAGTTTCTTTTGAATATGTTGCAAGGATTTCAAAGTGTCTGCCATCAACTGCTCTTGAGGCCAAACGATTTGCAAGTGCCGCAAATACCCCTTTTATATGTCCGCCTTTTAAAGGGTAAAAACGCAGATATCCGCCTTTAAATACACACATACACACACACTTACACAGTGTCAGTGAGCCGTCAACATTTCAACTTGTCATGCGAGCAGACACATTCGCTTACACACGCACACACACACATACACACGGGTATACACACATGCACACAGAGAGAGAAGGAATTTGAAAGCCGAAGACGTTGCCGCTGGCCTACCTTCAATTTGTCGGGCTTCAGCGGGCATTCGATATCATGTTTTCTGTTGCATACTTCTGCGACTGCAACAACAACTACAATGGCAGTTGCAACGTATTATTTCAGTTACGTTTTGCGGATATGCAACTGAAAACTTGCAATTTGTTTGACGTTTTGGTATTTTTGTATGAATTTGTAATGCCCTGGACTTCAACACCTGCCAACGGAATTACCATATTGTTTGTTTGTTTGTTTGTTTGTTTGCTTGCTTGTTGGTTACGTTTTTATGTTCTTGTCGTCGCTTGGCCTGTTGACGGGCCGTGTCCATTTCAATGTGTATTTGTGTGTGTGTGTGTGTGTCGTCCAGATGCCATCGAGTAGGAATCGTGGCAAGCTGAGCTACTATTTACCATGTGGCTTATTGGTATTTAAACGGAAAAGCCATTGCTGCAGGCCCTTAAGCACATACCCAATCACACAAACACACACATGCAGACGCGCACACACACTTAAACAGCAGCTCACATGCGTATTTATGTTATGCCGCCGCAGTAATACAAAAAGGTAGCAACTTTTAATTGAAAAACTTGAGCACTTACAACTTGCCGGTGGCGGGAAAAAGTCATGGGGCATGCAGCGAAGGTTCGCAGTCAGCGAAATATATTGTATTTCCGCGCCACTCACTACACCTACACACACACACACTCTCTCTATTAGCAATTGTAAAAGTAACAGTAATAGAGCAACTGTGGCAACTGCGGCAACTGCGGCAACTGGGGATTGGGGCTACGTTGAAGGCGCGTTGTCGTCGGCATTACTCAAGTTGTTAGCAATGTTTACAAACACAATAAGCAAATACACTGACGAAAGCAACAACAACAACAACAACAACAGCAACAACAGTAATAACTGGAGTATCAGCAACAGCAGCGACAACTGTAAGCGAGTCACCTGCACAGGTGTTGCAGACTTAAAGACGCCATCGCCATCGCCATCGCCATCGCCACTGCCTTCGCCTTCGCCGTTTCTGTTTACACGGAAACTTTTTTGCATGTGTTGGCGTTGACTTAGGCGAGTGGGCGAATAGTTATAGTTGGCACTGTGAGCCGGGAGCATAGTTACAGTTGCCACTGTGAGCTGAAGCATGCAACTAAGTAAAGTCTAAGGAGAAACGTGCGAATAAGTTTCAGCATTTTGTAGCTAGATTCCAATACAAATATTTACCTGCTGGTTAACTAGCAGCAATTCCGATTTCATTTAAAGCCACCTGTCATCAGTCTAATAAGTCAATGAAACATAAGTGTTGGGGATTAATTCTAATATAATTATGTTTAATTTGTGATTAATGAATACAAAAGTCATTTGTTAAATATTGCTATGGAGTGTCTGTGTGTCTGTGTGCGTGTGTGTGTGTGTGTGTAATTCCACATAAGCATTTGTTACAAATCGAATTGAAAAGGTTTTAACTGTCAGTCATTAACTGATATAGGTTACATAAGCCAAACACCAAATATTCAGCAGCAGCTGCATAATTAAAATTATGATTTGGCTTTTGCGACTAAATCTGTTTGGAGGGAGGCCTAATTGGTTTATGCCTAATGTATAACTGTATGCCCAGTGTCCAGTTACGAATGCAACAATAATTACAACAACAAGAGTAGCTGTGGCGATAAGGTCAGACATGGAAATTGCGCCTCGCGCAGTGGCAACCGCACTGATTATCGAGTATCGCCAATGGAAGGGTCGGGGAAGCAGGTGGCAGGGGGCAGGGGTGTGGCGCTTAAAGCCAACACCAACAGCAGTCGCAGTCAGTGGCGAAAGCCACACGGCCTCAGCTCGGTATTTCATATAAACCATAAGCCTATTAATAGCCCCTGTCTGCGATCGGACAAACAATTAAAATTGACGGCACTTTTAAGCGTTCCGCCAACCGTCCGGAGGGCTGCCCCAAACAACAACAACAACAACAACAATTCACATTGTTCAATTGAGCGTAAATGTGTTGTTGTCGTGTCGCAGCACGTGCTAACCCTTTGGCTATTGCCGCCACCACTGCTGCTTCTGCTGTTGTTGTTGTTGTTTGGTTGGTCATGGCTGAAACCAGGCGGCGATTTGCCAGCTGCCTGAAGTGGAAAATTGCGTTGGCCAATAGCTTTGTTGTTTGCAAGCGTGCGGCAGATTGTGGCAGATTAAGCACTGAATTAAATGCATATAATGTGAGATAAATACATTCGCAAACAGATCGAACAATACAATCTCTATATAACAGTTGCTCTTCAGCTCAACCTCTGTAAATTTTTAAAAGCGCTTGTAAAGCTTTTTATTGCGTTCAACCAGTGAGTAAGGTTTGAAACTTGGATAAGCTTAAGAGCGCGAGCTTCTGACCTTTTAGCTTACGCACTTTGTCTACCGTAAAGCTTTTTCATCGAATAAAGCGCTTCACTGGGTTAGGCTAAAAAGCTCTGCGCAAGCTGCCGTCATTTGAAATTCGAAAATTGTAATTTTATGAATTTTATTTAATCATAATAAACAATGCAAATCCAAAGCATTAAAATGTAAATTTTATACTTAACATATGATGCAAATATCGAGCCATTGACCATAATTGTTAAGGTTGTTAATAAAACATATGTATATACTATATAATATATATAAACCTTTGATCGAAATTTATGTATGTCGCACTCCATGAAAATTGTAAATATATGAATTTCGTGGATTAATATGTAATATTCGCGTCTGAACTTTAAATAACTTGTGTGTTAACGCATTTTGTTCAGTTTAGATATTAATTGGTATATAGGGGATATACATATGTATAGTATATTAGTAATGGTATATAAGTAATTTTTGTATATAGTATAATGTTAATTTGGTCTTTGTTAATTCCTTTAATCATAATACTTTAAGTTAAATGTAAGTTAAACTCGCGAAAATTGTTGCTGTTGCTTAGGGTTAAATTGAAACTCGAATTTATTACACATAAATTCGGTTTAACGCTATACGTGTATATATGTATATGTATGTATATGTATATGTTTATGTATATGTATAGTATAATATATACTCATATGTACTCTTTGTATATGATTTATGTATTGGCATAGAGTAGCTTTAAGTATTCCTTCTTAGGGTCTGGTTGCTCGGTGTACAAGTTTTACAATAGTGTTTAATTGGACCCGTTAGGTCTATAGTGGGCTTACGGTTTATTTTCATTTGTTTTTGGCAGATATAATTATCGTAGAAGTGAATGTTTTTTTTTTCTTTGAGGTGTGCGTTTGAAAAGAACTTGTGGTAACATCAACAACAATCAACAATAACAATTAAATAAGCTATGTTTCAGCATCTCAATTCATTGAAATTCAACTTTGTCAATAAATTATTAACCGAATCGAATAACAATTACCAATCCCAATTACAAATCCCAATCCCAATCCCAATTCCAACTGCGATTCCAAGTATATCCTAACTTTATTGTCGCCTGCATTTTTGTATTTGTGTAGGAAGGAAGTGCCGTTACGATTACAAAGAAATACAAAAATGTAAATATTAATATAGTAGCTAGAAATAGAGTTTTTGGTCTGTTTGCATAGAAGAAGAAGAGGCTGGCAAATGCGATGTGCGGAAGGTTTGGAAATTATGTTTAAATATGCGATATTTATAATTCTATATTTGACTTTTGTTTGCCTTGCTAATATTCTAATAACAATGCGAAAAATGCAAAATGCATATATATATATAAATATATACATATATGTATAATTTGCTTGTTTGTGTAGGCCGCACACATACATGCGCCCAGTATTCAAGTATATACATTATATAACGAAATCACCCAAACGCTGCGTTTAAATTTAAGATCTCTTTTGCTATCTCTCTCTCTCCCTGTCTCTTTCGTACCCTTCTCTTCACTACTATCACATGGACATGGCCAAGAGTCACAGCTGGCTCACATGAGGGCGCAGCGGTTCCAACGGGACGTATTGCGGACACCCTCGCCGCCCTCGTTGAGGGCCATTGTCTTGGAGCGCATCAGGTTGAGGTCGGTGCGGATGCTGGGCCGGCGAGCATTGGGCGTGACGACGCCGCAGGCATCGCTGAAGCGGCGTTTGATGGAGAGCGCATTCTTCTTGGTGCCGCCCACGGCGGAGCCATGTGGAGGCAGTGGCGAGGGTGCACCAAAGACGGACACAAGCCGGCGGTGCTGGTTGGGTGTCATCTCCAGTGGCAGGTTAGAAACCGTGAACAGGGCGTGAAAGAGATCGTCGATGCGATAGTTCTGCCGTGCCGAGCACTCCACGAATGTGCAGCAGTTGTCCTGACCAGCTATGTAACCCATCACCTCGTCCAGCTGAACGGTTCTATTCGAATGGAAAGGATTTGATAATATATTCGATTGTTTTGGAAATTCATTGCTAACTCACTTGAATTCGCGATCACATTTATTGCCCGCCAATATCATTGGGATTTTCGGTAGACTCTTCTTCTTGAAACCCGAGCCAGGATTAAGCGCTGCCCACTTGGTTTCGAGTATGTTCTCTCTGAGACGCACGACTTCCTCGAAGGATTCGCGTGAGTCCATGCTAAAGACCAATATAAAGAGATCGCCTGCAAACAAACAAGAAATCGACTTAATCAAATGAAATATTTAACTGTATTTGTATTTGTATTTGTATTTGATTTAGTTGATGCAAATTTATAGCATATTTATTGGATGCTGCGCCACACACACACACACACACACACACACACTTGGGGACTAACGCTGGGAATGGATGAGGATGGAGGAACAACAAATAACTGACTCCGGCTGCTGAGCTCCAGCTGTGGCTGATTCTTATGATAATTTATAGGACATTAAATAGCGGCGGGAACTCAGCAGCTTAAGTGATGAAACGTGCGTTTGATATGATTGCGGCTAACACACACACACCCTCACACACAGTCACACACTCACAGAGAGAGCCATCAGGCATCGAACTCACCCGTTAGAAATGACAAACGACGCATTGCGGGAAACGGATGATAGCCAGAAGTATCCAAAATATCCAATTGAAAGACCTCATTTCGTATGCGATACAATTTACGATGAAATTCCTCAATAGTTGGCGTATAGGCCTCCTCGAAGCGATTGCCCAGGAAACGTGCCACAATCGAGGACTTGCCAGCGCGTGACGACCTGCAAAATGGACAGCCTTTAAGTTAAGTAACCAAACTCTAGCTTCAGCTTCAGCTTCAGCTCCAACTCCAACTACAAGTCGAAGAACTTTAATTATACGAATGCGAATGTGAATACCCACCCGAGCATTACGAGTCTGTAGCAATTCTTTGCCGATGGGAGGCTGTCGTCGCAGAGCGAGAGTCCGGCGCCGGGACCGTAGATGAAATCGTCGGCCTGCTCGATGGCATCCAGATTCGAGTGGTGCTCCAGCATGTGTGCCTGATGCAGCTCGGCGGTGGTCACAATCCGACTGCTAGTTACGCCTCCGTTGCTGCTGCCCGGCGCATCGTCCAGAAACGTGACCACATGTGCTGCTCCGCCTGCTCCACTTGCTGCCGCTGTCTGCGGCGGATCATCGGTGGGCGTTGATCTGTGGGTCGAGCCGGCGTTTGGCTGCTGATTGCAATTGGTTTTGTTGCGTGCTCTATTGATGCTATTACTGTTGCTGTTGTTGTTACTGTTGCTATTGCCGCTGCTTTTGGCCGGTTGTGGTGGCAATGTCGGAGTCGTGGTCAATCCCGGTTCAGTTAGTGCCACATCGACGTAGTTGTTGTTGTTGCTGCGCGCACAGAACCAAGTTTTGCAGCGATACATTGCGACTCTGTCATTTCCGCCACTTTAATGGTCAACAGCCCTCTCGCACCTGCTGCCACTTATTACGCATACGCAGCGTGCAACGGGCGACGAGCGACGTGCGACGAGCGACGGGTTACCTGTGCGTGCACTTGATTACCTGTTTTGTCGCAGCCACTGAATTCGTTTTGGCCTCGTTTCAGTTTTTGCATGCAATTTGCATTTTCAATCTTGCAACTTTATTTCCGATTTCTGCGCCTGTTTTTCTGCTCTCTTATTTTCTTTTATGCTTTTAAATCCTTCTTTAGCTGCAAAGGGAAGTGCATACATTTAACACGCAAACTCGTAAATATAAAAAGCTACGCGAATTGCATAAAGAATAGACCGGAGTCCGGCGCTCTTTAATTTAAAGAGCTGCCATCCAACTGGGTAATTGCACGGACACGGACACAAACGGGGATCGAGGGATGAGGGATGGGAGATGGGGGATGGGGGCTATTCCAGGCGAGTGGGTCGCATAAAAATGGGGCATACAAATTTCAAATTGACTGCACTGGGTATCCATTAAAGGGCTTGAGGCTGCCCTCAGGCAAGGACCATTTGGCTTCAATAATGACCATCTTGCAACAAATCTAATTAACTTTGTTTTGGCTTGCTACGTGTTCGGGGTACACCAGCAGGGACATCCTTTCCACCTGTCGTCCTGTTGCTCCTTTGGCTGTTCCGCTGCCAATTCAAATGCAGGCGGAACAACAAGGCAATGGACGGTATCAAACCGGAAAGTGAGGACCGTAATCGAGTGCAGCAAGTGCCTTGCCTTGAATTTTGCCAAGCTTCTGTTCATATTTTTTCTTCCTTCCTTTTTTTTCTTTTATTTTTTTTTAATGCCAACGTCGCTGTTCAAAGGAATTCGGTTGGAAAATATGCAAGAACAAGAATAATGAGTACATAAGTATATGTATATATGTAGTACACAGCAACTCGTTCGTAAAACGTTGCTCGACGACCTTGCTGGAACCTCCTCCATTGTTCATGGCATTCGTTTTGGCCATTTTAAGAACTACTTAAAACGATATCATAATTGAATTCGGTTTTTGGGCCCCTGCCTCGCAGCCATTCGCATGTGTTTTGTAAGAAAACACGCAAATTACTTTTGGCCAAGAGGAGGAGCCGCAGAAACGCCTTAAGACAATGCTGACATTTGAAGGCGACAGAAAGCCAACGAACCCAGCAAAGTACGAGGAAACACAAACAGCTTTAACATTTTTACAACAACTGTCAAATACCCCGCACTTTGTGTGTGGGTTGCTTAACAAAAGGAATTATCGAGAAATGCTTGGGGCCCATTTAAATGTCACGAGTTTTCGCTTTAACAGGTTCTTATTTGTTAAAAGCGTTTTATATTAAAGATTTATGATTTGTTTCTCTTCGAGTTAAATAAATGTGAGAATTTTGCTACTTATACATAATATTCCTTTTAAAAAAGACAAAAGGTAGTTCCGCTATTGAGGTACTTGAACAGCTTGTCTCTCCCTCCCTCTCTCTCTCTCTCTCTGTCTGTTCCTCCTTGTTTTTCCGCGCTTTTTCATAATTACCCATAATTAATGATGTTTGCCTTAGTTTAATTTAATGAAAATATTTTTTCCCTCTATTGCCATTTTCTTTATAAAAAGAATCTAATTATAAATAATAAGTCAGTTGTTTTTCCTGCAGAGTATACAAAAACAATCAACTAAATGACGCTGCACTTTTTACCTGTCCAGAAGTTGTTTAATCAATTTTTGTACATTGACAGGTTAAATTTAAACAAATTTAGGTGATGGAATGACTAAATAAATAGAAAGTTTTCATTCCATGCAGTTGTGTGATTTCAAATAAAATAACGATTCTTCTATAAACTGTCCAGCACAAATATTTTGACAGTTAGCTAAGCCGGAATATCTGTGAATATAAACTACACATGTATATTTAAAGCGACTGTAGGAAATCCAAACAATGCGGCAGTGTATATCTGTGTATAACTGTTTATCTATATAGAACAGTTGCCAAAAAACCCGTATGTTCAAAGTTCAACTGGTTGACACAGAAAAAAACTATTGCATACTTTTGTGCTGCAGTTTATAATTTTAAATGCATGCTTTTGTGATGGCCAATTGCAAAGTTGGGGCTCTAAACTATAGTTTTTACTTGCACTTATTAAATAATATATAAGCATGACTAGAATGCAGTCACTTAAGCAAGTTTGTTTTTCAAAAAACGACGTGTGCACACTAATTATTCAAAGTTCCCAATGGCATTTACAAACAGGTTTTACCCCCGTTGTCAGTTGTTGGTGGCGCCACTGCTGTGTCCCATGTTTGGTAAATGGCTGCGACGCCAGTTTGCAATGTGCTCAACAATTTCTCATATTTGCTTACTGTACGTGCATATAAATGCGCAAGGTGTCACGCCCACCCATACTAAAATCCAAATCCAAATCCAAATCCGAAACCAGATCCAAGTCGAACTAGCAAATGCAATCGACACCTAATCTAAAGCGTACATCTGCGTTTTATGTGCGGAGCGTGGCTAAGAAGAAGAGCAGCAGCTGTGTACGGGTGAAGCTTCTTCTTTAACCGAAAATGTGAGCACGTTGTGCGGTCTCAAGCTGAACAGATAAGCCCCGAGCTAGCAGGGCAGCAGATAGAGAGATAGAGAGATAGAAATAGAAAGGGAGAGAGAGTGAAAATTCGCTCTGAAACCGCAAACAAACAGCTAGCATCAATTACAGACCTAACAG
Source organism: Drosophila pseudotalamancana (assembly GCA_037075185.1). Classification (NCBI taxonomy): domain Eukaryota; kingdom Metazoa; phylum Arthropoda; class Insecta; order Diptera; family Drosophilidae; genus Drosophila; species Drosophila pseudotalamancana. The sequence continues at coordinate 360,480 of JBAMCK010000007.1, read as the reverse complement.
TGCTACAGAGATAATCGATGGGAGCGACTGTTCGAGTACATTTGCTGAGGTTATCTCTACCTGTACAATCGTCATCGAAAGGGCCTCAGTTGGGCGATGACAAGTGAAGAATTAGTGCGCCAATTTATTAAGTTCCTCCACAAAGTACAGAATGTCAACGACTCCGACAAATGAAGCCGCCTCCCACGATGCTAGCAGACAACAACAACAACAACAGCAACAACACCAGTTGGGCGGACGAAAAAAGTACGGAAACTGTCGCCTGGGAAAACTGCTGAGCGTCGTTGCTATTTTCATTGCCCTGCTGCTGGTCGTGGGTGCCATTTACATGCATGTTATTCAGAAGCCTCATCTGGGTCGTCTGAATATCGAGTTGTCGCAAAATACGAATCAGAATGAACTCGACGAGGTGACGCTTCCCTATCAAGTGGTCACCGCTCCGGCTGTGGGTAAGTTGAGCTGCAGTTTTAATTGAGAGTTCCTTGGAAAAGATAGATTAAGACTAGAAAGATAACCAAATAATTTCCAATTTCTGGAACTAACACATAGAAGGGTCATCAATCAATCACTGTTAGTGCTAATCACAATTATATATTTATATAGAAAAATATCAAACATATATAGTATATATGTTTACACAGTATAAAAAACTATAAAGGTATAAAAAGGTCACTGGAATTTGTTTTCGAACAGAGTTTTGCACTGTGAAATGAATAATTCCATTTCAAATTTAACCAAATCCCATTCATCTTCAACTGTCACTCATTGCAGCTGCATTGGGAGCTCCGCTGCTCAGCGATGATTGTCTGCAGTGCATCGCAGCGACGGCCACGGCCAATAAGCCGGCCCAGTGCGGAGAGAACCCGTGCAGCATCTATCGGATTTCCCGGCCGTATTGGGAGGATGCGAAACGGATGGCGAAGAATATTGACAGAGAGGGTAATATTAGCCCATTGAATGGCAATGGGCGCATTTAGTTGGCTTCGTTTGGCCATCGACTGACCCTACTTGACACCATTCCAGGTTATGAAAGATGCGTATCAAATCCGGACTGTGCCGCGGAGACCGTGCGAGGATTTATAGCGTCCTATGCAAAGGATTGCGATGGTGATGGACGGATTCAATGTCGGGATCACATAATGCTACACCAACTGGGACGCTCGGGCTGCCTCCAGAAGCCACTGCCTCCATTGTCCTTTAACCGAATGACCGATTGTCTGCGTGCGAAAGAGCTTGAATAGAGACCAGCTTCTGCCCAGAGCAGAGGCATGTGTGAAACATGGCTTTTAATGATTGTGGGAGGGTAGCCAGTAGAAGGTTAGCATTAGCAAGGCCAGAAAGTCGTGAAACAATAGCAGCGCGCAGAACTTGTCATCGTCGATGTTGGAGCGTATTTGTCCAGCGCCCAGAACGGTTTGCACATGAAACACCAGCAACTGTAAATAACGGGTGGGTTGTGACATGGTCGGGTAATGGGACTCTGGTCATCAAAAACAGGCGTAACAATAAGCAAATGCTGGCTTACGGGCAACACAAGGAAGATCATGGTTATGACAAAAACGTAATACGCCCAAGCCAGATTGAAGACCAAGTGGAAGACGGCGGTATAAATGCAGAAAATGAAGACACAGAAGCACATCAGAAACATCGTAGATGCGTGTTGCGTAATATCGTACTGCGGGCAGTATCTGCTTAGAGAGGGGTCTCACACTCCGTGACATTTCTTTAACTCACTGATAGAATCATGGATGCGACCATGGCCAAAGCCATAATTATGCAGACGGCTATAAACGAAACCAACAGTCGCACTTTAGTTGTCCAGATGGCCAAGAGTCCAATCGCCGCGACCTGCGACTCCATTATAATCATTGTGATCATCCAGTTAATGCAAGGTTTTCTTCGCACTTGGGGAGTGACCGCGAATACTAAGAGGAAGACAAGACTCATAAAGAACACCACCAATAAAGCGGATTCATTCTTTTTCAATAAGTCTTTATCTACGCTGCAGATTTGGAAGATGGTTATTGCAATTGTTCGTCCAAGTCCATTGGGGCTTAAATATTACAATGGAAGAGCCATTAGGATGATCCATTGGACAACGGCCCCCACTGAATAGGTGATAAATTGTAAAAAAGTACGAAAAATAAAACCACGGCGTTCGTCAGGCATCTCCATTTTTCTTAAATGTTCAAATTTTGGAGAGATTTCAGACATTATCACTAAAAATTTATATTGTTTACTTTGAAGTTACAATTAATACAGAGCCTATATAAGCCCTAAGTTATCGATCTAATTTTTGTAAAACTAAATGGGAAAATTTCGTCTCCTGCGTGAAAACAAACACAAGCAAACAACAATTGAGACAAGACAAATTAGCGCAATAACATTTAAGACTCGTACATAATTGAACTCAAGAAACTTTTCAATCTTGCAACATCGCGAACAAATTGAACGTCGCAAGTGTGTAATAATTAAAAGTTTATTCAGCACTTACAACATGAGGCGCCATTCGACCCGATGCCAAAGTTTCCAGCAACTTTTTAACCAAACAGCACACGACCTCAAACTTGGACATTATTCGATTTTCAACCTTTTGCAATGGCTCAATTTTTAACCAACTCTTCTTAACTCCTTAAATAGAGAAGTTGCAAGATGATGAGTGAGCGCAAACGCTGAATTAAAGGCGGCAAGAAATACGTCAGAAAGGTTTTAAATTTATATTTTGCATACCCTTTAAAATGGAAATTTTAGGTTAAATGTGTTTGTGATTATCTTAATTGCAGACCTCTTGCAGTGAGTTTGTTACTGTATGGGCAATAATGTTGAAAGCATAATCACGGCACAAAGTGCAGGATATGTTCTAGTCGGTCAGTGCTTCTTGTTAAATATTTCTTTACTGCTTATACCATCAAGCTACTCATAAAAGTGCATTATGTTCTGGTATTAGTTTTCAGCAAGCGAGAAACAAAAGATAATGAAAAAATATTTTACATTTTTAGTCAAAATGAACTCTTGCAGTCGTGACTGCTTGATACTCTGCTCCCAGCAAATTTACTTAACAGGATTTTCAATTACATAACAGAACTGATTACTCTAGTTTTTAAATTGAATTCTTCACATGACTCCCTTTAAAAAAATTCAATGGAACTCCCAGCTTTTAGAACATAATTTATTATTTCAATGTAAATTATTTCAAGTTCTTATTCTATTTAACGACTGCGTATTCGGTGGGTTTTGCTTGCTCCTGGGAGAGTTTAATTTATATTACCACAGGGCGTATGCGCAACGTTAACAGATGAATTTTTCATTGGAACTCAGTTAAGAGTCGGTTTTTACATTCATTTTATTGCAATGCTTCCCATGCCAAAGGCTCTCCAACAATTTATGTAAAATGTACGAATCGCGTTCCCTCGCTTTGATTGCCTCAGTCGTAATCATTCAATCGCATGACAACTGAATATTACTTCATTCAATCAAATAGGGAATCGTAGATCAATAGTAAAACAGAGTTTCTGTTTGTATTTGTCTTGCATATTCAATATTATTGAATTGTGACAAATTAACTAATTGCAGATGCTATCAAGTGCTTGTTTTATTGATTCGTTGTTCCTGCAAAAAAAGTTTCGGTCAAAAGCAATTACGAACATGGTCAAAAATTCTATTCTCGACCTGTCACGAGTTTTTTTTTTCTACCTTTTTTTTGAGTGCTGCTTGTCAAAAGGTGTCGCTGGGCATCAAATCCCACAAATTGACGCACGACGCTCAAATTGATTGCTTTATGGCAGCCACTGTAGAGTAAAATAACTGAAATGCAGTTCAACTTGCGAGAGAAATTTTTTGTTGGCTTTCCTTTTGCTCGTTGCTCAATTTCGTGCCCACGTTTTTCTTTCACTGAATTTTCAGTGCATTTTGCATGCACTCTGCGTGGCCTTCCACACTTTTTCTTTCATTTTTCCCTTTTTAGTTTTTTGGCAATTCACCGACGAAGAAGAAGCCAATGAAAATGCAAAAAAAATGTAAAAAATGTAAAAAAATTTATCGTACTTTGCTTGGCTGACTAACAGGATTTGCTATATGAAATTTACATTGCATTTGGCTTACACAAAGAGTCAACGGGTTTGCGCAACAAGGCATTAAAAATAGAGCATGTTAAGCTGACAAACTATGAAGCACTAATACCCTGCATTTACGCATTGACATGCTAAGGGAGGTTAAAGCAGCCCTTCAATTATTTGCAAGTAACTTTTTATATTACATAAGCTGACAGTTGAAGCACTAATACCCTGTAAAGTTTATCCTTTGATATGTTAACTAAAGTGAGTGCTGTCTGTTGTATAATATATAAAATGTATAATATAATAATATTTTGACTACGAAATATTAATATCCAGAACGATTTACCGTTTGCTACATATATTAAAACCATGTATTTATCGATTGACAAAGTTCAGTCTCATAATTTTTTTAAAAATTAGGCTAAGGGCTGGCAACTGTTTCAATCTGCGAAATACAAATGCCCTCTAGTTACCGATTAATGTGTTAACACAAGTTAATTCAGAATAAAACAGATTAAGCTGAAACTTTCTACAAACTTTGAAATACTAATACCCTGTAATCTACCCCTCAATAACTCCCTAGGCAATTCTCATCATTATGCACTATGATTAAATATATTATTAATTTAGCCTCATTTGAAAGTTATATGCCCTATGGGTGCAGGGTATAGAAAGGGTTGCCACTGTCCGCCGTAGATCGTCGGCAATCAGCGGGCGTGCCACATAATTAAGTGTACATCAGAGATTAGCCACAAAATGGGCAACGGGCGCCCAAAAAGTACCCCCATCGGCCGCAGGACATAAATCCGGAGCAGCGTCCATGTTGTGCGCATATTTAAATACGCGTCAGGAATAGCAGTGGGTATGAGAAGGAGGAGAGTGGAGCCAAGAGAAGGTACAACAATGTCAACTGCCAGCAGAGGCAAAGATGACTTTAATGTCTCTGTTGTGGCAATGGCCGAGAGCTGAATGCTCAAAGCTGAGGCGCTTCATTAATTTTATAGTCGTCGTGGATGCTGCTCCGGCAGTCCGGGAGTCCGGGAGTCAAGAGCCGGAAATCTGAGGTTGAGAGGCGTGCGTTTTGTGGCGTGGTGTGGTTTTTAGTTGTTCTTGGGTTAGCTTTGAAGCTGTGAAGAAGCTTGCGTGGATATGCTTGAACAAAAGTTTTGATTGTCTAGCCACGCACTAATACACATATCCGACCAAAGCACACATGCCACACATGCGTGTGTGTGTGAGTCTGCGTGTGTGTGGGTGTGTGCTGCCAACTCAAGCGGTTAAACGTGAAACTTTTTTAATTAGAGTTGTGGTGGGCAGCGCATTGTGTAAACAATTTTCGTAATCTTGGGCGCATAGTTTGTGCTTCCTGGCAGCTTTGCTTCGTTCGGTTGCTGTCACGGCATTTGCCTTCATTCGTTGCAGCCAAGGCCAAGGCAGCCAAAATGAGAATCGGCCCAAAAATGCTCATCAAATTGGCAACAGTGGCCCGAGCTGCTATTTTCGTGCTAAATAAAATTCATGAGCCTTCGTAATAAAAATGTCACAGCGAGTCGCAGCGAGTCGCAGCGAGTCGCAGCGAGTGCGCGACAAAGGACCACAAAGGACGGCACCAAGGAGCAACAGCAACAAGGACAACAAGCAGCGAGCTCCTGAATGGAGCAGCTGTCACCACTTGCCAATGACAATGGGACCCTCGAGAGTGGAGCGCATAAATTCGAGACATCCTTTGTGCAGCGTCAAATTCAGAACCGTTTGCATTCATTTCATTTGGCTATTATCAAAAATAAAAAGGCTTTGCGCTTGATTGAAGTTTCTAATGCCGCTTTAGACCAAGGCTTGACTTAATTTGACGCAAAATTATGCAAAACCGTGAATGCTTTAATACATTTAATAACTTAATATTCTATTTCTAATATCACAAAAGGAAGTCTTAGAAGCAGAATCCTAAACTTAAAAGAAATTTGCAATCAGACTCAGTTATAATGGAGAAGGATTAGTTGTTGCATTAAACGTTACATTTTTTGAAAGAATACAAAATTAAACCAGATTAGGATTACCTTTGAAATTTATGAGAAGTCAACGTGATACTTAAGAGAAGTATTTACTATGGTCAAGAACTACATACTTATTTTTTTAAATGCAATTTGCTGCACTTGAAAGAAATACAATGCAATTTGTGAGTTGGTTAGCTGTTTATATCATTTAATTATCGAATGACTTCCATTGCAAGGATATCTGCGGAAAATGTAACGGAAAATTGTTTATGGCTCGAAGATAAACGCTTTTAGCAGCTGCAAATATCCGCAGGATGCGTTTGCTGTCAATTCCATTATCTGAAGGCAATCAGCAGAAGATGTTCTCATCTACGAAACACATTTCCCTGTTGTTTAGGAAAATTCCTGCTCCTATTGCTTGTACATATACGAAACATAAACGTAAAGCCATATCGTTACAAATCGCTGGCTTGTTTGCGTATCAATGAAGAAATAGCCTTTATTGCATACTTGCCAGCGCTCGCACACACGCACGCACAAACAAACAGACAATCACACACACACACACATGCACAGAAACACACTCGCGCACGCGATGACAAACAATTTCCGTTGCTCTCGCCTTGTGGCTTCCGTTTATGCTTTATTTTGGCCTCTGTCGTGAGCTTCAGCCACTTTTTGTATTTTGGTCAGGTCACATTTATGTTTATATTGTACGAGTATACATTAATTATGGCTATTTACTCTTCGTCTACACCCGCCAATTATGTGCACGAAATGGCTTATTATTGGTCCATATATTTATATATGCTAACCTATCGACATGGGCCTGGAGGCGAAATCAGCTAGCCAAATGGCCCTCAAAGGCCACTTTCGGATCGCCCTCGAGCCACGAAAAAAAAAAGAAGCAGCTAACCAAATGTTGGTAAACAAAAAGTAGGCCTTGTTTATTCAGAATAGCGAATAGCCTTAACATTTGTTCCTGTCATTCGTATAAAGTCTGGGATGATGGATGTCATTATAATGAATCTCTGACCAAGCTGCCGCTTAACTCAAATTCGTCTATCTTCCATTCAGAAAGAGACAGAATAAGTGAGGGAGAGAGAGAGAGGGATGGAGTTCCGCACAATTGCATTCGGACTGCGGTGAACCATAGAAAGTTGTTCAATTCACAAGCTACTTGAGAATTAAAAACAATTTAGTGAAATTTTCTACCCTTAGTAAAGGAAAAAAAAAACCACGGCAAAGCTCTGCTTTTCTTTGTTTTTGCTCTTTTCTCTTAAACAAAAAGTAGTTTTATTTTGCAATTACACTAATTGGGCTCCACAGCCGACGAGGAGACGCATTATAATACAATAATTTTAATAATTTTAAAATTTTAATAATTACTTTATTAGTTTATGGTTCTCAGCTAATGGGGTTACATTTATTGGAAGAGCTGAAAACAGAACATTTTGCAATTAAGATAGTTCGCATTTCATAATTACTTTCGCTGTCTATCTCGGTATTCTATTTTCTCTTTATTTCTCCTTCTTACTGTCGCCTTTCTACGCGCTTTTCATAAATTAAAGTAATGCTTGTACATATTTAAAATTCTCTTATTTTGTGTACATGAAAAGTAAACTTTTGGCAATATAATAAAGTGGATTTATGCTCATGCTCTATCAGTACGCGCTTTAATAAGTAAACAGTTACTCGGGGCGAGGGGTTGGGAAAATTGAATGTCTTGTACACGTCTTAAAGAGCGATTGGGACATGTAACAAAGTCGTACCAGAGAATCCACTTAGTGGCAACTGAGCCAGAGAAGTCATGCTGTTATTTCTGTGTGGATTTAAAGCCTTACCTTTGGGTTTAGCTTACAAATATGTACCAAATACTATGTAATCATTCGAATTACAACGAAAATTCATAACAATGTTCAGACAGACATAACCCACACTTCGCACACAACAAACTTGCAGTTGTTGCTCTTCTGTGGGGGTGTGCGAAAAATCAAATGGTTTACGGCGGTAACACATGTCAAGGAATCACAACAGACATCAAAACAATAAGAAGAAGAGCCAGCTTCTCCAAATATATTATAGACTGCGAGTCACCCTGTTCCCGAAGTGTGGTACATCACTCTTTTCTTTTACAAAGCTTGTATTAGAACGAAGGAAAAAGAATACGAAGAGCTTCAATTTGTAAGATTTTCGTCAATACATTGCTGTGACAAAAAATGATTAATGATGATTTATTATACCCTACATGGTGAACACAATGCTTGCAAATAAAGTTTGTGTTTTTCAGTACATACTACAGGGTATATAAATAGCAACAGCTGCAAAGGGGCTGTCGCTATGGACCCCAAAACCATTTTGCTAAACATTTTGAGAATTGTTGAAAAGATTTTTCAAAAGGCGACGCACGCCCATTCAGTGGGCGGAATGCTCTTTGGCTGAGCAGCCAAACTCCGGCGGAATCGTTAAGAGATGTGTGAAAGGTGGTGAAAAGACGACCCCTCGACCCCTCGGCGGTAACAAAGGATTGCGCTGGCGTTAAAGGTTAAGCTACGTATAAAATTACTCCAGGCTACAGCACAGCTGCTTCTTGGCTGATATTTGGCTGTCTTTATAATTGAGATTTGTGTGTGGGTCGCATTTGATTTGTGGTGCTAAACCATCAGAGGCGCCACTTCAAAGCTCGGCGCTCTCTCATATTCAATTAGCAGCCAGAAATGCAAAATGCTTACTAATTTATTAATGGCTAATGTCAAATTTTTGATGTCTTCAAATGACATTGAGAAATTATCTACGATGTGTCTGTGTGCGTGCGTGCGTATGTGTGCGTGTCACTGAATGCTGCTTAAGCTGGGAACTGTGACATAAAACAATTTAGATAAGCAAAATATGCAGGGCACATTTATTTACATACTCATTGAAAAACGCAGGAGTTTCCCTTTTTGCAACGCAGCTTCTTTCTTTTATTTTTCACAGTGATTTTGCAGAGCGTGCTTTATTTTTTTGGCAACTTAATCGGTTGAATATTACGAGTTTTTAACGCTGACAAGCTTGCTTTTTGTTTCGACTCCGGACGGGGAGGAATTCCAAGTGCCTCGATTAAAGTTCAACTATAAAAGTGAGCGAAATGTAAGAGACAAAAGCCACAGCGTTCTGCACTCAAGAGTTGGCCCATAAAAAATTGAGTGTTTAAGTGGGTAACCCAATGCTTGGGGTTTTTATAGACCAAGTGGACGAGGACTGGTCACGACATCCGAAAAAAAAAAAAACAAAATAAAATACAATAAAATAAAAATACAAATAAAATAAATGCCGGTGGCAAGGGAGCTGCTGCTGAATGGTGTTGGCGACCAAAGGCGAACAACAAATCAAATAATAAATAAAATAAAATAGTCCCAAATTGCATTAAGAGCTGGCACATCAGGGCGATAGGAATAATGGTGCCTATCTGTCGATAACAATGTATTCCATTATGTGAAGCACAAATTGCGACTCACCTGTAGGGGACATCAACCAAATTGCTTTTGCTTCGCAATTATAATGTATTTCTTCTATTGCTGACACTTACATACATTATGCGAATCTCACAAAAATACACACAACAACACACACACACACTGTCCATGAGATATTAGAGGTAACCCATCAATGAATAAACGCACGCCGAGTCGTTGTCCTGTTAGCCGGCTATAAGTTTGTTTTGCTTTCGCGTAATATTCACTAAGTACGCCGTCAATTCAGATTTAAATTGCCGTGAAAGGCATTGAGTGTCCTTACCAGGAGCCGACGAACCCTTATCTGAAACGTATTGCAGCCATCGCACGGAAATTACTATGAAATTCAATTGAGGAAGGTTTCGCGCCTGCGCTCAGCCAACAGCGAGAGCGACTGTTACCGAGTCGCCAGTAACAGTAACTGTTAACAGTGCGTGTTCGAGTTCGAGTCGAGTTCGAGTTCGAGCTCGAGCTGTTGTCGTAAGTACGTGTGTAAGTGCTCAACTTGACATGAAGTTAAGCAAACAAAACAAAAGTCAAGCCGTATTCTGCTCTACGCTTTTAGCTTACAGTCATAAAAATATCACACACACACACACCCACACATATATATGCAAACACTCACACACAGTTAGACAGTCACACAGGCCCGTATGTACACACAATTAAGAAATGCTTCGAGTCAAGCATTCGCATGTCTCTGGCATCGTAAATAAGCTGTTGATTTTGAAATCATTTCGTATGATTATCAAATCATTTGTTGCCACCACGAAAGTCACTTTCTAGAATCACCCTGACGACCCGCTCGCTGACAAGTTAAAGTCCCCGAGAGGGTCCTTTAATGAAATGCTAAGATGTTGACAATTATGAAAATAAAGCATCTACATAATATCCAAAAGCTAATGCTCCAGCTCCACGGGTGGGCTTAAATCGTCGTGGCTGCCTTCAATTGTCACCCACGCTCTGTGGTCTCCACTGTGGCAACCCTCAAGTGCTGCATTCTGCAGACTGTGTCGTTGACATTAATATCACACAGGTTGCCAGATAAATGCCAAACCCTAACGGCTAGAAGTTAAGCTGCGCTCAAATTGGTATCACAATCAGTAGGCATGTTAGCCAAGAGCCTGGCAATTTAACAAAATGAACAATTTAAACAGAAGGCTTAACGTTACGAGCCTCATAAAAGCTTTAAAATTTAGCATACTTCTCATATATAACTAATTTATTATAATTTAGATCAGACACACATATCTTTGATAAAGGTTATAGTAACTAAGAAAAGATTTACATAGTTAATGGCTGGCATATGGAGCTGACCGTAATTTGTTTATGAAGCTCTTTGATTTTATGGTTAAATTTCGAAACATTGATTTGTGCATACCATAAGGGTTGTTAAAGTAATGCCCCAAACCTGCTTGAGTGTGGGGGGAGTTGCTTATTTCAGCTGCCACACTTGGTTGCACATGCAAATAAGATATTCACAAACTTGCATAAAAGCAGAAAAGCAGAAAAGCAAAAGATAATCGGATTTCATATCAATAACCAATAACCGTCAATAGAAATGAGTGATGAGGGCTACACAGAGAGTGAGTGTGTGTGTGTGTGTGTGTGTTTGGAGCATGTCAATATTTATGTTCTGGAATTTGCTTTTAAAACACACATACGCACACACACACACACACACACAGACTCACACACATTCAGACACAAGTTGATGTGCATTGTTCGAGGATACAAAAGTGTATTTGTGATACAAAGTCAGTCAATGAACTGATGAATGCAACTGTTTGCTTTGAACACGCGTTGAATGGCCCCTCAATAGACACACTCACACCCTCACACCCTGACACACACGCGCACAGACAGACTCGCATAGACATTTACCTGTAAAGCAGACAATTGCCGTGCACACAAACCAATATCGGGCAAGCACTAACGGGATAAAAGACAGGCAACAAGCTCACCTTGATAGCATCACTTGACAATTGAAATGAGAAAGCAACCGAACACAAAACACCTGGCGTAACTGTAACGCTTACTATGTATGTACGTCCCAGAGGACCGACTAACTGACTAACTGACTGATTGACTGACTGACTGACTGACTGATTGACGGTTGTTCTACTAGAGCTGGTTAAGGCAAATACACGTGTGACACTGCAATACCTGGACTGAGCCTTGAATGCCTTGAAAGCCTTGAAATATCTCATTAACAGGCGGAGCCCGTTAAACGTTTTGTAATCAAATTAATTGCCTCGCTAGAGATACTGCCGGGTATTCATAATCTGAAACAATTTCGCATTAATTAAAACCCAATAAAAGTGAAAATTATCAAGCGTAGAGGTTCGCACGGCAGGTAAACAGGCGCTGGCTCCATTATAATAAAGCACTCGACGGCCGCCATTGCGTGGGTCGCTCGATGAGTAATGGAAACTAATGAACGACAATTTATTGTGAAAAGAAGCTAAGCTCAAGCTGCCAGCTTGCAGTCAATTATTCAGACAGTTGGCCAGCCAGCCTGCCAGTCAGTCAGTCAGTCAGTCAGTCAGTCAGTCAGGCAGTCAGTCACTTAGTCAGGGCTAGAGCATTGGCCGAGACTCAATTAGTTTTAATTAATTGTCGCCGCAACGGTACTTGACCAGCACACTTTAGCCATGCGCTGATTCAGATGGATTGGAGCCGCTTAGATTTAATGGAGGGCCCGGCCAGTGGCGTCGGTCTAAGCCGACACGCCCGTCATCATCCTAATGGCCCGGACTGTCACTGCAGTCGAATGCCTACGGCCCAAAAATTTCAACGGCTGGGAGTCAGATCAAGCGTGTCGTGAATGGCAGCCAAGTTACGGCTAACTGACCCAAAGGTCCATCAAATATTTACATATTGCTACGTATGTCCCAGAGTCAACTAACTGTTGGCGTCCATATATCGATTAAATTGGCTTGGGGCCAACAAAAGTTAGGTGTCCAGCCATATAATTTAAGGACATTATTAGTTAGGGGGGCATTTAAATAGAGCCACATGCACAGCCACACACACATGGATGAATAAATATAGTATGTATATTTTATTTCTCGTCGGCAAAGTTGCAGCAGAAACTTGGCAGCCACTAAGCGTTTTAGCCCCAAAACGGACAGCGGTGAGGGGGGGCCATGTAAATACCGCCCACGGGCATGCCAAACCCTCAAGTTTGTGTGTGTTCATGTGTGTCTGTGTGTGTGTGTGTGTGTGAACCACAACATGTGTCGCCGGGCGTGAACAAAAGTGCTCCAAAAATCACATTACCAATATGCCAGCCCGACCGAACTTTGGCTACGGCATCAGCAGCAGCAGCATTAGCATCAGCCATCAGGCATCAGGCATCAGGATGTGGCCCGAGGCTAATGCCTTAATGCGCCTAAACTTGCTGTAAATCAGCGTGCTTTCAACTAATTTGCCGTCGCCTCGAGCCAAGCCAGGTGTTAAGGCTCCCAAAGCCGCGCAATCGACTTGAAGTGGCCCCTAAAAACCTAATCGGACCGAATCGCAGCAATCGCAACAGTTGAGAATTTTTAATGGCAACCAAGTTTTTTTCTCTTTTAATAAACGATCCCCCCGAGGGAGTCGCATATGTGTGGTGCCCAAATCGTTGAGCACGATATGCAAAGTGCACAACAGCAACAACAGCAACAACAACAACAACAATAGAGGATAATGCCTTAAACTTATTTAAAGTAAGTAAAAAATGTGTGCATACCCACAGACATTTATAACGCTCATATATGTACATACTTTATGTTCGCTGTGGCCTGGCCCCAAAAGCATTTCGAGCAGGCAACTGAACAATACCAACAACAGCAACAACAACAGCAACAACAACAACAACAGCATCAACAACAACAGCAACAAAAAGAACGCCCGCCAATATATCGCAGCGCGGAAATAATGCAATTTGTGTGTGAACTTTTTAATGTAGTTCCACACACCACACAGACGAACACCCACACTCACAGACACACACACACACGAACACACGCTGAGGGAAGCGCCAAAAATATACACAATGATACAGATAGCCAAACAGGACGCACATGAGCTTATCAAACATGAATATTTACGTACACAAAGGACGTTGTTTCGAATGTAAGCGAGAACGAGATGTCGACGAAGCGACGATGCGACGGAACGCCAGCCACGAGCAGCCAACGAACAAGAACTGAGCGCCACGAGCGCCATGTTGTACCGTTAAGCGGCATGCTTCCTGTGCGCTGTTAGACATAACAGCATCTGTTAAGTTTATGTTACTGAAAGCAGTCTGCATGCAAAAGAAATTCTTGCTCTATGTGTGAGTGTGTGTGTGTGTGTGTGTGTCCTCCATTGTGCATTAAATATGGAAATGTGCCGGCGACAACAAAGAAAAATAATGTAAAATTCTGGACAAACTTTTATTGCAGCACCATTGCAGCTTTACACACACTCAAATGTATATAAATGTGTATATATATATATATATATATATATGTATACAGTAACGTACCTCGGTCATATATAATTTATCACTAAGAAGCAGACCAATCAAATAGATGCCATTCAGTAAACTGCTCTCTGCTGAGTAAGTGTAACAAAGAACAATAACCACAGTAGACCCTCAGTATACGAGAAACCCGATAGCCGGAGGAACAAGCGCTGTTATTGAATTTCATCGCATGTCAAATGCATTTTGGACCATAAAGGTTGTTGAGTTGTTAAACGAAACAGCGTTCCGGCAACTGCGGACTGCAAACTAACGTAATGACTCTTCAGGGCAGGTGTCGACTAACCGGACATCTTGAGAGGTGCGAGTTGGAGCTGGTCGCGTTCACGTGTGGCTCACACTTTTCGGTGGTGCTCAACTTTTTAATGGTGCGACGTTAGTGGGAGCTGTGACCATCCGTCCGCTGTCCGCCGTCCGCCGTCCGTTGTCCGTTGCTCTGATGGTTCTTGGCTATTGATTTTTACTTTTAAAATAAATTGGTTTCGTTTGTCTGCCCTGCCATTTTACTGGCTCGACTTGGCTAGCCAAAAACTTTTCTATAGCAATTATTGTTTGAGATTATTTTTCATTCGATCGCCCATGCTCCAGCTGCTGCTTCTACTCCTGCTCCTGCTCCTGCTCCTGCTCCTGTCCTTGCCCTTGGCCAGCCATTGGCTGTCACCGCCGCCAGATGCTATTGTTATTAATATAGCCAGCGCATTGCCCAACAACTATTGTGAAAAATTGCATCCAAAATGAAAACTGATGTGGAGAAGCGTCACAAACAGTTTTCTGCTTTTTATATTTAGGAACAACTCCTTAAAGCGTTCCAAATGAACGTGCCAAAAATTTCATTTTAAATGAAATGCTAAAGATTACGGCCCAAGTACCCGAACAATAAAAAACAACCCCCCTATTTTACTCCAAAACCCTTTCGCTTGTCATTGTTAGCCTCCCCGAATCCACTTTTAGCTTAATTGAAATGCTTGTATTTTGCCTACCATATACTTTTTTTTTCTTCAGCCACTTTCGAGTAGTGTTTGGGCCGTATTATTTTCGGGCATTCGGACGCATTTTTTGCCGGCTACGTGACACGTGCTGTTACCCGTATACTTGTATATAACCAAAGCCGTAGCCCCACATCCGAGTAGAATGGAATCCGGCCAACAGTGACAAAACAAAGCTATTTTTTAAATATGAACATTTCGGGTGCCATACACCATGTTGGCAAATACAAATGGTGGACACTTCACAAAGAGAAAAAGAGATAGAACGAGAAAGAGTTGGGGAGAGATATATATGCATTACAATAGCCCCCAAAGGCTGGCTGTACCCATATCTGAAACTTCTTCTGTCCTGCTTGTCCAGCTGTCCGTCCCCTTGTCTAACTGTGGTTCTGCTTTTTTGCTGCTGTTGGTGCTAACTGTTGGAATTTTATGCCCCACAGTTCGGTTTAATGGTGAACACAGAAGAGCAAAAGCAACAATTGGTGGAGCTGACAATAAAATACACATATTGTTGGCCATAAGATTCACTTCTTTCTGCGGCTTCATTCGCTTATTCAACGGAATTACCTCAATCAGGTTATTTTATTACCTTTTACTGATTGTTGTTATCGAAAAGAGAAAGCAACAAAAAGTATCGCTAATTCGTCTAAGGGTAAGGCTTGATATGTGAAACGGTTTCTATTTTCTATTTTTATCAAAGTTATTTTAAAGCAAAAATAATGTTCGTTCTGGGTTACGGTTCGGTAATTTCTTATTTATTTGGCTTGAGGTTTGATTTAGAGTGAACAGAAAAAGAAGCATTTCCAGCAACTTTAGCTAAACAAAATAAAAAAAAAAGAACATACCTATAAAATAAACTTTTTATTAATACTCAAATGCACAACCACAAAGAAAATGCGTTTGTTTTCACAGCTGTTTACGACTAAAAACATAAATTCTACTATGCTCGATAAGAAACGAATGTAAAAATATAATAAAAAATTAAAATAAAGCATAAATATGTATCTTAAAATAACAACTGACAGTCTCACTGTCAGCCGTCTATTCTAAATTGTATTCACATCCTGTCTCGGCGAAAAAAAAAAAAAAAACAAGTTTCCCGATACCGGGAAAGCCCGGCATATAAAATTAGGAGCGTTTCGCTTGTCGTCCAGATAGGGCCCACATTTCCACAAAGCATTTATCATCAAGTTGAAAATAAAATGTTAAATAGAAGTTTTTGATTACACAGCAGGCTTTGTTTTGCCAGAGAGTCAAACGACAAACGACAAGCGACAAACGACAAAAGGCAGCATCAGCACTCAAGCGCGAGCACCTGCACAGGTGTAGCGCGGCGGAGGAGGAGGGGAGGAACGTAGGTGGACAGTCGAAGCATTTCAAGAGCTATTGTGTTTACCTTGCGCTTCCGACGCTTCCTATGGGCGGCCATTTGCATAAGTGTTCGCAAACGTTAAAAATATTTATGCAAAAATCAAGCAAATGTTTGAATTAATTATGTATGAAACACGCATGTTAATATATTCACAAGTGTTTATTTGCACAAATTAATGCGAACACAATTGTAAAGGACACTCTCCCACACACCCATACGCACATTATATATATTATATTTCCTCATGTGCCTTAATCTTTTTAATTAACTACTTATATCCGCCACAGAGCTTCTCTAATTGATATGTGGAGACTGTTCACGAATTCCCATTCTCATTCGCACAACTCGTTGCGTGCGTTCTCTGTGTGTGAGTGTAAGTGTGTAAGTGTGTGTAAGTGTGTGTGCGGTCTTCGTTTTCCTCTTGGGCTCTTAATGAATTTCCATTTTCTCAAAGAGCGCCTTACTGCAGCTTTCATACACGCCAATTTGAAGCAAATTGTCTGACATTACAGTGGTCTCAAACTAAAAAAAAACTAAGTCAGCTTTTTTTGCTGCAATATAAATTATATTATAGATTTTAGTTTTCATTTTCTGAAATACAAGGGAATTGGCAGTTTGGTCTACATATTATAAAATATTTCCATTTGAGTATTGGCAATGTGATCCCACTGTATGTGAGGCAACTCTCTTCTTAAACTTGGCAACTTTTCTACTTTCTTATTATTATATAACAAAAACTCAATAACTCTTGCTTATTTAATTTATTAAGATTTGAATTTTCTATATTTTGTTTCACATTTATTCATTTCAGTGTTGGCAGCTATTTACCACTGTGCACTACTATAAATATAACATTTATTGTTCGACTATAACAACTCACCTATTCACTTAGGCAACTTTTCCAGTGACATCGCTCAACTATTTCAGTACAGTTTCGGAAATTACGACCCACTGTGCGCTGCTGCCAGCTGAAAGATTCTTCGTTGCCTCACTCGAAGGCAAGGCTTTATCTATGGCCATCTGTCTGGTTGCGCTGTTATCGTCTGTTATTAACGCTCTAATTAAGGTTCGCGCAATCGGCAATGAATGGGGCAGGAAATCATTTCAATTAGCACTGTCTAATCTCTAAACTTTATGATTATGTGCAATAGTTTATTTGTACATAATGGATTAACTAAGGACTAAGTCGAAATCGAATTCATTTCGATGATTCGTTTAATTTTGGCGGGCGCGCACTTCACGATCGGCCAACTCTTCCTGTGTGGGATGCTCCCGGATGTATTCAATAGATCTCCGAATGTAATCCGGGATTGGTGGAGCAGTGGGCAGCAGATTTGACTGAGGCTGGAAACCCTTATCATCGGCCACATAGCTCACTTCAACTGGAATGCCGTCAGGTGAAATATAAGAATATCTTCCAGTCGCATAAACTGAACCCTGGCCCTGCTCGGAGATGGCCGTGTTATCGCTCGTCTCAATGGCGTACGAGTAGGTGCCGTCCGTGTCAGCCTTCGTTTCGAATCGCGTTATCTGAGCCTCGCTTTCGGCAGGAGCAGCGGCAGCAAAGGCCAAAAGTGCAGCAAGCAGGAACTATTTATGAACAAAACTGGATTAAAAGGATGCTCTGCAAGGATTTTCCGCCAATTACTTACAATCTTGTACATTGTGTTGATTTTGTGGTTGCTGTCTTTGGATGTTTGATTCGGTGTGATATCTGTGGCCGTGCCCTCAAGTATTTATAGTTGTCCGAACTGAGAGATTTCAATATTGATGATAAACACTCAATATGCAAATTAATCAAGCCGTGTAACCCAGTTAAACGACTTATTTAGTAATATCTGTGAATCAGGGAGCTGCAATTAAAGACTAACACAACGACTCTCAGATACACTAATGCCCACGAATTGCTCACATTCATATAGCTCATATTTTTGCATACATATATATGTATATACATATTTGTTTTTGCGAATTTGTATATATAACTATATGTATCAGTTTGGTATGCCTTTATCTTTTTCTAAGTGGTCAGAAACTTCAAAGCGCCGCCAGCTGCTCCGCATACTCTTCTTCTTCTTTTAACACGCTGACCCAAATCTCAATGAAGACTGCAAAAAAAGGCCCCCAGAGACAACAACAATGCAAACAAACAAAACAAAACAAAGCAAACCTAGCAGACAGAAAGAGAAAGAGAAAGAGACAGAGACAGAGATTGAGACAGACAAACAAATAAAGTATGTTAATTAAAACGAACAGCAGTTGCAACTTGAATGTTGCAACATTAATCGGATCGAGTCAATTCACAATCCACAATACACAATCCACTCAAATTAACATTAGCAGCAGCTACAACAACATTAGCAGCGAATTTATTAATGTTTAATTTAATTTAGCCAAAGCAGAAACAAATGCAGATGCGATACCCAAACACACGTAAGTTGAAGCCCCTTGTAAACTCGAGATTTATGTGGCTGGCAGCTGCTGCTCCTAAAAGGGGAGTGGTGTAGGGGTGGCTGTGGCTGTGGGTGCGGGGGTGGGGGTGAGGGTAGGTGTGTAGACGAGCCAGTGGGAGGCCATATGGTCACAGTGTGATGGGTAGTTGGGTAAAAGCAACGCCATTTGTACATAGTATAAACAACAATATTAAATTGTATTTTTTTCTTTTTATTACATTATTATTATCTCTGGCAATAAATGTCAACGTCAGCGAGCCGACAAAGGACACAGCACCCAGGAGCGGATAGCTGAACATGTATGTCTGCATCTCTATATACATATAGAGATACATATGTGTCTATATATATATGAATGTACAGTGCGTATGTGTGTGGGTATGCATGTCAGGGCGTATGCGTTGGTGTTGGCGTTGTCGTAGGCGATGGCATCCCTGAGCTCTTGCTCCTGCTCCAGCTCCAGCAGCAGCTCCAGCTTCAGGTTCAGCTTCAGGTCCTGAATCGAAGCCAAAGTTGTTGTCGCTGATTGTTTGCCCATGTTTGTTGGCTCGGCCATGCAATAAGCATATGCAGAAACAAGAACATCGATAAACATGAGCCGGGGCAAGCAGATGAGGGCGGAGTTGACTGGACTTAAACTACAAGATGAACGAAGAAGTTAACGCTATATGATGGTGAAGCCACCACAAAAGGAGGAGCAGCAGCTGCTGATGCTGATGATGCTGCTGTTGCTGCTTCTGCTGCAGCGACTGTTCAGTGAAGTAATTTAAATCTTCTTCTCGTATGGCAGACCAGATGCCGGCGCCTGCAGGAGTTGATTGGCCTGCTCGCCGTATCCGTTGCCAGCCTCTCCGTGATTGTACTGTCCCTCGTTGTCCTCCTCGGGATGGTCGCGGTTCCATTCCAATGACTTGATAATGGCCTCCGGAATGGGATGCGGTGTGGGCAGATGCTCGCCCTGTGGCTGGAATCCATTCTCATCAGCGGTGTAAGTCAATTGGATCAGCTGACCCTCCGGAGTGTAGTACTGGGATGAGCCGCTCGCATAGTATCCCCCGACTCCCTGCTCCTGCTGTGCGATGCCATTGCTCGTCTCGAACTGATACTTGTAGCTGTGGTCATCCTGCTTCAGTTCGTTCTCATAGCTGCGAATCTCGGCGTGTGCATCGGGCGTCTCCGACGGCGCAGACTGCACGGCGGACACACAGAGGGCAGCAGCGAGAATGACGAGTTGCTGCAAATGGAAAAGGAATCGTTGCCATCATTATTGGCCGCCTGTTACTCCTCATCCTGGGATGACTTACGAATTTGAACATTTTGCCTGGCTTGGGTTCTGGTTGGTTGATTAGATTATTGTTGTTTAAAGCCTAAGAGCTGAACTATGTTTGATGTCTGACCATGACTGGAGCTGAGTTTTATATACCCTCAAAATTGAATGTCCGACAACGAGCCAACGAAAGTGAGTAAAAGTGTGTTCGACCGTTAACCGTTGATAATGATTATGGTACCATGGGCTAAGGGCCATCATCAGTGGCAACACATCGGTGGCAACATCCAAACATCCCAGCGACAAGCAACAAACGGCTGCATTTCCAATTATCGCAGCTTAAGGCTAATCAACAATCGTTTTCATTACTTTTCTCTCTTTCTCTCTCACTCTGGCAAATGAAAATGAAACCCGAACCCAAATTGAAATTAAAACTCAAAAGCCGTACGCAACACATAGCTGCAGGGCACACACACACACAGACACACACACACACACGCAGAGCTTCTGACTCGTAGTGCGATTAAGTAAAACGCCGCCCGGGGTTCAAACAACTCGACAGGTACGCGCTTTGCGCTTCGTTGCGGCGATTAAAGTAATTAAGTGTTGGTGTTAATTCATTAATTACAGTTGTCTTAAATATACCCCTCACACACACACACAATCACACACACACTCATATGGAAATCTATTCACGCCAGGCGAAAGCAACAATATGAAAGCAGCTTCTCTCATCGCACATCGAATAAATCAGTTGCCCAATTTGCTTCTCTGACTGAACTTCACATTTAAATTTGTTTGTTATGCATTTTTTATATGCACATCCGAAACAAGATCAAAAATGATAGTTCCATAGCGCTTGCCCCTCAAATGCAGTCAAAATTTATGTTGGCAGTAGCTTTGATTAGTTCACAACTTTTATTGCTTTGCCCATGAAGCGAATTAATTAATATTACACTCGCTTGTTCGGGAATTTTAATAAAAAGTCAAAAGACGCGAACTCTGATGTTTTCATACCCAGTCCATAAAACATGAAAATATAAGGTATTATGCTTCTGTGACGAAGTATGTAGTAGGCAATAGAAGGCGTAGCTCACACCATAAGGAATATAAATATCATAATAAGAGATCAACATTAAAGTCGATTCAGACCAGTTGTTCTTGTCTGTCCCGTCCGTCTGTCCTTTTGCTTGAACCCAACTATCACGGAAC
The DNA here is from genome assembly GCA_037075185.1 of Drosophila pseudotalamancana. Taxonomy (NCBI): domain Eukaryota; kingdom Metazoa; phylum Arthropoda; class Insecta; order Diptera; family Drosophilidae; genus Drosophila; species Drosophila pseudotalamancana. Next base: position 339,137 of record JBAMCK010000007.1, on the reverse strand, counting down.
CTATTAGAACTGAATGCTGAAATATCTTTGACACCCTTAAACAGATCGGATTTATTTTGGTTTAAGATAACCTAGTCTGTTTCAGTTAAAATTGATATCAAGATTTCACATTGTTTAAAGCAATTGATATGCGATGTCAATAAAATACCAACCAAAACAGTTTTTTTTCTTTTCTCAACAAACACAATGTTTGAAACAATACTGGCTTCAGTGTATCTTCCAGTCGGACACACCCAACTAAATCTTTTTACTTGTCTCGATATTGATTACTTGCTTCAACCCAGGAGCGGTTCAAGTCAGACCAGAGGTAGGCGCTATTCAAAAAGTACTTAAGTACTTGATTTAACAACTTAAATTTGATTAAAGATAAGCTTATGCAATTTGCATAGTTGTTTAAATTTAAACAATTGCTTACTACACAATGAATGCCAATAACACATTCACACACATATATGTTTACCGTTATTTAAGTCCCCATTGAATGGATTTTACACATGCTCAAAAACCAGATTTTGAGAAGAAAAGAAACAAACGAAAGGTGCGACTTGTTTGATTTGTAAATGAGAAAAAAACAACAACAACAACAACAATTAGTGCCAAAGCTTTGGTCTTTTAAGAGACCAAGGTCAGTGTTAGAATGTCTTTTCCGTTTGACTCTTTTATTTGAAAGTAGTTGACATTGCGAGTTACTGGGTCAGTCGTGTATACCCCAGCGAAAGATGTCATCGATGATGCAGTTATATCAACTAAGGCAAACATAAGCCCCTAGACATCCGACAATGGAACTGAACTATAACCATTGAATAACCATAAATTAGGCCTTAATTCATGCACCAACAGACCAAATGCGAACCATAAAAGCCCAATAGAAATAAATATTCAAAAGCCAAGCCACGATAGACTTTTATGACGATCATCAGCTGATGATCATCAAATCAAATGAGACCAAACAGGGACGCGCATTAAAAGTGGAGCATAAATAAAAGTAAGTCTTTGGCGCTCTGCCCCTGACCTTCAGACAGAGTTGTCGCAACCGCAAAATTTAGGTCAATTATTTTCAGCGGACAACTGAACGTGAAGCAAGTGCTTCTTCTCTTAATGCCAGAGGGATTGATGGCTACTATAGTCCGGTGCAGCTTCAGCGGAAGCCACTTAGGAGCGGCATCGGGCAAGGAAGTGCCCGAGAATCGTAACAAGTTTTTCTTTCATTTAAAGCCAACTAAGCGGCAGACGGCAGCCGACCAATTGGGTCCCAACAGCCGGTTCCGACAAAGGGCGAAAAACAAAGCAAAACAGAAAAAAAAAATAAGTAAATATATATAAAGAAAGAAGATTATGTTGCCTTTAAGCCCAACTCCGTCCGTCTCGCCCGACTCGACTGTCCATCCGCCTCTCGCCCATGTGCGAATACGAGTATTTATAAAAAGCATTCACAAATCTTATAAATGGAACAGCATGTAGCTGCCGCTTATTTTGTTGTTTTTGTTGCTCTCCTTTGGTGGTTCATTCGCACTAGTGATGCACCACTGATTCACGACAACTGGCATATTGGCCAAGATGTAACCGTTTATTTACCAGCAACAGATCATAACTCCATCATATATATACATATCATATATCATAACTATTTTAAATACTTTATAAACTTAAATGAAAACTGATACCTAAAGATCATACATTTTTTTTTACCTTCAATTACAAATTCTTAATTTGTTCTATTTTTCTCAATAAAATTAATTATTGAATAATTTAAGCCCAAACTTACTCAACATATTATTTAAAATATCAAGTTGATCATTTAGAAATTGAATCTTACATATACCATTTATATGCAATTCTACATATTATTATCCTATACATGTAGATTCCAAAAAATGTATAGCTTGGAATGGATATCTCTGTAACTTTTATAGACAATACGTTATGGAAGTTATATCTTTATATTTTATAAAAATAATTTAGAGCTGATTATTATAATATTATATATCACAAAAAATAATAAATATCTGTCTGCTCTCTTTTTCATATGACATTTAAATTGACTGATTATTATTATTTGTTGCAACTAGTCTATGAAGAATTCGCTAATTTATGTTACATAATGCATATAAAAATCAGCGAATCAAATATTGCGGAAATCAAGCAGCTTAAATTAATTGCAATAATTAATACCTTTCTGCATATGAATTATATTTAGCTACTTAATTTTCAATTAGCACAAACCTAATTTAAATGAGGTTAAACAAAGTGCTCGTGGCTGGCAGTTCGTGAGTCACGAAATGCATTTTGAGCAGATAAAATATTCAGTTGAAATGTTAAGGTGAAATATTATAGTAAAATATTATCAGAAGATTATCCACAAAGATGTCCATCGCTGTCCCATGAGCCATATTTTAAGTTGCCACATGTTGTGGCAAGGTCGTTCCTGTCTGTGTCTTGGAACTTTTTTTTTTTGACTTTTGGGGAACGGTTCGTGATTTTATAATAAATGAATGTGCTGATACTTAATCGACTTTTTAAGTAGTTTGTATCATTTATAACAAAGTTTCGCATATGATTTATTGCGAATGGAACTTGTGGAATTCCCTGTCATAAACTAGGTTTGTCCTTTAAAACTAATTCATAAATTATTTGGCACATCCAAAGATGGAAATATTTCATAAACTTGAAAGGTGTTAATAAATAATTATAAGCCAAAAAATTTAATTTAACTAGCGTTAAAACTAAAGAACATGGCAACAAAAGCAACAAAAATTAAAACAAAAGCCGCACGAGCATAAAATGTTTATAAATTTTAGACAATTTATGGGTGCACTTCCAAAAATTGACCACCATGTGTGCGTGTGTGTGTGTGTGTGTGTAAGTGTGTGAATGATATGGTCTTGTATTGGGAGCGGAGCAGTTCAGGTTCAATGCTAAAAACCATAAAACTTGTCGTCGCTGTGCTTTGCAAGTAATTGGCAAAGAGACTATAAATGGTGTGGTACTCCATTTGGGCAGCATTCATTCTCAGTTTGACTGCAGGGAGAGACGACACGCACCGAGATCAGCCCAAACATGAAATTCGTGAGTTCAATGCCGCAGTCAGCAGTTTGTTTAAGGAGCCCATTTTAATAGCCAATCTTCTGCCACAGTTCATCCTAACCGTAGCCGTAGCTGTAGCAATCCTAGCCGTTGCCCAGGCACGCCCGGATTCCTTCGATGCCCACGCCGAAACACGTGATTTCAAGAGCGACGTCCGGGAGGACGGCAGCTACGATTACCGTTTCCAGACCTCCAATGGCATCGCCCAACAGGAGCAGGGCGTGGGCGGGCACTATGCGAGTGGCTCATCGGCCTACTACAGCCCCGATGGAGAGTTGATCCAGCTGACATACACTGCCGATGAGAATGGATTCCATCCACAAGGCGCTCACCTGCCCACTCCTCCACCCATTCCAGAAGCCATTCTGAGATCCCTGGAATACATTCGCACCCATCCTCCGCAGGAGCTGCGACATGGCCGTGTGCACTTCTAAGTGATAAACCTAAAAAAAAAAAAACAATTTAGTCCTTTTTACCGTTACCGTTTACTATTACGATTCTATTACGATTCTTTACACATTCTGGATAATCGGAATCATTTCAATGCACGGGCTTATTATTGAGCTGCTGACAGAAATAAAAACCATCTTCCATAACCCATTGTGTTTTTTATATTACTCACCTGATTTCCATAACCCATAAATATGGTTCTTTAAAGAATTCGAGGTGTAAAACCGATTTAATTACCATGAGAACTTTGTCACATTGTAAATAAAGAAGAACAAGAATAGTTATTGGAATAGCCATAAAGTTGATGAGGTAAGTGTTTATTGCATCTCGGATAACCAGGAAGCCAAACTAATTTTATAACTCAATTCATTAAAACTAACACTTAAATGTTAAAAGTCATATGCATATTACCCATATTTATATTTCTTTTCATATTTGTCAAGAAATTTATAAATGGGTTTCTCGCTCATTAGATTATGAATATGTGTATTAAATAGTAGCCTAAATATGCCATTAAATAGACTAAAGAATCTTTCTTTTCTCGGACAAAAGAATGCCACAACAAAATTTTTTGCAAACAATACCGATTAATCCTTCAGTATGCACTCTGCTACAAAATTCACATCAACAATTTTTTGTATGTTTTTTTTTATAAAGAAACATTTTGTTCGCCAGTGTTATCTCAATTTTTTTAAACTTTCACTTGAAGTTTCAATCTTCACTGTTCTACAAAATGCATATTAAAGTTGAAAATGAACATTCTTTTAATTGTTTGGAATGTGCTGGATAAAGTTTCAATCTACAGTGAACTACAAAATTAATTTTAAGAGCTAACATAAATGTTGTTTTTATATGTTTTGTTTAACATTAAAGTTTTTAGATGTTCGTTTACAGCTTACACTTTAAAACAAATATTGTGTTCAAGAGTGTTACATAAACTTTACTTAACTAAGCTTTTAATTTGTTTGGAGTCTGCCAGATCAAGTTTCTCGCGTGATTTCTGACATCTCTCCATTTCAATATGCGACACTAATCTGAAATATTGAAATTTTGAGAAACAAAATTAAAGCAGTATATCATCCATAAACTAGTTTGTGGACTTATAGCGATTAGCATAAGTCAAACATGGGCGTATGCTTAATATGTCTGGGTCGCTTAGCTGAATGAGCATCGCTAATATATACATAAATATATCAATGCATACAAAATGGTTTATTTGAATGTTTAATATAGCTCATTAAAAATTGCAATATGTCAATTCTGCTTTATATTTACAGTCCCGCTTTCAGTCTAATAACATTTCTATGTTTGTTTCATTTAAAAGTGAATCGTTAAAACTAATTTAATTAGTGAATTATGAGCGACAAAATAAAATTGCTAATCAGCAAATCCATCAAATTAAACAATCAAATAAAGACAAGCGGCAGGTCGAGGCAGGTTTAGGCTAACGATATATCTAGACTCTTTTGACAGTTGGACACACGTAAATCCTGTTTGGATATAGCTTTTTTTCGGGTAGTAAATTAACTCGATGTTATAGACCAATTTGTTAAGATCGGACATTTAGCGCCTCTAAACAAAAACAAAAATAAATGAAAGCCGAACAATGAATATTGAAATGAAAAAGTAAAACCAAACTAAAATGTAGTCTAGTGAAACTATAAATTATGCTAAATATTTATAGAGATACACATAGACACACGCACACACATCATTTTGGTGAAATACATTTTTGGGTGTGCCGACCAAGACGCTCCACCCCGTTCCCTTCCATCTGTGGGGCAGGGACTGGCTTGACATTGACACCGAGCTCCATGCGGCGTTTGCTCTTTGACGAATCGAGGCGAGGGTAAGCCCACTCACAGCGGATGACTTGGACGTCCAATCCGCTGCTGCTGCGACTGCTGCTGCAGCAAATGCTTATGCTGACGGTGATGCTGCGGCTGCTGCTGCTGCTGCTTGCCGGTCTCCGGTTTTGGCCAATTCGGGCTATTGGTTGCTTTTATTGTTATGGTTATTTAGATTAATTTCCTGAACAAGTTGTCTGATCGATCAGGTTTGTGAGAATTACGATTCCGACTACAGTTTTTTAGTATAAATTCGCATGCAGTCTACCAACAAGGCATCATTTTGTCAGTCAGCTTTAGACACATACAACGTGCAAAGATGTTCCGATTCGTAAGTGCAATTGTCGACTTGGGCGGGCTGGCAGGATCTGCTACCATGGACAGAACTTAACGAATCCATATTTACATTACAGCTCCTTGTTGCCTCTGCGCTCATTGCCTGCGCCTACGCAGGATCTAGTGACGACGTCTACGCCACTGGCAGCAGCCAGAGCGACATCCAACCCGATGGTCACTACAAGTACTCTTATGAAACCTCCAATGGAATCGCTGGTGAAGAGCAGGGACTTGGCGGCGCTGCTGCCAGCGGTGGCTACTCCTACTACACACCGGATGGTGAATTACTCCAGCTTTCATACATTGCCAATGAGAACGGCTTCCAGCCACAGGGCAACCATCTGCCCACACCACCACCAATCCCAGACGCTATTATTAGATCCTTGGAATACATCCGCACCCACCCACAATACGAAGATCAACAATACAAAGATCGACAATACCAAGCGCAAAAATCCGGAAACAGACGCTCTTTTCTAAAGGCATTTGGTTAAGTCTTGACAAATATCTTAAAAAGAGTAATTGAAAGCTTTCTTTAAATAAACGAATAAGATGTGAAGTATAAAAACTAAAATGGCAAAAATTTGTTTATTTATTAAGAATTAATTCATTTAATTTATTTATTCTAATTAATTTAATTTATTTCAACGGCACTCGATAGTCGATTGTTATCTTCCCTAATCAAGTACTATTTGAGAAATTAGTTGATTGATTTCCAACTACATTCCTTACATGATGCACATAGAAACATACATGCATAATTTTACTTTATTAAAAGACTTAAATACTCCAGTAATATTTATTATTGTATGTACTATCCGTATATTATGTAGCATCTAATAATCGAAATATCAATTCACGATACATTTCAACAAGATAACATTCAATTTTAAATAGCTGTGTAATTGGATCAAATTTCCAAATTTCTTTTGTTGATCAGATCAACCGAGTCGATTGAGCCCTGTATAAGAGCATCCGATCTAAGAGAAATATAAAAAAAAATTGACATTTTTATGTAGGTTCATATATAAAGAGTGTGTTTAACACGATAACACGTTTTAGTACCCATACATATTAATTTACCAGGATTTACCAAGCTAAATATGAAGGATATACACATTTTAAATATTTCACGTTTTAAAAAATTTTCCCAATTCTCGAAAAAAAAAATTTTTTTGTCGTTTAATTTAAGTAAAAAACGATTTTATTTTAAAAGCCCCTAAAAGTATAATATAATTGAAAACTTTGCTAAAGCTTAACTTTAACGAGCTTTATAAATAATTATGGAGATACATTTCTCGTATAGTTAAATACGGGACTGTTGGACTATTGGTTGTTTTTAATATGATTTAGATTAATTTCCTCAACAAATTGTTCCGGGATCACGGTTATGAGAATTACGATTCACAGTTCAGTGTTTTAGTATAAATTGACTTTCAATCTATCAATAAGTCATCATATTGTCAGTCAGTTTAAGACACATACTACGCCCAAAGATGTTCCGATTCGTTAATGTCATAGACGGCTTGTCATGATCTGCTGATACTCCTAAAATTATGTTGCAATTATTTTTTCATTGGTAAAATTTTGAATAAACGAGCTAAGCTTTAAGCAAATAAGCAGCTACAAATGTTGATGTAGATGTTCAACAAATAATTATAAGTTTATAATTCGATTAACTATCAAAAATCATTTTTAAAAATATAATAAAAATCATCATCATAATTAGCAAATTTGATTATAATTTGACCGGGTGAGTCAGTTAAAATTTCCATTTTCAAGGTTCAAGTTCAAGTCTGAAAGTTGAGATACAGCTGAACTGATTTGCTTGCAAAATGCCATTAATAACATGAACAACATAACATATAGATTTACCCCTACACAAATTGAATCTAAAATGATTTTGAAGTAATTTAAACACTTCGTTAGCTGTGTTCGACTCAATTTGCGTAATAAACAGCAAAGTTTAGTAGACACGCAAATCTTTTAACCAACTACAAGTCCAACTCCAAGTTCAAGTCGAACTCAAGAGTGAATAAGTATAACGCTTGCTTTTGCATTTCATTAACATCAAAACTGGTAATGGCCGAAGACCATCTACCAAATACAAAGACCAGCCGTTGCCTATGCTGGCATTTAAACTGAGGCACAAATTGAACTTATGTCATAGTTGATTAAACTCACTCAAACAAAGTGGTACAGATAAGCAAACTTAACACCCCCCACTAATCTGAAACAAGACTAACGAATTTTTAACTCTTCCCATATATACGAAACAATTCGATTGAAGTTTATCATAATATTAATCATTCACTAACTTACTATTATACTACAGGATACAATCTTATTTCTTGAGCTGAATTCTGGTGAAAGGATGAGCCTCAATGTAAGCCAATCCCCTCAAAATGTAATCAGGAATGGGAGGAGGTGTTGGCAAATGGTCGCCCTTTGGTTGGTATCCATTTTCATCGGCTGTGTATTCCAGGCGAATGGGCTGACCATCGGGTGCGGTGTATTCCACGGATCCGACGGCATAGGAACTGCCCACTCCGGATTCCTGGGCCTGAATGTTGTTTGAAGTTCCATACTCATAGTTGTAACTGCCATCCAGGTTGATTTCGCTTTTGTATTTGGTAATAACAGCATCCGACTCATCACCTGCTTTGCAGATGGCGAAAAAGCAGACTGCCAAAAGGATTAGACTCTGAAAGTAGATGATGGAGTATAAGTAAATATCCAAATAATATTGGAAAAGGATAAAAACTTACGGTTTTATACATTTTTGGTTAGGATTTGCGTACTGCACAGATGAGTATTGCAGATGGAACTGATGTCGAAATGAAGCAGACGAGACTTTTATATCAGACTTAACTGGAACGATGACCTACACCTACAACGCAAGGGCTCTATCGAAAATATGTATATTATAAAATTAGTTTTTATTATACGGAATTATTAATTTACGCATCTCAAATATGAATCTGACCGCGATCCACGAACGTTTCTCACTGCAGTGGAATATTAGTCTTTATTTTGTTTTTTTTTTTTTTTTTTTAGAAAATACGCAGCTTAACTTTACTTCAATTTTTACTTTGTCTTACGCACACAACAAAAATGCATATTTATTCCATTGATTAACGGCCGTAACTCTTTCGACCGTGCATTTGCTTATCATGCATATCAACCCTATTCATCGATACAAATCATTTTTTACCTCTCTATTGATCATGTCCAAGACTTTTATATTATGATATATATACATTTATCTACGCCTATTGATATCAAATGCAGAAAGTACAAATGCAAATTAACTTACTTTTATCAGTCGTTTTGCCATGATCATCGCATTAAATATGCATTAGTATTATATATTTTTCAATTCGTATATATTTGCATATTGAAACAGTATTTAAGGTATTAACTTCATTTTGAATGAGAAATGTTATAAGTGTTTGACTGAAATTAGATACAAAATGTTAGTTCCCATTAAAATATTATATAATAACATGATTCAGTACATCTAATTGTTTAATTACATTTTATTAGACCTCAATTACAATATGTTATAATATGTTAGTTGAATTATTTAATGTAATTAGTGGTCTTGAATTTGGTGGCCATTTCTTAAGCAATTTGTAACAAGCGAAAATTCAAAAAAAAAAAAATACTAGCTTACATTTCCAAGAGTTATCGGTATGGATAACCCATTAACAACACTTATATCGAATGAAAGCAAATTTGCCGATATCTACTTCCTCCAATAATTGTAGTATCTACTGCATTATGGGTATTCTGCGATTAGTTAATTTTATGCAAGACACAAGTCAATTCATGAAGCGTGCACTAAATCATTAACATTATAGTAAGAAAAATAATAATTCAAAATTTTAAGTTATTTTTTAATACCATATTTCAACAATTTATTCACATTATTTAATCGTGTAACCAACACAAAAATCGATTAACACAATTCTTTTAGAGTTTCGATAGTCACATTAAATATATTCCAGTTTTGCCGAGCATCCCTGATTATTAGGTCTGCTATCGCAATAAAAGAATAAAGAAGTAAAAACGTAAGAACTGCATTTCTGTCATAATTAATTTATACGCAAACTAAATAAAGCAAAGTTGTACAGAATGTAGTAATGCAACAGTGAAAATGTGAAATACATAAGTTCTCTATTTAGTATAACGTGTTAAACATGCGTTTTAAAGCTTTTGCAAACCAACAATTTTTCTTACAAGCGCGCCATTTTGTTTTTGGACTTTCTACTTCTCGCCGTGTTTTCTTTTGTGCGAAATAATAAAAACGATCCCCTCTACCTACAAAACCATAAAACTGTCAATTGCTACATAAATGAGCATACAATAAGTAGATTGAAAACATTAAAAGCGAAAAACGCGCGACATATGTACATATGTATGTATGTATATATCTAAATAAAGGCTACTGAAAATGTCAATACGATGAATAACGAAGCAGCGATTAGTACGACGTCGGTCGTGGTCGTGCCTGTGGAAGAGGCAGAGGGTCAGACGCGCTAATTACGTCATAACAATCAAAGAAAATTCAAGGTCTCCCTAGCGCACATCAGACATGAAGCCTATGTATTATATTTCGTTACGTTTTCATTAAAAATAAAACTTTACGCAAAAAACAGTACACAGACTTTCTGTTAAATTTCCGAGCATCTGTCAGTGTATGTATATGCCAGAATGTTTACGTACATATATGCGAGTGTGTGCGTTTGCTATTCGCGACTGTATTTGTACACACATATAAAATTATTTTGTTGTTGCCAGTTGCCGCTGTTTTTGTTGTAACAAGTCTGAGCGAACGCGGCGCAGCCTGTGGTACAGAAAGAAAGAGCGAAAGAGTGCGCGCGTAGGCAACAAGAGATAACTTGACACTTAACCAAGAAGAAGAAAACCCTAATCCAAACAAATTTTAATAATGCTCTTATCAAATAAATATAGACATATATAAATGTGCTTATTTTTTTTTATATAAATGTGTACATACTTATATTTATTTCGCCTTTATTTCCATTTCAGTAGTACATAAGATGCGTGCATCTGTGTATGTGTATAACGGTGCGGCATAGAAACCGCCGCCAAACGCAAAAGTTTATATCCATGTACATGCGTATGTATGTATGTCCACCTACAAGTAGACAGTGACGAGAACAACAGCACTTAAAGGCGCCCTCCGAAAATATTGTACATAAATTTTAATTAAAGCGAAAAACACAAAACCAACAACAACAGACCAGAAAGGAGAAAACAAAAATCAATAGGCGATAAAAAGTGTTGTTATCAGCGTGTTTTCGTCATTTCGCTTTGGAATTGAAATAGTTATTAGCGTACCTTGGCATTGTTGATATCTCTTTGGTATTTCGACATATTGTTGTTGCTGCCGCGAGACAAAGTACGCGGCAGCGGCAACAGCATCGGTTACGGCTGTTGTTTCCGTAGACGCTGACGCTGACAATGTCTGTGCAGCAGTTTTGTCTGCGCTGGAACAATCACCAGCCAAATTTTATATCCGTCTGCTCCTCCCTGCTGCATAATGGGACTCTGGTGGACGTCACGCTTGCCGCGGAGGGCCGTCAACTGCAGGCCCACAAAATAGTGCTCTCCGCGTGCAGCTCGTACTTTCAGGTGAGTGAAAGATTTTAAAGTATTTAAGTGGATATTAAATTTAATATTACTTAACAGGCGCTGTTTACGACAAATCCGTGCCAGCATCCGATTGTCATACTGAAAGACGTGCAGTACGATGATCTCAAGACGATGGTGGACTTCATGTACTATGGCGAAGTGAATGTGTCGCAGGAGCAACTGCCGCACATACTGAAAACGGCCGAAATGCTCAAAATAAAGGGCCTGGCTGAGATGCCTACAGATCCGGCCAACCTCACCAAGTCCGACAGCAAGTCCTCCAGCGACGCGACCGAATTGCTTGGCCAAGCTGGCGCGAATGTTTCAGGCGCAAACGCTGGTGTGGCAACGTCAGGTCTAGGAGGTACTAGTGGGAGCAGCAGTGCCGGCGATGCGCTATGGAGTAGCAGCGAGGCGCAGCAATTTCAGCAGCACCATCAGCAACAGCTACAGCAACAACTTCAGCAGCAGCAGGCGCAACAGCAGCAACAAGCGCAACAGCAGCAGCAACAACAACAACAGCAGCAGCAGCAACAACAACAACAGCAGCAGCAACAACAGCAGCAACAGCATCATCATCACCATCATCATCACCAACCGCAACAGCAGCAGGGCACCCAAGCGCAGGGTTCGCAGACGCATCATCATCAGTTGAGGCGTACGCCATCGCCGCTAAGTGCTGGCACGTCGCCGGCAACGCGACGCAAACGCTTGCGAAAATCTTCGAATAACGGTGAGTGTGACTTGGGTAAAGAATCGTCGACCAGCTCGTAAAAAGATTGGAAGAAAAAAATATTGTTAATTTACATTTATTATTAACCTCTTTTTTAAGGCTCTGGTGAACGAAATAACTCGGAGGAGCAGCATAGCAGCTCCTTGGATGCAGCTGGCGCCGCTGGCAGCGCTGGTGGCCTAAGTTTGGCACAGATGAGTCAAATGTCCTTCGGCGGTGGTGCGGGCAACAATTCTGCAGCGGGACTAGGCAGCCTCTCGGGCCACTCGATGCATACTGCGAAACTGCTGAAGGAGTCGGCGAGCACTGAGCTAGAACAACAGCCACACGACTCGGATCTCGACGACGCTCACGGACATATACATATGCAAATTGTAATGAAATTGGTCACGTTAACTTAATATTGAACTCCGTACATTTTACTGAACTTATTTTTCTTTTACATTTATTGCTCAACATATAGAAGCCCGAAGTGGACATCGGTAGTGTAAATCAAACTATGCCTTTGGATATTTCTGGTACTACGACACCCTCGGAACACGACGCCCCCAATTCACAATCGTCACACTCTGGTAAGCTAACGAGAAAGGCTCTTCCCAAGCCACAATATGAAAAGTTTGCTTATAAAAAATTAAATCGCACTGTAAAAAGAATTACCAACAAAAATAAGACAATACTATACATCCAAAAAATTTCCATATATCAATTTAGAGAAATGTGCGATTAATTTTATAAGTATAATATACCTTAGATATACCAAAAATAAAAAAATAAAAAACAAAGCTATAGCTGCACTAAGAATGAGAAATACACTAACATTTTATCATACGCCAGATCATACTTCATTAAGGGGTTGAACTTTCTATTGACAACAGGCTGTCTGTCTATTCAAGACGAGCCAAAAAGCTCTGCTTGATCCTTCGTTTTGTGTTTTTGTTATTGATTTTGCTATCATTATCATTATTTCATTCTTATGAATTTGCTAAACTATAGATACTACTGTGGTTACTCTGCTATCGCTCATTCATATGTCATGCATTCCGTACACACACAGCTACACCATCACACACGTACACACACAAAAAAAGAGCACTTACGTTCAAAGAATTTAAGTGCGATCCAATGCGCTTGGAGAAATGAATGCTAAAGCTAAATATGAAATATAAGCATTAAAAGACTACCGTTTACCGATTAAGTGCGAATATAAATAATTATGTTACATGAAAATTAATGAATTTGTATGTACATATGTATATAATTAATAATTGTGTATACTATTCAAAAATGAAATCCTACCTGAACTTGGGAATGGGAGAGAGCTAGCACAGAGTCCAACACTAAATAAATGTATTTTACTGATTTGATTTTGTTATTTTGTCAATTTGATTACTAAACTCATTTGTTTGCCAATGATTTTTTATTTTCTTCATTTTTGTTATGAGAAAGCATTTTGAAGAGCGGTTTTCGAATGATAATGATTTAGCATTAGCAATCTTTCTACTACTCGATACCGATACCAATACCATTCTACTATATAAACTGTAATGTACCTGTTGTCCAATGGTTTGCCCTTAATTCCAACCTCAGAACTTGGCCAAATGATGAGCCCCGACCCCAATTTGAGAGTAAATTAATAGAGAGTAAATTTCAATTTCAAACCCCTACTAAAGACGAAACCAATCTTACGCTGTCTCTCTCTCTCTCCCCTTCCCAGGTCTGCAGTGGACAGTTGTTGATTCAAACTATTCGCGCTTTTCGATGCCCGCCTGTCAGTCCAACTTGATTGGTAATGGCAATGGCGGCAATCAAAACAGCGGCGCGAATAGTAGTGGCGGCGTCGGTACTGCCGGCACCAACGACCAGCGTCAACAGCAGCATCAACAGCAGCATGATGCCCAGCAACAGGCCACGCAGCAGCAGCAACAGCAACAACACCTGCAGCAACTGCACTATCAGCAGCAGCAGCAGCAGCAACAACAAGGCGCTGCGGCGTACTCGTCGCAGATCATAACCGTGAATAATCTGGTCGGCGGTTATGCAACAGCAGCGCAAAACTTATCACCCACGTCACCCAACGAGTCCAATATGGTGCAGTCTGTATACAGTCAGGGGCCCACGCCCACGCAATCGCCTGTGCATTCAGGTGTGGGCGGCGGCGGCGGCGGCGGAGGTAGCAGCGCGGGTGGCAGTGCGAGCAGCGCAGGCGGCGGCAATAGCAGCAGTGGTGGAGGAGGTGGAAGCAGTCAAGTAGTCAAGCGCAAGCGTTCAGTCAACCCGCAAGGTGACGAAAATTTTATTCGGGCACTGGAAGCTGTCCGCACAGGTGGCATTGGATTTTGCAAGGCTGCTCGACTGTATGGAGTAAACAATCGCACGCTTTGGCTGGAGTATAAGAAACGCGGCTACCCGGTGTCGAGGCCCAGCATTAAAGCGCGTGTGGTAAAACAGGAGCCCAATCTTTCGCCTTCGCCAACACCATCAACGAATCCCGGCGATGATACGACCAACGAAACATACGATCATCTAACAGCAGCTACCGTTGCCGCGGCCCAAACTGCCGCGCTTAACATGCAGATACCGCCTCAGGCTGAAACGCCGACGCCTTCGCTGATGTGCACGCCGCATCATGCCAGCGCGGCAGCGGCCTCTGCAGCCGGTGGCACTAACACGCATCCCGCCATCGGCGTCATGAGCCTCTTCGATGCACGCTACATGGATTCACCAACAAGCGTGCACACCATGTCCCGTCAGAGATATATTGATGCGACTGGAGCCGGTGCTGCGGCTGCTGCCTCAGGTGCGGGCACGATCAACGTCAACCCAGCCGCAGCCATGAATCTACAGAGTATTAATTTTAACTCAATATAGAATACGCTTTCAAGTCACATAGGCGTTGTTGCCGCCGCCGCGGCAGGCGTAATGCCTCTGCAGGTGGACCAACTGAGGGGCGGCGAGTCTGTGCACGGGCCAATGCCAGCCACGATGCTGCAGGCAGCCGCCGTTATGGCAGCAACCGATTCAGAACCAATGAGCATATCAGCCGTGCCCGTCTCGGTCTCAGCTATGGGCACTGCGCATAGCGCAGCGGCTACCGCGTTTCTTTTCAATAATTTTGTAACTGTGGCGGCACCACCACCCCCGTCAATGGTTGCCAGTACACTACCGCCGCTGGTTAACCCTGGCCTGCAATACTTAGACACATCCTAATAAGATCCCAGGAGCAGCCGTGCAAAGTATGCAGGTATTAGAGCAACGGCAGCTACTAGATAACTAGAGACATATGCATTATGCATACCATCGGGATTGGATTCGGCAAATGGGTTTTAGGATGTCAGTAAGCAGAACCCACTAGGATTTAGTGTCCCTAATGATAAGCAGATGTGCCGACACAACACATGTAATAATTTATAGAACTTAATTCCTTAAGCTAAATGTTTTGAGCCGAACATTATTTTTACCACTGTTAACTAAGGAATCGGTAGTAAAGTACTTGTATATGTAACCACAATTTATATATGTACATAAATTTATAAAATTTTATTAGTGTTAATCATAAAAAAGGAAATGATTTATGTATCGACTAGCTAGAATGTACATACAACTTTTTAAATATAAACTACTTAAAAATGGCCTAATTATTTTCATCATTGATGTAAACCCCCTTAAATCCTGGCACTCGTGTTACAAAAGCAACCTTTATTACGTATACATTCTAACTCAAATAACTGATTATATATATATATATATATGTATATATATATACAATATATATATTTGTGTACAGTTAATGGCCAATCAGTTTTAGTTGAAATGGGTGTTTGTATCTAGTTGATGGGAAATGGGTCTACAGTTCGACGTATAAAATAAACCGTAAAGGAAGTAAACCATCAAATATTTAATTAAGTCAACTCAATAATGTATGATATATGTGTACGTACCAATATATATATTTGTAAATGTACCCATTTATTTTGTATTTTCGTTTATGGGATGGAATTTGTTTCGTGAGCCACCAAACCAAACGAATTCAAGGAAATTGAAGCAATATTTTGTGTAGGAACAGTTTTCGCGTATTTGTCACTTAATGAATATTCACCATTCCAATAATAGTTTCTGTTGAGAGATATATCAAAATCAATGTATATTATGTTAGGCTTACTTCAATTTTATGTACGTATGTTCGTCCTCTTTGTTATTTGTTCGGAGTGCAATTTAACAAAAAATTAGACATATCTGGCAAGGGGTTCTTTGTTTTATAATTTTGGTACTCGTTTAATGTACATATTCGATATACGCATACAATAAAATAGGACTAAATGGGCAAGCCATATACGCAATATACAAAACTAAGATAACTCGTAACCACCCAAAATCCTAAATGGAGACTGCAGAAATAAATGGAAAACGAATAAAGTAGTGTGTTTTTAATACAATTTATATAGAATACAAAAAGAAAAACAATATAACGAATTATAAATATGTATGTAACTAATTAATAACTTTTTATATTGTCGGAAGACATACTAAAGATTAAGCGTGATTTGTTAGAAGTCATTTGTACGTCAAACTTTGGTAATGCATTTTAATTCCTACAAATAGATGCATAGTTCTACACACGCCAAAAAAACCAAACAAAATACGTTTTCATCAAAACAACAAATAAAAACTAAAACAAAAGCAAAACAACGCAAAAAAAATAGCATAAACAATAATTATGACTAACTCTGTTTCCTATAATTGCAAAAGTACCAATAACTATGGTAGTTGTGTATGTGTGTGTTTAACATATATAGTTATATATATTATATATATAAATAAATATATTTAATTATTTACATTTAATGTACTATTAGTCAGCGGTAGTAAATGAAACGACTGTAAAATAAGTTACGCAAATATGTACGATATAATGTAACTAACGAACGAACCTTTTAGACTCTAGGCTTCGATGTGCAAGAAACGAATAAAATTAAAAAAAAAAATAAAATCCCATACACTCATAATTCAATTAAAATTACATCTCTTACTGTCGCAAACTATCAGTTAATTGAATTCCACTTCTTGTTTGCAGAGCCCAGCCCGGCGCATGTCACGCAGCATCATCCCACGCTGGCCATCAGCCACAGCCAGGGCACCAACACAAGCAGCAGCAGCGGCAGCTTTGAGCGGACGCCGAGTGAAACTGATGCAGCGACAGATCTGCAGGCATCGCAGTCGACTGCCGTGATGGGCTCCAAGCGGAATCGCGTGCTGACACGACAGCCCCGGGTTAAGCGAGACAGCGACAGCATTTCGTCGACTAATCAGATTTCGCCGGATACGGCCGCAACGACACTCGACTTTGATCCGTTCAATGCGGCTGGTACAACCACTGCTACAGCCAGAGACTACTCGACGCATCATCATCATCAGGCACCTCAGCACCATCATCATCATCTGTTGACCGTACCATCTCGAATTGAGCGGCACGCGTCTGAGCCAGCGCCCAACCTGGCATCGCCGACCCCGCACCTGCTAAGCGTACCAGCCAGCACGCCATATCTGATTAAGCAGCATTCGGATCCGCTTCTGCCGCGGCAGCACTCGCTGCATTCGACTGGCACGGGAAGCATCACGGGTAGTAATCCTTTTGCACCTTTACATCGGCAATATTCGCATCCGCTATCGGCAACAAATGCTAGCTATGTTCCACCTGGTCCGCTGCACCATCCACATCATATCTCGCTGCCCGAGTCAATTTATGCCTCTGGCTCGCCACCGCCAGCCGGTTCATCGCAGTACCTGGTACCCACACGTGTCGTAACGTGCACAGCCTCGTCCAGTGAGACCGCGGCCACGCCCACAAACTCTAGTGGCACGCCAGTGTCGGTGGTTACGTCACCACCGGCAGGCCTCTACAGCAGCAGCAATCGCCAGCCTTTTTCACCCACATACGGAGGTAGCACGGAACAGTCTCCCACACCGGAACGACGGTCGCCCCACTCACCTATCACAAATATTGTTGAGCGCAGCAGCGTTAGAGCCGAGTCAGCCAATGGCAGTGGGAACAAGCTGCGCACCTCTAAATCGACCGGCAGCAGCATTCATCTGCATCCCGGCCAGACCGCGACGACGAGTAGTTCATTTGAGCATTTGCCCACGCTGCGCGTGAAGAACGAGGAACTACAGCGCTCGGTGTCTTCTCCACAGGTATTTAATCTGAGATTAAGCCTTTTAAGAATTCAGTTTAATATTTTATTTTCATCCGTAGACCCAACGTGAAATTATTACCTTGGAGAATCCACGTTCTAGTCATTGTCCTGTCATTCGTCCTGGTCCAGCGCTGGGCTGCAATTTCTGTTGGAACACCATTGATGGACATGGTCGCATTTTGCGCCGCAAAACAAAATACCACTGTCCCGAGTGTCAAACGAATTTATGCATCGTGCCATGCTTCCAGGAGTATCACGAGCGGCTCAATAACGAGGCAGCTGCCGCTGCCAGCAGCAGCGAACACCAGGCCAACACTAGCGGTAATAGCAGTAGCAGCAGCAAAGGAACCACCTATACGTCAGCTGGAGGAACTGCTCGGCTCTACACGAAAACCGAATCGATATAAGCCGCACCGAGGAATCGAGTGCATTGGCTTAAACATTTGTATTTGTGGCACGACGGCCCAATCTACAATGGGCGTCTGTCGAATTTGTTGTTTGTCGCCAGGAAGTGCGCTGCAGCGCCATTAATATGGCACGCCAGCGGCGCACTCATCATCCTGCATCGAAATTTTTCATTTGTCACAGTCCCACTGTCCAGGTCGGATCAAGTACCTGGACACGGGCTGTTCACGCGCATTGAAGCGCAGCAAAATTTGTTTTGTAACTGCGCCACTTGGGCGCAGGTGATGTAGAGTACATACATGGATACATACCTACATGCATGCATGCGAGCACGTATGTCTGTTTGTGAATGCGAAAAATACATTTTTTAAATTAATCGTAAACCGAGCTATGTAAATGTAAAATAATTGTTACGTACATAAGTATGTATGTATGTATATTCTTGTAAATTGGAGAAACGAAAATACGCAAAAAATCAAGAAATAAAACATCAGCGGTGCAGATAAAAAGTGTATACAACTAAATAAGCTCGAATCAACAGTTATATAAATATAAAACAAATTAAATTTCTATAGCATATTCAAATATGCATGTAGTACAACAAACTTATACAACTACCCGCCAAAAAGAAATTCTACTAGGATTGAAGGCGTCACCACGCCCCATGCCGGACGCCTCTAAGGCCAGGCACCGCTGCGCAGGCGCACGATTTTTCGATACGATAAACCTGATAAACTGAATTTTGTGTTAAAAAACTGTTTTGTAAGTGTTTTAAGATCACCAATTTATATGCATACGATATGCGTATGTATATAATCAAGCACATGTGAATGTAAAGTATTTTGTAAAACTACGAATACGAATCGCTAAATTTAATAAAATTGTCAACATTTTACTGCTGTTCAGTTAGGCTTGGTTACATTTAGACAATATTTAAAAGAGTACAAAATTAAGTTCATTAACATGGCAAAAGAAATAAAACGAATGCCAAGTAAACCAAGTTAAAAACTTTTTAATCAATTCAATTTAAGGAACAATTTCATTCAATTTCAAAACTACAGCGTTATTAATCTATGTAATT
Organism: Drosophila pseudotalamancana; assembly: GCA_037075185.1. Taxonomy (NCBI): domain Eukaryota; kingdom Metazoa; phylum Arthropoda; class Insecta; order Diptera; family Drosophilidae; genus Drosophila; species Drosophila pseudotalamancana. The sequence goes on along the minus strand of JBAMCK010000007.1, from coordinate 319,349 downwards.
TGTTGAACAAAATTTGTAATCAGCTCATGAGAATTTAAGAAAATCAATTTTTGCACTTCTGATGTGTGTAAGACTTGCAAATGAATCAAAAACGTAATTGGCTAATATTTCCAAATTGTAAAAGCATATTTTATAGAACTTGAACTTATCTATTTTCTTACTACATATTGGAACCGGACTCCCAAAGCCTATGTGAAAGGTTTAACTCTATGTGGCGTACCGTTGATTATCAATAAATCATTGTTTTTAAATTTACAATTTCTACATATCGTTTTTTTTTATTGATGTTTTCATCTAATTTCCATTTAACAAGGTGCAAAACTCTGTTGCGGTACATCAAATTGATTACTTCTTAGCTCCAGCGGCAGCCGCAGTTGGCTGCACCACCTCTGCTGGCGGGTTTGCATTGCGGAAATTGGGGAACTGCTCCCATGGTGCCGATAGATCAAACTTTCTGAATTCCTGTGCCAACTCCAAGGGTTCGCAAACGACACGCTTTTTCTCGTCATCATACCGCAGCTCAACATAGCCTGACAAGGGGAAGTCGCGGCGCTGTGGATGTCCTTCGAATCCATAATCAGTGAGGATTCGACGCAAGTCGGGATGATTGGCGAAGAAGACACCATACATGTCCCAGATCTCACGCTCATACCAATTGGCTGCCTTGTGAACTTCACAGGCCGAGTCTAGCGGGGTTAGCTCGTCGGTGTAGGTCTTAACCCGTATGCGAGCATTAAACCGAAGAGACAGAAGGTTGTAGACAACTTCAAAGCGATTCTTGCGGCATGGAACGTCCAAACCAGCTATGTCCACTAAATTGGTAAACTGCGCTTGATGATGATCCTTAAGGAACTGGAGTACCGGCACCACGCCCTCTGGTGCAATTAGCACCTCCAGCTCATCTCCAGAAGTGAGTTGCACCTTCTGAACGTACTTGGGCATACATTCTGCTACATAACGTCCAAAATCGGAGAGACTTGTGCGAGCAGCTGCATCTGGCTTGCGAACAGTGGCTACCAAACCGAAAGTAAACTAAATAAATCGGGATAGCTTTTGTAATATACTTGAGCTACTTACGTTTCTCTGCTGCTTTGGCATCACCTGGCGCAGTACTTTGCATACGGAAGGCAGCTGTTCCAGCGGGTACCACTGTGTAATGCAGATATTTAGAAATTAGTGTTCCATACGCAGAATATTTGATAGTTACCATGCTTGGCCGTCAAAGCGGCGGAGGCAATTCTGGCACCCAGATTTCTAATTAGTGCGGCCATACGCTCGATTAAATCAAATATTTCCGTACAAATCCAATAATCTGCACAATATTTGACACTTTATGTAATAACAAAACGTCAAAGAGCAGTGTTGAGCAATGTATATTTATCGAGTGAACTAAATCATTGTCACTACTCATTTATGTTTCATATATTTTGTTATTAATTGGAACAGTGCGATTTATAAGTGAAACAATACATATATCTTTGATTTATTTTTTATATATATTATGCAACGCTACCAGCAAAAAATTTTTAATTTTTTAAAAACTGAATTGTATGTTCATTTAATTCATGAGCTTATGATTCGTAAAGATATGGAATAAGTAAAACAGAACAAAATGAACAAGTTTTGTTCAGAGCTGACCTCAGCTAAATGAACCAGCACCAAGCGCAAATGCAATGCGGCCAGTGTTGCCATTAAAATGAAATATAATTGTTACAAATAAAGTCCATTGCATAGTTAGGAATATAAACTGATTTCGAAAATATACAGAAAAAATACGAAAGATGTTGTTTGTTTGTTTTGTTTTTATAGCATTAAAGTTGAAGTATTTAGGATCTTAGTAGCACTGCGACTATAATCACAGTTGACAACCCTATCGCTCTCCATTTTCGTCGCGTTTCGCCTGCAGCTCTGGAATAGAATAGAATCCGATTTTGGAAAATAAAACACAACAAACGAAAATGGTAATGGTTTTTGGAACAAATGCAAAGACAAATGCCGATTAGGCTTTCCCATTTGTTTACATTTGAAATTTGGACATCTCTTCACAGAATCATTTAAAATGGATGGGGCACTCGTCCACAATAATGGATATACAGCGCGTTCTGCTACATCAACAGAGCATCAATCACCAGTGCGAGGTATTGCTTGTGGCCAAAGACGGCATCAGTGTTCGCGCTCATCTCTTTGTGCTAAGTACCTGCAGCGATCTGATGCGCAATTTGCTGGTCGATTTACCCGCTGGTCAGGAGGCGACTGTCATTTTGCCAGACATCCGCGGGGAGCTACTTGACAGCATGTTGTCGTTTATTTACATGGGAGAAACCAACTTACCCTCAGCCCTGCTCACCGAGTTTCTCGAGGCCATTAATCTACTTGGCATCAAGTCCGCCATAAGTTTTGAGACCAATCCCACAGCAATGACAACCTCGAATGTTATAAGCGGCGCTATGGCGGTAGAGGCAGCAAAGTCAATTACCGGACTACATATTGCGAATACAACTCTCATGGAGGAGGAAGAGGAAGAAGAAGATGCCCATGCTGTAGTTGGTAAATTGGAAGTAGAAAATGCTGTACTCACAAATCCTCAACAGCACGATCATGACGGCCGAACCCTAGAATTTCTTGATGTGTACGGCGAACAGCCCAAAATAACGTATTCGATTGAGCACATGGGAGGTACAACCAGTGGAAACCAATATATACTAACAGAAAATACAGGAACATTTACCATAACACAATCGGCATCGTCGGTGGCTAAGTTAGGTGTGCAAGGAAGTTCCACAGTAGTGGACTCGGTGGCGACTGGTGAGCTAGGCGACGATGATGTCGATGCTGATGTGACTGACGAGCACGACGAATCCGAGTCACAATTAATTGAGGAGGAATATGTTGGCTCGGCAGATCCGTTAATAGAGATGACCGCGGAGGCAGATGTAGATATGCACGAAGATGGAATGCAAGATGGAGACGATGACGATGATGACGAGTTACTGGATGTGAAACCTCGAAAATCTCACCTGGATATGAAATTGTTGAAATCAAAGGCGCGCCAACGTTCCACATCGGCAAAGGCATCAAAGAAGGCAATGACAAAACAGCATGAACAACACGCTGCATTTAAAAAGGAATGCAAGGACAACATCAATGACGCCCTCGATCTGGCAGCGGCTGCAGTACTCCACGAAGGGCTTAGTCTACAAAAGGCTGCTGACCGTTACGACATATCAAAAACCGTCTTATGGCGAAGAGTACGCGCCAATCCAGCGTACATGAGAATTAAACGGGAAAAGCCATCGCTTTCGGAAGCGTACGAGCGCCTAAAAAATGGCGACTCATTGAAAAGCATAAGCCAGGATCTCCATATACCAATGTCCACGTTACACAGGCACAAGGTGCGGCTTGCGGCGCAAGGTCGTCTACCCGATTTTGTTGCCTGCCGGCGGAGGGACAGTACGCCAAAAGACGAGCTGCGGGAGAAGTTGGCCAAGGCAGTGCATGCCTGTATAAACGAAGGCATGACGCAGAATCATGCAGCGAATCTCTTTGAAATACCTAAGAGCACGCTTTGGCGGCATTTGCAACGGCGTGTAACCGATGCGGAGCGTAAAGTCAAGGAAGAACAGGAGGATGACGATGAAGAAGACGCTTTGAATTAAAATTCATATGCATATAAATACATACATACATTCGTACACACATTCATGTACATTACACTTAATCTTGCGATTTAAAGCCCTGTAGAAATAATTTAGTCTTAAGTTACATCTGTCATTAAAATTGTTTACCATAATTTTTCATATATGTATGTTGACTTGGTTACTTGTTACATTAGTGTATATTAAACAATTCCATAACGGCATTCAGTTAAACTGGATAGTTTACCACGAAGGAAACAGAAATTTGAGCACGACACGCTCCCACCGCTATCGATACTTTGCATTGTTATCGAAAATCGCAATGACTGCCGGCCTATTAAACAGATTCGAAAAACTTGTCTACTTTGGTGTTTATATTGTGTACATTGTAATTGGACTCTATAAGATCTATGCACTGCGGGATCGTATCCTAAGCACAACTGAGTTCCAGTTCGCTGAGGGCTGGAGTCTGCTTCAACGGTCTGACGTGATCAGAGTGCGCGATGACAGCAACGACGAATTAGAGAATTTCGCTGACTTTATTGCAAAATTCTGGCCCTACTACCTGTTGCATGCACTCGTCAGTGGATTGTCGCGATGGAAGTGGAGCCATCTGCGACGCCATGGACATGTTGCAGTATGCGCATTGGCGGTTGGCCTTAACATGCACTGGACATCGATAGCCATGTTTGGCACTCTGCTTATCAGCTATTATCTTGTAGCACAACACAAACGCTCAAAGGCTTTCACCTGGCTGCTTACCGCTGCCTGGATTGGGGCCATAAATGTGGCCAAAAACAGTCAATGGTGGCTAGATAAGGTTGGCTACTCAGAGTATGCCATACTAATAGTTACCCTCTCTTGGAGTTTATTGCGGGGCTGCAGTTACTCGTTTACGGTCACTGGCACTGACAATCTAACTGATTATTTGGCTTACAGCATGTACTTTCCTTGCCTCACCTATGGACCGTTTATCAGTTATGCGCGTTATAAGCAGCAATCCACGGGCAGGGATTTGTCAGCCGCCCAGCAGAGGTGGAGCTTTGTCAGGGCTTTGCTGCGCGTCGTATTTTGGTGGCTGATAATGCAGTGGGCGCTCCACTACTTCTACATTCACTACATGACGCGGGATGTGCGTGCGGTGGCCATGATGGAATCAGTATTCTGGCAGCATGCCGCTGGCTACTTCATGGGTCAGTTCTTCTTCATTTTTTACGTTATTACCTATGGACTTGGTATTGCGTTTGCCGAGTATGATGACATAGCGGCTCCCAGGCGGCCGCGCTGCATCGGACGCATTCACTTTTACTCGGACATGTGGAAGTACTTTGATGAAGGACTCTATGAGTTTCTCTTTAAGCACATTTACGCTGAGCTGTGCGGTAGAAAGTCCTCTCCTGTCGCCAAGCTCTGCGCCACAGCGCTGACATTTGCATTTGTCTTCATTTGGCATGGCTGCTATACCTATGTACTTATTTGGAGCGTGCTCAACTTTGTGTGTTTGGCAGTGGAAAAGATCTACAAAACGCTTGTGGCCAAGCCCGGCTTTCAAAGATGGTCAATACAGCACTTCGGATCTGCCGGCGCACAACGATTGCATGCAATCCTTGCCACTCAGCTTTTTATACCCGCTGCCTTCTCCAATGTTTACTTCATAGCCGGGCAGGAAATCGGCGGCTTTCTGATGCGTGGCGCCTACTTAAGTGGAGTGGGCAACTATCTGGCATTGAGTTTTTGCAGCTACTGCTTCTTCCAATGTTCAGAGCTTTTGCTGACCAGCAAGGACAAGGTGAAAACAACTTAAATTTCTAACATAGTTTACAGTGGGAAAAATGTAAAAGACTGTATAAGTGTCACCTATTATTGTATTGCATATGGCCTAAGTCTGAATGAGAAATATAAGTCATTAAAAGTCTGTTTATATTAATATTTGAAAATATATATTTTATTATTAATCAGTCGGCAGCCTCTTCAGTTCCCTGCCAATCCATCCATCTGGTTTGGGTGTAGGTGGATTGAAAGTTCTCCAAGAGTTCGTCCAGCATTTCGTCACAGGTTTGCGTATGCTGCGTGTTGTATAGACCATCAGGCCAATGAGTTTGCGTTTGGGTTTGTATATGCGACAAGCCCAACTCTTCGAACAGCTCGTCGCAAGTCTGGGTGTGCATATGAGCCAAATTTTGTGGACCAAACATCGTTTCTTGATCCTGGTAACCGACATAGTTGTCGTTCGTTGCACTTTCGTTCTGTTGAGCCGCCGGCTCTGTCTCTTCGTCAATCTCCGTCATCGTACCTTGGTTTTGCCTAGTATCTAGGGTTTGGGTTTGTATATTGCGAAGCAGGGGTCCCAGCACCTCGTTATTCATGTCGATTTCATCAAGGTCCACATCTTCGGTTTGAGTTTCCATGTCACGCAAAAGCCTGTCGACCTCATCATACGTAAAATTTGGTATGGGTAGTCCATTCTCTGCAATTTCACGCTCCTTCAGAGCAACATCTATTGCAGTTTGTATCGCAACGTCCATTTCGACGTTGTTCTCAGCCTGTGTTGCGGTTGGCAACGCATATGGAATCTCGATGTCTGGCAAGCAATAGAATAATGGTTGCATAGTTGAGTTCATTTGAGGTGTTTGCTCCACGACTGGGACAGTAATAGATTTATCAAATAGCCTTTCCTCCGTGCTTGTAGATTGATTTTCCGTACTAAGCGATTTGTAAGGAAGTTTTTGACGTGGTTTTAATTTAGGTATTGCCACTTTTGGCGGCACGGTTGGTGCCTCAGTAGCTGCGTCACTCTCGTTTGAAGAGTTCTGGTGATTCTTGCGTCGCATATGGGTTTGCAGGCTCGCTTTGCTTGAATAAGTTAGTCCGCATACGGGGCAAGGATAAGTTGAGCAACAGTAGTGCTTCTCTAAGTGTCGCTCGAGTAAAAATGCTTCATTACAATTATTGCATTTGAACTCTTTGGCCATGTGGGTTTTTTGGTAATGTTGTCGCAGGAATCGCAGATCCGTAAACCCGCGTCCACCCTTCCGTTCCACATGATAAATACAGTTCACAACTGGACAGTGATATGAAGATATCAACGCATCGTTCTTTACAGCTGACAACTTGTGTCTTCGTCGTAGATGGAGGCTGTAGTGACTTTGATTGCCGAATACCTGATCGGTGCAATGCTCGCAGCGATATTGCCGCACCGGCAGCAGCTCTGAGACATCGGGCGTTTGCTTAGACGACATGGAAACGACATGAACATTATAGAAACCAAATAATCAACAAAATTCTAATATCGTAAACATATGTGCAGGATTGCCACAGTCACAAAACTTGTTTGCAATAGCGATGACACCTGTGACTTAAAGCGATTATCGCACTCACCGTGATGCGTTTTCACTATCTACATTAAATGGAAACGATTGATATTCTTATCTAAGTGTCTATTTTATATGTGAAAAAAGTTCATAAAAAGTTCTTATACATGCATTTATAAGAATATTTTGAATAATTTAATATAATTAAAAAGATAAGCAAAAATGTTCCACATCGCATTAATGGAATTGGAAATCGATAGTTCGATAGCTTGATAAATTGGACAATTTCTTGCGTCACTAGTTTGCGTGTTACCGTGTCGTGTTATTGTGCGAAAGTTTGCTCCGTAAGACAATTTTTTCAGGTAAAAAGTTTACGTTTACTGAAATCTTATTGCAAATGAGCGCTGTAGACTCGACCCGCGACCTTGAGTGAACAACTTCGCGCCTATTAATATTTGTATAAGCAAATGTAAATCTTAATTATCTATATACGTGTGCATATGTATACATATATACTTATATATTTCATACGCTGGATTTTTAAAAATAAGTTACATTGAAAAATAATGTGTTCTTTCTATTTCTGGGCTGTTTAGTACTCAGACATATGTTCATTTGACTTCAATTTTCATCTAGCAACAAAATTTGCTGCATTACAAACGCAAAGGTGAAATACATAACTATGTATATAAATGTGTATGCATATAATTAAAATTATATGCGAGATACGCAAAAAGTGAAATTCGCCTGAAGTATAATTGGGACCTCAATTAAACTTTTCACATATGTATGTAAATAACAACGTATACATATAGCCCACCTAATTACATTATATAAATATATATCTGATGTATACACCTGTTTACGCATCTATGTTTGTATATAATGCTAAAAATATGCTTGCCGCACAACTACAACAACATAAATACTATTGTATATACATGGATGTATGTGTACTTTAGGTATATTTTCCGATTATAGCAAGACGACGTCATCTTCAAGGCAGAAGCAACATCTGTTTAAATGAAGTGCTCCACAACTCGCATTGTTGTTGTATTTGAAAAATATGTTATTTAGATAGATTTATTAACGGTATTATTTGTACAACTTTATAGCTTAAAAGTGACACTCAAGCTCAGCAATAATTGAAATGTTTTTAAAAGCACATTTTTTGTGTCAGGGGTTACTTTAAAATATCAAGTTATGAATATAATTTAACATGGCTATGCGTGCTAAGAAATATGCATATGTACATATGTACATATGTTTGTATTCTTATTTTTTATTATACAGTTGCACGCAAAGTGTATTTAAATGCAACACCATTTTAAACGGGGCTTAGGGGATTTTCACACGTAAAGCTTCAAAGAGCTCAATTAATTATATTCGCACGGCGTTGTTTGCATGTGTGTGGACGATTCTTATATACATATATGCGAATACTTTGTCTGCCCGATGACCCATGACGTCATACTTGTAAAATGAGCGAAAACAAATGTTTGTTTGTTTGGCTAGCCTTTTTGTATGATTATGAGTGAATTTGGAATGAATAAAAAAAGAATTCATAAACAATATCGGGTGTTACTCGTATAAACTTACAAACTTGTGTCTACTGCTAATGACATTAGCACATTAAATGAACTGAAATTGATGCTTTGCGGTTGATGGGCTGCGAAATACCCCTTGATTAACAGGTAGCAGATAGGTGATTGCATTTCCAGTTTGCTTGCACGCCCAGTTGGCTTTGCACTTCGATGCCCGTGATCTAAACACTTCCGGTTGCGGTGGCCACTCGGTTTCTATGCCCACTTGACAGTCGCTTTGGCTGCCCCTGTTTGGGCGGCGAAAGCTGCATTCCGACAGCCAAGTTAAGCAATCGATCTTCAATGTTGCTCTTGTTGTTGTTGTTGTTGTTGGTAACTTCCCAATCGATTTGGGCGCTTGGAGCATTGCCCACACAACACTCAACAAAACGACTTCATATACGCAATTATCACACTGATGAATAGTTGGTGTTCATGTAGTTTCTTATCGGCGCAACAAGTAGACAATAATTGTACAATACGAAACAGCTAATTGATGTATTCGCTTGCCAGCTCAATAAACAATTAAACATATATACAACTGTTGGATTGTCCATTGTGTGACGACAATGAATATTTCAATAAAAAACGGTCACATGAATTGGATAAATCCCCTTGAAAAATGATCAATTAGAACATAAGGATTTTTATGTAGTAGTATGTAAAATTTTTTGTAAGATTTAAATTCAATTAACTCTAGCGTATATCTCTTTGCTATATTAATAAACAAAAAACTATGCCAATTTATAGTCTGAATTTTCGAGCACAATAAATTGGCCTTGCTCGCTGTTAATACGAGTATATATTTCGTAATGCGGGCACATAAATTATGTGAACCATGCTCTGATTCATTTGTATTGGGTTAGGCTATATTTAATATACATCTTGATAAAGCGTTCTAGGTCGATTTAAAATTGATATTTGCTTTATGATTGTTTTTGTTTTTTTTATGTTCTTACAGATTTAATCACGTGCATTTATAGAATTTTATTGCGATAAACAACATGAGCAAATCAACGGGTAATGTGCCACCGTTCACATACGTTCCACCGCAATCGGCGCCTCCATCGTATCTGGAGGCAGTTGGAGGAGTGAAGCCTGTGGGTCCTTACACCCCGGTTGCCGCGCCTGCAACCGTGGGCACAAACATATTGACCACTGTGGTACCCATTGGTCGGACCTCGACACATATGATATGTCCCTCATGTCATGCAGAAATTGAATCGACAACACGCACGGAGCCCGGCATGATTGCCTATTTGTCCGGTTTTGTAATTGCGTTGCTTGGGTAAGCGCTAGTGACACTCTCTAATATATGTATCTTCATCAAGTCTGACCGATAATCATTGTTAATTACAGTTGCTGGCTGGGCTGCTGCTTGATACCTTGTTGCATTGATGACTGCATGGACGTGCATCACACGTGCCCCAACTGCAAGGCATATTTGGGACGTTACCGGCGATAAATTTCTGCAACTGCCACTGTTGCACACACACAAACACACACACAGATATACATATGGAGGGAGTAGGGAGATGGAGAGTTAAATTTAAGCAAATGTTTTGCCTTTTTATTTAATTGTAATAATATCAATTGGATTCCACGAACGAAAGGAATGCAAGCGCTTATCTCTAATCTAATGCTAATCCTTGCTTATTTGCTCATGCACCATGCACTTTTCGATAAGGCGAAATTATTTTTAGTTATCAATTAATTTTCGGAGAATTTCAGCATACATGCCCAGAAATGTAGCGTATATGTTAGTTATTAAAATTATCAATGTTTCGGAATACATATATTTGCCAATTTTCGAATAGTATTTTTGTTTAAATATTTATGTAAATATGTACACATTTGTCAAAAATACCATATATCCTGTATTACCACCTTTAATTCAAGCTCAGTTTGTTTTGAGAAGTGACTGGTAACAAATAATTATATAAATCTAGAAATTTAATTTCCAATGCTGCAAAAACACAAAATAGTTATTTAATGAAAAGACAGCACATACAAATATTTTTGTAATTTAATTGCGAATGTCTTCATGCGAAAATGCACTCTGTATACTTAAGGTCATGAATATCTGTTTATTTATCAACTGATTAATAATATCAATGTCTAATTTCCTTATAATAAAATCTAATTAAATATAAATGTACACAATAAATCATTTGGAGTTCTTATTAAACCCCGCCTTGACATTATAGAAACCATGATTGGGTTTTGAATTAATTTTATGGTTCATACTGAATATTAAGTTAGTATACGGCTTAATTCTTTGAAATAGTTGTAAGTCTCTGCCATTAATATATTATAACAAAAAACACTAACCCAACCTCCCAATAAAAACTCTTGAAATTTTCATGTTTTCTATTTATAAATTGTATTCTTTGTATAATTGTAGTTCATTAGTTTCGCATAACATACTGTTTTGTTTATTTTTAACACGTTGTCAAACTCTTTACCTTGATTTATATGGTCAGATAACATTGTACACCACACACATTCTCTTAATTTGAATTACATAGTAAGTAATATATATTGTGTAAATAAACATTTAATACGTCACACAGTTCCTTGTCTCGCATGCATTTTAACACTTCTTGTGGTGTACCTCTTTTGTTAATTATTTATTTATTATATATATGTATATGTATAACACGATTGACACACAAATATATTGCATGAAATTTTCCGTTTATAATTTGTTTTTGCTATTACAGAAAATCGTAATAAACTCTGAAGAACGGAAAACACGCTCGTCATTTGCCATTTGTAAAAACTTAAATATACAAAAATTATATATGCTAATAACTAACCATATATACAACGTATGCATATATGCCTTTATGTCTGTTTATATATAATATATATATATGCCTTTGAATGCGTGTGTATTGTATAAACAGTTTCAGTTATTAATATAGTATGGATTTATTCATTCATTTTTAATGCATTTGAATTGTTAACATTGTTCACCACTTTTTGTTTTCTTTTGTGTTTGTTTTTTGTTTTTATTTTTGTTGTTGTTGTATATGTATGTGTACTCGTATGCTTTAAATTTTTATCTTGTTTAACTTGTTGTATATATATATTTTTGTATTTTTTATTATATTTATGAATGCGTAACGCCTTAAGGTAATATTTTAGTTGCTTCTTGATAGGTTGATATTTTAAGTGTCCGCTCATCAAATCAAATAATTAAAAAATACTTGAACCGATCAAGTATTAGGCTTAATAATACTCTCTCCTGCCTTGGGGTAAACTCTAAATTGGAAAGCTTAAGCACAATGGATAAAACTCGGCTATTTACAGGGTATAAGCGACTAACGACAGCATCTGAGTTTAGACAATGGGCGCCCCAGTGGAATTGGATGTGGTTTTGGCCGTCTTCACCAAGCACGACTGCGAATTGTTGCCCATGCTGGAGCCGTCCAGGCTGTCGAGATCGAGCGCTGTGTCAATCATTGTCGTGTCGTGCAGCATGCGCAGCCGATCAGCAGACTTGGCCTGCTCGGCACCATCGCCTCCAGACTTGCGATGGCCATGTCCATGCCCATTGCCATGAGCGTGCACTCCACCGCCGGCCACAAACGAGGCGCTTACTGGATCGTCCAGGTCGAGATCGTCGCTGAGCAGGGTCGAGGACAGCACTGTGGCCCCTTGCAAAGGCTGCTCGCTGTGCTTCCGCTGTTGCTGCTGCGCTTGTTCATCCATGATGTTGGAATAGACGTGCAGGGCGGTATCTGTGGCAGGCGAAACTGCCACTTGGGGCACATTGCTGTACATGTTCTCTGTCTGTGAGACGGACTTTGTCAGCACGTGCTGATCCCCGCTGATGGCAGCTGCCAGCAGGGCAGCACCTGCAGAGTTCTTGTGGTTATCGCTCAGCGGCGAGTTGACCAGCGCTGCATCAAAGTCGACGTCAAAGAGATTGCTGTAGCTGCCGCTGCGGTTGCGGTTGCGCATCTCACGGGCCTTGCTGGAGGCCGCGATGGCTGACACCGCGGCAACAACCTCGTTGCCGCCAACCACAACAACATCCGCATTGTCCAGCTCATCCTCGCTGCCAGCAGCGGCCAATTGGTTCTCATAGGCCAGATCCACTGCGACTGCCGAGGCTCCGTTGGACACCTGCCGCTGCTTGTGGTGCCGGAACTGACGCGCCTGTGTGGCCGTTGGCTGCGTGTAGGCCGGCATGTCCATTTGGGCCAAGGGAATCTCGTTGTCGACGAGCTGGGCTAGACTATTGGAATTACCTGCGAACGAAATGTCCAAGCGATTAGTGGAAAATTATACATGTATTTCATATAAATATAATATATTTAAATTGCATACATAATTAATGTGAAACATTTAAAATGTTAAAAACTCTCATTACAACAAATTTGACAACTAATTAAAAATTCGTATTTTCATTTTCGAAATTATTTTCTCTAGTGTTCTTTGTGGGCGTGGTTGGTGGTTTCTCTTTTGGTGGTTGGCGCTGGTTTAACAAACAATTAATTAAATATGCAAACAATTGTAAATGCTGTAAAGGCGGCAAATTAAAAATTAAATATTATATTATTGCCAATGCACAAAACAACTCAAACAAATTAAATTATATGGGATTTAAACTGATGGCAACATCGAAGTGGATTCCTTGCTGTTCAGTTGGGTATTAACATAATTAAAAATATATAATTCAATTTGATAATCGCTTAAATCAATAAATAGCCAATGGCAATGATTAATAAATAAATACATGAGCTTTGATTTGTGTCGGGTTTGCGGTTTGTTTTATCTTCCTTTTTTGTAGCCAAATAAATTTCTATGAATTAGATGAAACAATTCAAAGCATGCTTCAACAATGTTCAATTGTTTTTACAATAATTTCAAATATGCCAATATTTAAATTACTCGAACGCACATAAAATGAAAAATATTTATTGCTAAATAATGTACAATGATAAATCGTTTGGTGTTGAGATCTGTATAGAATGTGTACGAAATGGAGAAATGTTATTGGTTTTCGTATTAGTTTGTATTGTTTTTGTTAAAGCAAATCATAAACAATTCTTGTGAATTGGGCTCATTTTTTTAGTTTTTGAAAATAAGGCTAAGCAACAAAAGACAGCTTTAAAATTATATTTTACAGGGTAGTTGAACGCTCTTTTCATTAGCTAATTGCGCTATACAAAATGAAAAAAGCAAAGTACATATTTCGGATTGGATTCGTATACAAATACATTTATATATATATATGGCAGAGTCTTTGCTTTTGAAATAAATGTCGTAAGCGTTTGTTAAATTTACTTGAATTCAATGTTTACCATTACATAAGTACAACAACAGAAAAAGGGTTTATTTTATTTTTTGTTTTTGTTTTTGTTTTTAATATTACTATTACTTTCGTGTTGTGGAGGCAACTCACCCAATTGAGGCATATAGCATGAGGCATTTAGGTTTTACTCTAGTTTTAAGCGGCCCTCGAAAGCTTTCACTCAATTGCATTTTTAGTTTTTAGTTTGCAATTTTGATTGGTTTGCAATTGATCAATATCAAGACACAAAAAGTTTTATGGTTCGATTTAGGTTTTTTTTTTTTGTGTTTTTTTTTTTTTTTTGGTTTGTTTCCATAGTCACAAGTTGTATTGAAAGACATAAAAAAGAGTTTTGGCATTAGTGTACAGGGTGTGTGTAGATATGTGCATAACCAAGTGAAAAATCATGTGTTTGCAATTCTATTTAAGTTGTTGTTGTTATTGTTGTTGTTTTTTTTTTTTTTTGGTTGTAGGGTGGTGCGTCTGCTTGTGTGGCGCGCCTGCAATTTGAATTCATGCGAAATGAGATCACGCTAAATGGAAACTCAAACATGGCGGCGAATTGGGGGTTAAGAAGAAGCGCGCAAACCTTAACTAAATGGCGTCCACTCTGATTGGCCACTGCAAATAACAGTTGCCACATTGTATGTGTGTGTTTGTGTGTATGTGTCTCTGTGGTTATTTGTGTGTGTGTGTGTGTGTATGTGTGTGTGTGTGCATACTTGTTCTTTACTTCAGCAACATTCTTTTCACATAATTATAAAACTTAATTATTTTGTTTATATTCTAGCATAGATTTCATCCACCGCTTTCTTCTCTTCCATGGGAAGCAATTCGCCTCGGCAATAGGAAAGCGTTTCGCCAATGAGAAACATTTTAGATAGTTATGAACATCTTACAAAGGCTTTTTTAATTGGTCTTGAATAAATGCTATTTTACTATGGCTAAACTATTCTTATCAAAAGGCAAATGAGAAAAAATCAATGTTTTTTTCTTTTCTTTCAATTTCTTGTTGCATTTTTTGTCATTAGTAACAAACATTTGATGCTTCATATTTGCTCTTCTTGATTAAATGCAATAGCTAAATATTGGTTCTCAAGTTTGTTCCTGAAGATTATACAAGATATTTGCCTTGAAGTTCATTTTAACAGTACGCACACAAATTTTTCTCCATCCTTTAAATGTATACATACATAGTAAGTGTGTGTGTGTGTATTTTTGTTCTTTAATTCCTTAACATTTCAATTGTTTTCTTAGATACACTAGAGTACATTTTATTGCCCAACATTTATGTATAATTATTATGCTTGTATGTGTGAATATGTGTGTGTATTAGCTGTTTATTATAACATACATAAGCACGTGTATATATGTATATATATGTGTGTGTGTGTATATATATGTATTATTCAACACGCTTGATCTGAACATTTTCAACATACGTATGCATACATTTCATAACTCTTCCATTGCTAAAAGGAACTCATTTATGTATATATAATATATATATATATATATGTATATATATTGTTAATGCGTAACATTAATAGCCTTTAAGACTGGGCACGAGCTGCTAATGCGTTCTCGGTTTTACAGTAAGCTGACTTATTGTTCTATTGCATTACTCACTTAAATAACTAATCTACCCGCTGGCCATAAACAAAGCCAGCACGAATCTATTAAATTCCTTTGCAGGATACGCTCTCCGTTCACTTTGTATTTCTTTTTTGTTTTTGTTTGTGTGTTAACATTTACAACTATGTGTTATGTATAAATTTTTGTCGTTCAGTTTAAACACATGTTTTTATGACATATTCGCAGTCACTTGGCAATTTGTTTATTTGAATAATTATGCAATAAATATTCGCTTGCATTTTGCAATAATGCATCATTTAGTTTCATTTGGTTTCGATAAGAGTTTTGTTTATGTATTTTTTAAAATTACAGATCTATTAAAATTTTTTATATATAACACTAGACATATCAAATTCTTGTTGAATTTTTTAAAGACTTCATTTCCTATATTCGTTGTAAAAACTAAATGTGGTTTTTCTCAATAAATGGCAGTTTTTTGGCTATTTTGTTTATATAAATTGTTTACTAAGTTTCGTATTTGACTTCATTTAATTGAAACCTTACAAATTAAATTTCAACTAAATTGCACAAGTGACTGCCACATTTATACATATATATGTATATATATATTTAATAAATTAAAATCTCAATCGCATGCATTCCTCTTGTTTAGTTTTCCATTTTTTGTTAGTTATTTCTTATTTTTCGTTTAATTTATTTACTATTGGAGGTGGCGGCGTCGGGATATGGACTTTCAACATTTAAGTGTCTGTGTGTGTGTGTGTGTGTTGGGTGTTAATTGCTGCGACAACTGAAAATATATGGTCACACTGGCGCTCCGCTCCTGGTCGAGGAATGCGGTGCGGCAGCGGGACTCGCCTATGATATATAGGTGCTACATAAACGCAAAAGTTTGTATGAACCAAGTTTACTTTTTCATTAAGTTTGGGTCGGGGTCTGGGTCGGGTTTCTACGAGTTAGTACAACGAGGGGGTTGGGCTGGGTTGCAGGGGTGTCCAAAATTTCCAAAAAAAAAAAAACAAGAAAATTAAAAACGCGTTTTCCGAGCTGCAACTAGGCGTGCAAAATAATAATGCAATTTCAACTAGCACTACGGAAAATCAAAACTCAAAAATCCACAAATTCTAACCTAAAAAGCGCGTCACGGAAGCCAATTGTGAATTTATCAAAGCTAGTGTTGGGTAATAACCAAAGAGTTATACACACATATATGCATATGTTATCAGACTATATTTAGCAAATTTTTCGTTTTTTTTTTCTCGATAAAAGTTTATTATTATTACTTTTGCAAAATCCGTTGCGATACGGCCTAACTATTGCTTCTTCTTTCTTTCGATTCATATATATTTTTTTTTTTTGTTTTTTTTTTTCTATATTTTTTTTGCCCGAACAGCGTGCCTAGCCCGAGCCTGGCAGCAGTAGGAATCGGAGGCATACTGCCAAGAGCCCAGCGCGGGGCAATCCCTTAGAGCGTCGAGCGTTTAACAACCAATCAATGTAGTCAGTGGCGACTGCGACCAGGTGGAGGTCACAGTCGACGGCAGTGTTTGCTTTTGCCTTGGAGCTGCGAGCTGCGTACTAGGACGAGTCGCTGCCCGCGGCATCCTCGATAATCGAATTGAGATCGATGTTGAACGAGTACTCGTATAGGTTCGAGTATCGATCGCGCTCCTTCCATGGCGATCGGTGATTCATATAAAGATTTCGTTTACTAACACGAAAGATCTGGCTATCCTTGATCGACTGATCGTCGTCGCAGGGTTCGCCGCCACCGCCAAAGTCGCACTCTCGAATGGTCAGCCGATTGGTCGGCGACTTCAGCTCGAACATCACCTCCTGATGCTTGTACCGGGATCGCATCGGCAGCGGATGATACCCAGCAATGTTCACCTTCTGCGAGTCCACCGACTGCGTGGATTGCCGGCGCATACTTCGCGCCGCCTTCGGAAACGGATAGTTGGTGGTGCGTTGCGGGGAGTAGTACTTAAAGTCGCTCGGCACCGGCGCCTGGGGGGCCGATGTCTGTATCGTGGTCACTGTGCTGTTGCTGGCCGAGATCGCAGTGCTTCCCTGTAGCTTCAGCGTCGAGGGTCGTCGTGGCGCCAGCGCCGGCGCCGTTGCCATCGAGGCGGAGGTGGGCGCCGTCGTTGCCGATGACGAAGAGCCACCCCCACCCCCACCGCTACCGCCACCACCACCGGCACTGCCGCTGCCGCCACTGGCAGCCGCCGCTGCCGCCGAGACGCTGCCAATCGCCGTCGTCTGCTGGGCGTGAACGTGATGATGCAACAGCGGCAGCGGCGAATTGCGTACATCGTACGTCGGCGTCAGCGGCAGATGCAGCGAACGCTTCAAATTCAGCCGATATGATGAGGTGGCTGGGGATCGCTGCAAGGAGGGGGGCGTGGCCAGCCCACTGGCGAGCGACTCTTGCTGCAGATGCAGCTGCAGTTCGGCGGCCAAGAGTTGTTGCTTATGATGCGATTGTTGTTGTTGTTGTAGATTTAGGGTTTGTTGTTGTTGTTGGTGTTGGTGTTGGTGTGGGTGGTGTTTGAGTTGTTTGTGTTTGTTGGCTTTGAACTGATGTTGAGCGCTGGCTGGCAGCAGAGTCTGCAGCGAGCATCGCTGATGCTGCTGCCTGCGCGACTTGGACTTACCATTTTGTAGCATATCGTAGCTGGGCGGACGATCGAAGCTATTCCCGTGGCCAAGTCCATGGCCGTTGACGGCGCCACCAGAGGCGGTGGCCACCCCGTTGCTCTCCAGCGTCGAGGAGGAGGGATTCGACTGATTGTTGTTCGGTGTGATTATGTAATATGTGGTTGATTGTTGATTGTCGATTGTAGTTGTTGTTGTTGTTATTGTTGTTGTTGTTGTTGTTGTTGTTGTATACATATTTGTATGTATGTTGGTGTTCATATATATATATATATTTGAATATATATTTAACGAGTGGTTACCAAAATCAATATTGACCAAAAACCAAAAAAAGAAGAGGTAGAAAAAAAACAGATCGTCAAATATGAGGTGCACAGAAGTTCATCGTACGTTAGAAAGAGAGAAGGAGAGAGAGAGAGAGCGAGATAGATTGAGGAGGATTGAGATTGAGATTTGAGATTTGAGATTTGATAAGCAAGCACAGGTGCTGGAGACATTTAGATTTCGATTTGGATGGAGTTTATGGACGTGCTTGAATTGCTCTGCAGCATTTGCCTCTTACCTCGTCATAGAAGCGCGGCTTTAGCTCAGCGCCGGCACCACCAATGCTAACACCACCACCGGCACCGCCAATGCCAGCCATGCTGCCGAGCATCGGCTGGGCGGTGGTGACCATTTGGGAGGCGCTGATGACATCGCTCAGCGCATGCCGCGGACTGGAATGATGCATCTGCTGTATGTACTCATCGGTTGCGATGCCGCGTCTGTATTTCAAAAGACAAATGATTTGTTTAACAAATGATGCAGCAGCCAAGCAAGCAAGCAAGGCATCACATTAGTTTACCTGTCAATCAGCGAAGGTGTCATTGGGCCGCACAGAATGTGGCAGCAGTTCAGGCAAATGTTGCCCCTCGAATACGGATTCTGGGTGCGCGGCCCGCCCTTCGACGAAAATGAGCCTTTGAGCTAAAGAGAAAAATGTGAAATGAAATTAAAATCATAGATATGAGTTTATGTGGGAATTACTTACATCCTCGTTCGTTGTCTGATCGCTGGTGGTCAGATAGGTGTGAAAGCCAGCTAATCCAATCACCGACCAAATGGAGAAGAAACAAATGAACACAACAATCACAGTGAAGGGCGCCTTCTTAATTACTTTGAAGATCTCGTGATCCGTTTTCATCACTAGAAAAATGCAGATAATCAACATAACTTTCAAATATCTATATATATGTATATCTTTTATCTGTTTACTTACATAAAACTAAATGCGTCACAGAGCACGAGAATATAAATACGGCTAAAAATGCCAGCGAGACTAGAAACAAATAAAAGAAACGATAATTTCGCTTTCCCACGCAGTTTCCCACCTGCAATGAGAGACAAAGAGAAAAGTTTGATATTGAAAAAATGCTCGTTTCAGAATCTGCATAATGCGCATCCAGACAATAAGGTTAATTGTCCTTTCATGGCCTCGTAATGGGCCATGTGATATAATTGGCGCCGAAATAAAATTACGCGCTGTGCACCGCCGAGAAATGCCTCAATTTTGAGCAACACCACCCGCTGGCTTAAAGGCCCAAAATGGCACGTGGCATGGGGCATGAGGCAAGAGGCAAGAGGCGGCGACCTTCAGCGCTGACAGCAGTGCCAACAGCTCATAATCAACCCGGCGGTGCGGCATGGAGTGGTGCCGACGGTGGGCTGTGGTTGTGGGTGGTTCGCCCAAACGAACCAACGAGCGAACGTTCAGCAAATGAAAAATTCAAAGCCCACTCCTCAGCGGTGGGCGGCGCCAGCTAAGGCAGCGACAACATTACTTTCATTTCACAGTTACTCGACTTGAGTATACCCTGTATTTGGTCTTTCAATTAAAGAGAAGTTTATTATAAACTTCAGTTTGGCAGTAAATTAAAACTTTTTGTGTGTTTCAAAAGCAACACATAGTTTATCTTGCTGTTAAATATTTTTATATTTGGCTTAAGCATTTACAGTTATCAGCTTTCACATCTTTTATTTCATGGGCAAAGAGTAAAAAAAAGCATCAGAACAGATTTTAAGATAAAGCTATAATATACTTTATATTTAAGAGGGTATAAGTGCAACGATGCCAATGATGCCTGAAAAAGCGCGTTACACTTAATGCAACATGCCCCTTACACACACACACACTCACACAAACACACACAAACACACACAGACACAAGCTAGAAAATCAGAGTGCGGCTACTTAAGTATGCGTATAAAAGTGTATATATATATATATGTGTATGTGTGTGTGTGGGTGTGCGCTTTGTGCGCAGCGGTTTGCTTGTTCGGTCCACCACTTGCCACATCTTGTTGCATCTTTTAGGCGCTCGCGGGGAATTCGCATTTTGTGACAGTGAAAAATAAGAATAAAAAAACACACACTAAAATTGGGGAGTACTCGACGGGGTGACTGAATTTCTGTTTTATATATATAATTTCTGTTTTATATATATATATATATATACATTATTTTCTTTCTTGCTGGCAAGGCTCAGTGGTCGAGCAGCCGCTGCAGTCACAAATAATTATTTTCTCAGCGGTTGGCCCAGGAATTGGGTTAAAGTCAGTGAAAGTTTTCGGTGGCACACATTTGCGACTCGGCGTTGCAATGCCAGGTTGCAAGGCGGTTTCGTTGGAGTGTTGTACTTACCCAGGGACAGTGGTGATCGAAGCGATCCACGCAATTGTCGCACAAACTGCAGTGCGAGGCGCGCGGCGGTCTGAAGATCTTGCAGGTGAAGCAATACTTCAGCTTAACCGTCTGCCCCTTGACGAGCACCTCCTTGGTGCGGGGCGGGGGTCGGTATGTGGGGCTGTTCAGCGAGTTTGGCACTTCTGCGCAAGCGGCAGCGCAGAGCGGAACCGGATGTGCGCGTCGGCGTCGGAAATGCAGCATCAGCAACAGCAGCGGCAACAGCGGCAACACCAACAACGACAGCGACAAAGTCGTTGTTGACATGCAAGTAAAGGGAGAGAAGAGCAAAAGTTTTCTCATTTTAAATATTTTCCACCAACAACAACAACGAGAGCAACTCATTAGGGTAAAGGCAAAGCTTTTGCCTTTGATGATTTTTATACATTTTTTTTTTCTTTTTTTTTCTTTTTTTTTTGCAGCTCTCTATGTGAGGACACGCTCATTACTTTTTATGTGAGGCCACACATACACACACACACACACCCACATACACTCGCCAACTTAATGAAGTGAAAACAAATATATATACAAATGCATATATGCATGTGTGTGTGTGTGTGTTTGCTTATGGGCAACAGGCAAAAGCGACCTTGTCCATATTCGACTCTTTTGCGTGGACACAAATTGTGGATGAAGGGGGGGTTCATGGGGTCAGGTTGTAGGGGGGATCATACTCACCTATTTGCTTTTCAATATAGGCGGCCTCATCATTGGAGGCACGGGGTATAACACCTGGATCCGTGAAGGTTGTGCGCAGCAGCGAGCTCATCGTGAAGAAGTACAGAACGGCGCCCACAATGGGTATAACGGGAGTGATGGTCGACGCCAAAAATGGGCAGCTGTAAAGAAAGATATACGAGAGACATTGTTAAATTTATTTTCATACTGCTTTTGATGAAGATTGGCAAGAAATTCGAATTACTTCGCAGATTAACATAAAAATCTATCCAACAGCCATTCGCCTTACAATGCAGTCCGAGTTGATAGAAACAGTTATTAAATCAACTGCCAGACTCCACCATCTAGTGTATGCTGGCTATGGAATTGTCTTAAAGTACCATCCCAAGTATTCGGCAGGGAGTTGTGCTCAAAGATGCATGCAAATAACTCCAGTGGGTTTTTGGCAATGCCCCAAATGCCGCTCGCCCGCACAAATATGCAACAAGGGAATTTTATTGAGCGCCGTCCAGGCGCCAAAAATAAGGCAACTGTGGCACGAAGCATGTGTAACCCAGCGGGAATTGTTGTGCAACGCTTTGCAGCACTGATGGCGATGATGATGACGATGATGATAATGATGATGATGATGCTGGCCAGCATTGTTACATTATGCTGCTCATGCGTGCCACCGATTTGTGAATAGCACCACACACTCGTACACACACACGCACGCACGCACGCACACACACACACCCACCCACTCGCTGACAGAGCCCCAAGGGATCCGAACATAATGGAAATAATGTGTGACAAGCCCCAGAGCTCAGCTTTGAATTGCAGCTGCATTTGGGGGCCAAAACTAACCGAAAATAGTTAAATACATTTGTCATGACAATGGCTAACAGAATGTCCCGCCTCACACCTTCCCTAAGCAAACACTCGCACACACAAACACACACACACATGCATTAAAAGCGGAAAAGCATTCAGAAAATGTTTTTGCTCGCATTCAGCTGGCAAATCGCTGACAATGGCACATAAAAAGGAACCCAGCATCGGATTCTGTGCCACCTTTTAGCGATTTGCATTGCCAGCGCGTTGAACGGAATACAATTTGGCCATAGCCCACGGCCAGATGCAGGTGGCACGAACGCGAACAGACTCTGCCACAGCACTTAAAAGCATAGAAGATATTGTAATACCCATAGGTTGCCCCTGCCGCTGCTTTCTCGTCTGTGCGCTAATATAAGGCATCCAATGAAAATAAAAATCCGGCGGGAGGATTGCCGCAAGCAAAAAAAAAAAAACACAAGAAAAATAAATTATATTACGCCTGTCGACTTTGAATACTCTGATAAACATCATATATATAAGATATATATATAATAAATATATATATACAAGAAAAATAAATTATATTACGCCTGTCGACTTTGAATACTCTGACAAACATCATATATATAAGATATATATATATAATAAATATATATATATAAATAGAACACACAACCTCATGACAATGATTACATTGCTTTCTTTTTGACTAAACGGGAATACCCTGTGCTAATGTTAAGACTGTCCAATATTAAATGCTCTTACAGATATGCAGAATACATTCTACTTACAAATTTGATGTATATTTAATTAATTCTTTATTTCCTACGGCTTTCAATCATTTGCATAATTTTGAAGAGTAAGTAAATATTTAATTAATTAAATACATATCAAAAGTACATAACAAATCAAATATAAATTATATATTTAATGAATTAATTATATGAATATTTACTAACTATTCGCCAAGTAACATACTAGACCATATCAATCCATTTGTAGATACCGCTATATAAATTCTCTAACAATTCTGTTATCCTTCGACAACGATTACAAATTTGTTGACACAGTTGGAATACCCTGTGTTAGCGTATAAAAAAAGTTGTGCAGTCGACGTTGCCGTTGTTAGCTTTTCAGCAGCGCATAAATTTGGATTGTAAGTTTAAGGCGGCAACAACAACAACAATAACAATAACAACCAGCAGTCGAGTACTCCAATTCTTTTGCTTTATGTTCGGTAATTGTGTGTGTGTGAGTGTGTGTGTGCAAGTGTGTTAGTGCAAGTGTGTGTGTGAGTGTATTTACACCTACATGCATGCAATTTCCTCGACGCTATTGAAACGAATTCGTGCAGAAAATGTTGAGCATAATTTTTTCTAATCGCGCACTGTTGGAGATCGCATCATTGCGTACCTTACCCCACATGTGAACAAAGACCAGCTGCATGCAACACGACCTACCAATACAATTTTATGTGTATTTGTATTTGCGCTACGTGACGTATACATTATTTGCCAGTCTACCGCACTGTAGGCATCGCGTATACGACATGTATAACGAATTATATATTTAGGTATGCATATATGTATATACAAATATATAGTATTTGTGTGAAATCTAGCTAAACGCATGTGGCAGCTATAACAATCTATTTGTTTAGCAACGAATATTTATTCAGCAACTAGAATTTCCATTTGCATGTTTATAAGTGCCGCAGATGCAAAGCTATCATTATTTTCGAAAATCAGAGCTGCTTAAATAGTCTTTAAAGACAGTTCTATTTAAAACTGGTATATCTATTAGCTGTCATCAAATCTGTCAAATATTAAATGCAAATTGTAAAAGTTTGAGCTTGATCGGTTTAGCCGGAAATACTTTCGATTTAGTTGAGCCATATTTAGAATATTTTAAACTAACAGATCTAGTGATTAGCATACAAAATGCAATTATTAAAAGTTAGTCAAGTGTCTATCTAATATTGAACATCAATTGAAAAAGTTCGAACCTAATCGGATTATTCCCAACTACATTTCATGCAGTTGGCCGACATTTGAATATTTTAAATTAAAAGATCTCTTAATTAGCATACAAAAAACAAATATAACAACTTAGTTATATTTTCTGTATTGAATGCAAATCGATAGAAAATGCATGCCTAATCGGCTTAGTGCTAACTACTTTTGATACAGTTGACCTCTAACCTAAAGCGCAGTAATTGGGTTTTTCTCTTATGCCTCCGTTGTCACAGAATGACAAATCAGAGCTAGGAATCTTTGGAGGAGCCGTAGATAAACCGCATAGGAGTCAAGACCGAAAAACGAGAAACATGCAAAACTTAAATCCCTTTTCAAAGCACGAACATCCTTTGCTCGACCAAGCATAACGCATACGCCACGTTGCACAGCAATAATTACATGCCATTGGATACGTCCAGGCGCAATAGCTTCCGACGTACCGGCGGACCGACAAGCCGACAGTCGGTGACCATTAATGTGGGCGTAATTGGAAATGAAGCAGACCAGAGTATCATCACACAGGGTCAGGGCTGGCTCTGTGGAATGGGGCGTGGCAAGGCATCCGGGCAATGCTTAATTAGCAACGTATTCATTTTGCAAACAATGCAACCACAGTCGGTTGCAAATGAGAAGCGGACGGACTGGGACGAGCAGCTACTGAGGCACGCTCGGCAACTGGTTGTGGATGGACAGAATGCGCATTTGTTAGTGGTACTCACACGAAGGCAAAGAAGAGGGCGCTGGTGGCAGTAATCAGGATGCACGTCAAGTAGAAGACACCCGTGTGCGGTGCGGACATTAGCAATCCATCGCAGTAGAATTTATTGCGTCCGGCAAACAGTTCCCATTTGCGTGTCACCCGCTGGTTTGGTGCCATGTTACTGCAACAACAACAGCAAAGCAGATTCATCGGATCGCTGCTGGTTACGGGTTTGATTAGGAGTGGCCTGGATGATTGCGAACGGGTTTAGTGGGTGGCTTGTCGGTTATCTTTAGCCTACGATATACAACTGCCACTCTGGCTGCTGCTCCTTCTGGCTGATGTGGGTCAACGTAGTCCGGGATTTGGTTGAGGGAAATGAAGCCAATTTCGTTGAGGGACTGCCACGATGCGTTGACACCTCGCTTGGCTGCTGCTGAAGCTCCTGCTTCTGCTTCTGCCTCCGCTGTAGTTGTCGAATCGAAATTGTGAACGATGCCGCCTCGCCTGCTCGTCGTCGTGTCACAGCGGCCTGTTCATCTGCAGCTCTTCTGGAGCGGTAGGGCCTGTGGCATGCAAAAGTGAGTGCTGCACTGGCCACGCCCACAACTGCAAGTGCGGCCCCTTTTGCGGCTATTTCATGCGTAAAATTCAACAGCAAAAGTTTCTTACTTCAACTTTGCCTTAGCCGCGAGCTCAACTTTACTCCTTTATCTTTCTTATTTTTTATTTTGTTCTTTTTTATACATATATATATATATATTTTTTTTTTTATTGTTTTCCTGTTTTGGCTAATTTCTCAGTTGCGTGTCCGTTCTTGTTGCTCGCTGCGTAAAAGGTAAATGTAATCAAAATGAATGTCTGCAAGCAGCGTCTATATGTGGCCGTCCGGTAAACGTTCATTCAGTTCCAAAAGCAATTTCGTCCACTTTGTTCTGTTGAGCACAGTCCGCGGCATCAGCCACATTTCGTTTCTCTCTCGCTCTCGCTCACACTCACTCTTTCTCTCTCACTATCTCTCTCTTTCTTTCTTTCTGTGTGTTGGCCGCTCCACGCGCCTCCTCCGCGCGGCAACTTTAATTAAAGCAGCGCGGCTGTCATTTCTCAGCCTCCTGCTCACTGCTGCCCGTTGCCCTTTCGTCGTCGTCCACGTCGACCACGTCGACGTCCTCGTCCGCGTCCTGGCGCTCTGCAACAATTATTCGGTTGGCTTTGTTAACATTGCCCGCAATGGCTCCGATCCGTCTGCTTGTCCGGCCGCTGTCTGCTGTCCGTTTATGATTCAATTATCCGCTGCACGTTGCCCGGCGCCTCAAAAGCAGTTCAAATCGTGGCAGCTGCTGCAAAGAAAGGAGAGAACGGAATTAGAAACTGAGCGCGGGTGAAAGCAAATACAATCATTAAGTTATTTTGATTAAGAACTTTGGCAAAAGTGCCAAAAGGAATTCAAACAAAAGAAAAAGTAGACCTGAGCGTTACCAAATGATTTTTTAATGTTATTTTTCTTCCCTTTTCTTTGAATTCATCTTTTTCTTTTCCTTTTTCTATTCTCTTTTCGCCATTCTGTATTTTATTCTACTTCATTTGTCGGACCGAATAAATGACTGAATGAACGTATTTAAGTGAGTTATTCAAATTACTCATTGGCTCATCATAACAGTCATTTGTTGAATGAGCGGCGACTTGATTGTGGTTTGCGGTTTGAATAAGCAAGCAGATTGCCTGACAGATAAAATAGTACCGTAATCCCTTATTTCGTAATATATGTACATCTATACATATACATCTACATATAGTTTGGATGAAAATGAGTGCATAAACAGTCCATAAATTATGCGAATTAGCTTGACAACGCAAATAGACACACGGACACACACACACACACAGTTACGTGTATGCAGCTGTAATGCGCTTATTCGCTGTACATCCTCGCATTTTCGACTGCCACATAAATTGCACTAATAAAGTTAACCATACGCACCGTTGTACCGCTGCGATTTTCGCCTCGTTCTCCTCCTATGGCAATTGTTATCTTAAGGCAAACAGGCACACAGAATGCCATAAACTAGCACACATACAAACAACAACAACAACAACAAATGGAATGCTCGGTTTGGAGGCTTGGCAGAGACATTTCCATTGCCATTCTACGTTAATTAGGCGCCGTCCATTAAAAGTGCCATAGGAGTCGTTGCCGTTTCTGTTGCTGTTGCTGTTGCAGCAACTGGCAACGTGTTTTGCTTAGCGCCAAGTTTATGCAAATTGAGCTGCAATTAAAGCCACGGCAACGGCATCCACTAGCAATGCGAATAGTTAATCAGACAACAACCACAGCAAAGATTTGCTTACATAATATATTTGTATATACATATATACATATATATATGTATGTTTAGAAAATCTGTGGCGGTGCTAACGAGTGGTGACAATTAGTGGCAGCCACAACAAACGCAGTTCGATGCGAGGTTTTGCTTCATGCACAGCACAGTCAATAAACTCATAAATTGCGCAAAATGATGCAAAGTGCCAGTGGAGAGACAACAACAACTATAACAAGAGCAACCATACCGTGTGGCAAAACAATAACAATAAAACGACAAAACAACAACAATAACAACGCTGCAAGGTTGAGGAGCACTTGGCAAACGCGATGCTCAACGCAAATATGTAAATAAATGGCCACTTACGGCAATTCAATAGGGGGCAGCGGGCAAAGCGGAAGCACTCGAGCAGCCATTGACTATGTCTATATATACACATGTATGTATATCTATCTATGTATGCCTGCATAACTGTCTGTCTGTCTGACTGTCTGTCAGTCTGTGTGAGAGTGTGCTATATGTGGGCCACACAAATGCAAACAATATGCCAATTTTATGTTTATTAATGTAATAAAACAAAAGACAACAGCGGGTCGCGCACATGTTTGCATTATTAAATAACAACAAACAGGGGCCAAGTGTGAGTGAGATAGAGGGAAAGAAACATTAGTTACACACACTCTCCATCTGTCTATCTTGTGGGTGTGAGAGACTCCTAAAACACTTGGCATTGTAATTGCAGCTTTGACGACGTATGCGTGTCGTATATTTTGTAATACATCAAACACTTGAATACCACACAGTGTGCTCTTGATGTTGCACACACCCGCATACATACATTTGTATATACATGCATGCATACATGCATATACACAACGGTTACCGTTACTCATACGCATGCATGGCAAGCACACTCAACATTCTGTTGGCATTCACTCGCATGTGGCAAGTGCACTCGCCTGCCACGCGTCCAACTCTGGGCGAGACTCAGCCTCTGCTCGACCGGGCTTATTCATTTACGCAACACGCCTTAAAACCATTTGCACCGCCCTCTACTTATTACACAAACAAACAAAACACACACACACACACACACATATACACATGCAGACGTATTAATGCCCCGGCTGGCCTGCAAATGAATAGTGAGTGAGTAAGTACGTGAGTGTGTGTGAGTAAGTGCGTGTGTGCCTGTGTGTAAGTGCGCGGCAGTTTAAGTTGCCGTCAGTGCGGCAAGTGTTGCAAGCAGGGGTACTGAGCAGCTGCCCAGAACTTGGCAACCAAGACAACAGCTGTGGCCACGATCTGATTGGACTAATCGGGTCTTTTCACACAGCTCGCAGTGCTTGGAATACGCAATCAGCCAGTTAAGTATTCAATGCCAATCAACTAGCATTAAATTATGCTGGTCACGCTTCTGCAACCAAATTAGTCGATGATTAGAACTATTTAAATTGCTTAAAGGAATTATTTAAATTGAATAATGGCTTAGCAAGTAATATGCAAATATTTATTAAATCAAATAACGGCTGCAAATTAAAGCAAGTGAAAGTAAATCAGAGATGCAAATAAAGATTGGCATCGATATAAGCCGATATTAAGTGAACGCAAAGGTTATCGATGATTCGATCAACTCGATCTGCGCGTGCTAAGGATGGACCCAAAGGTAAGAATTTAAGTCTCCAACTCCTGCATGGACAGACAGAAGTCCAGAGTTTCCATTTATATATTTTTTATAACAAAATGCGTGCATATCTTGTTATAAACTAAAGCAGACAGCGTAACACAAAAATAATCAAAATCATGTTTAATAATTTAGTTTATATTTCACTTTTGTATCCTTTCGTATTCTGCTGACTGTCACAAAATGTCTGAACGTGTACGCAAGCATGTTGCAGAATGGAAAAACATACACTTACACAACCACACACACGCTCGCACATATACATACAGCGTGCAGGGCAAACCAAAATCTGAGAACATATTTATAACAATTCCGTTGAAACAAAACAAACATTTCCTCGCTTCCGACATGCCGTTCAATTCCGTTAATGCAACAAAGCGTCGCGCACAGCACAGCACACACATACTGATACACTTGCTTAGATTGCTTTTGTTGTTTGGCGTGAGTTTTGTTGGCGTTGTAATCGTTGCTGACGCCGCCGTCGCCGACGATTTGGCCGGCATGGCCATGGTCAACGTTGCCGTTGCCGTTGCCATCAACGTTTGCACCACGTTTTGTAGCACATTTTATTTCCACTGCCTTTCACATGACAACAAACACAAACAAACACAAAAATTGCCAAAAATTAAGCAAGCAAAAGTGATCGACTAGAAGATGTGCTGCAAGAAGTTGTAAAACTTATAAAGCCTTATACAAATATATTAGGCAAACTTAGCTCAATTTATATTTTTGTAAATCCTTTACAATTATACTAGCAACATCTCGGCATACCTCCTATAGGTATATAGTTTACAGGGTATAAACAAAAGAAAAACTATCGTTTCGATGGTCGTAAGCCAGCAAATTATATCCGTTGTTTGGGTCGCGTATGTGTGTGTTAGTTACTTTCTATGTATGTGTGTGTGTGTGAGTGTGTGTTAGTATCTGTTGTTAATCTTTCGGCATTGTTTTGCTTTAATTTCGAAATTCCTGTCCATTTGGCAGATGGCAAACTTTTGTTTATTCCATTTGCCATTCGGTTTCAGTTTCGGCTTCAGTTTGTGTGCTAGAAACTATTCAACTATTCCGCTGATGAACTGTTGGGCATCCGTTTCGCTTTATTTCCATTTGCGACTGTCCTGCTCACCCCCTCTCTCCCACCCCCTCTCTGTCAATCGTCCTCCTTCTGCATTGCCCATTGAGGCGCATTAAATTAATTGCCGTTTGGTTTTGCCTTTCACAGACTTTGCACAATTGTTGTCCGATTTCTTATCGCTGTTGCCGTTAATTTAACATAGACGGCGACATTTTATGTCCACCCATAAAATGTTTGAGGGCGAGCTAGAAAAACTATTCTGTTCTATTCGACAAAAACTAAACTAAATTCTTAACTACATATTGAAGCTGTTAAATTAAAAAAATTGCATACCTAAACAATTTTTATTATTTAATACTTATAATTAAGCTGAGCTTAGAAAATTCTACTCAGTAAATTACAAACTTTTAACAACATTTTCAATATAATTCGGTTTATGGATCTTTTTCACAGGGTACTTATTTTCTTTTTTGTTGTTCCATTATTAATACTTAGGACTCGCACACACAGAGAGCTGAAAGCTTAGCTTAAGCCAATTGAAAAGGGGAAAACCCCGAACAACATAAACCAAAACTCTGCAGGGCTTTTAAGCTTAGCTCCCACTTTGTGTGCGTGCGTGTATGATGAAATATTGTAGTAAAGTAATCAAAACATTTTCATGTTTTTAATTAAAGCAAAAAGTATTCTGGCATATAACACAAATTGTCCATAAATACACAATGTTTGTAAAAAACAAACGAAATGTTCTTTAAGATAAGATAACATAAAGCAAAAACGGCTATTAACCTGTGTTGGCAATGCAAAGTGTATATATGTAGATAAGAGAAAGGAGGACAAGGAGCCTTAACTGTTATTTGAACTGTTCATAAGATGCCATCACATACAGAAGTGTTGGAATTTTGTTGAGTGTTAGACCACATTTACTTTAATCTGCTGTTAACGCCCTTCAAAAACACTTTCGATTTACTTGTAACACCTACACACACACAAATATCTCTATACATATTTGTATATATGTATATATATATATATATATAAATAGATATAGCTCAATATCTATTATGTGCAAATGTGTATTCAGCTGCTGGCTGTTTGCTTATCTCGCACGCGCCCATTTCTGGCGCTCCAAAGGCCACGCCCACATCCTCAGCCCAACATCCTTCGAGTCGATGGCGCTGTTGAGATATTTTTACAAACGACTTGTTTGGCTGCTATGCTTTGGATTATTGCTTATAACAAGCTTTTATTTATCATCGATTTGGCATCCTTCTGATACGAATCGTATTGCCTCAATGGCCATTGGCCATTGGCCATTCAATTCACGCTCGAATGCCTCACTTGCAATTTCACACTGGCAGAGCATCTACTCCTTGAGAACTATTTGAGATTTTGAATTATGATTCAATTAAATTTCAATCTAAAATCTATGCATATATGCCTATGTATGATGCACACACGCACACACATAGGCGATGTAAATGTGTGTCGCATGTGGCACAATTTGTGCCGTAATCAAAAACTTTGTTTTACATGCTGCAGCAGCAGCCCTAAAAAGTATGCAATGCAAAATGGCAAAAATCAAAATTGCAAACCTATGTATGTAATAGCAAATCAGTGTGAGTGTGTGTATGAGACTGTGACACAAATTGAGTACGACACGAAAAACTGCCAAACATTTCAATAAAGTTGCGCAGCAGCGACGCCAGCCGCGGCAGCGACGCCGGCAGAGCTCCTAAGATTGCCAAACGCAGATTGTTTAGAAATTTAGTTTTATGAGCGAATGGCAGCAGCGCGTCTGCCGCTGATGCACAGAGACAGAGAGACAAAGAGAAATATAGAAAGAGGGAGAGAGAGAGAAAGAGTGAGTAAAGAGGGGGGACTGACACAAACATGTGTTAGCCATTGCTGGAATGGGGGCCACGTCTCGGCCCCGACTATGCGCCACCAGCTGCGACGGCATTATGACCAAAACGCCATTTGTCAACTGCTTTCATACAGATTTTGTTCGCTTGTTTGTACTGTTAGCTTGTTTGCTTGCCAGCTTGCTAGTTGGTCGCATCTCTGCCAGTTGCTAGAGTTGTGGCTCTTGTGTTTTAGCCAGCAGTTGCAGCACACAATGCCCGATGCCTTTTGTTCTGCAACATGTTGTTGACAGCCTTTGTTTGAGTTTTGTGCAGCTGCAAGTTTCTGCATGTGCCAGCAATTTTAAGTTGCCAAAAGGACAACAAAACGGGCCAAGTTAATCAGTAGTCCAACAAATAAATGCTCCTTACAATCGCATAATTCGGTCTTCGCCATTCGGCTGACTAAACAAAACTTCAAACGCTTTCATGATTGATGACACATGCTTCAAGAATTTGCCTAAACGGCTGACGGGCAGCCAAATGGAAGTGAAAGCCACTCACGTTTAACCAATTTTGGCACGCGCCACGCACCACAAACAAAAACAACACATAACAAAAATTGCTCAAATGTGCGCATCAAACAAGGCACACACACACACACACACACAAAACACACAACAACCCACACACACACATATAGCAAAAAGGGCAACTCTTTGAAGCAGCTACTCGGTTTTTATGGCGATGTTGTTGTTGTTGTCGTTGGGGCCACTTTTTGTTGACGCTGTTGCTCAAAATTTCGCGCAATAAAATTGTAAAACAAAGTGGCAACACTCAAAAATCTATTGTTTCCGCCAAGGATACGCAAGAAAACAGAGAAAGGACACGCAGAACTTTTGAAACATTGCTGTGTAAGCCTCAAAGGACAATCAAAATCAGTGTCATGAATGAGAAACGCGACCGTATCCTTAAATTCTGCTCTGCCCACGAAGCGTAAATTGGGATTATTGTCAGGGTGTTTAAAATAGCTTAAATGGGCTTTAAGAGTGTGCTTTACATGAAAATAAAGCTTGCCGTACAAATATAAAATAGAAATTTTATATTTCAGTTGGTTGTTCGTAGTTCGTTAATTAACTTACTTTAGATAATGTCATAAATATATTAAGATAAATAAATTAACTGAAAATTCTTGTTTTCCTTATAGAGATCTAAGATTATAATTAAATTTCCTCTCAATTTCTACGTATTTCCTATTAAATTTCCTGACCAACCTAATTAAGACAAGCTCAGTACAGGGTATACAGGAGTCGAGTTTATTTTCTTCACTGTGTGTCTGTTTGGATGATAGATGCTGCAGCTGCTGTTAAGGTCTTCGATAGGTGAAAAACAAGCACTTTGTAATGCTCATGGAAATCATTTAACGAAGCATCATTCAAGTAAAAAGCGAGGAACAGGTGAGCGGACAGGTAAGCTATAAAGGTGCTCAGTGCTGACACCAGGTTGAGCTTTAAGAGCAAATTGATTTAGCTCGTGCAAGCGGAAATATGTGGGCGGTCGCGCCCAGATTTACGGCTTCAATTTGCAGCTCCTTAAAGGGTTAAAGGGTTAAAGGGCTAGCAGTGGAGCCAAAAGTTGGCCGAGTGCAGAGGCAATGAAATGAGATTAATGCAAAACATCGCGCACTGAAGCCGTAAAAAGAGCAAAGCACAAAGCACATGGCACAAGGCGCAGAGCACGTTTCAAGACCGTTGGAAGACCGGAGACGAAGTTGGGAATCGCATTTCCACAGCCAAACAAAACTGTGCATGGGGAGGAGAATCACTGGCATGGAAAATGCAATTTATTATGCAAAATGAAAAACACTCGAAGTGCGGGCACAACCAAAGGCAGCCGCAGACAGATCCACAGCGTCATCGAGTCATCCGGACAGACAATACAAATACACAATGCAGAGTGACAGAGACAAAGAGATAGAGATAAAGAGAGAGAGTGAAAGGAGGGAGGAGTGCAAACAATGCGCGTTATTATGGTGCCAACAATAACATCAACTGGCGGATATAAACATAATTCAATTTTTATTTAATTCCGCACAACAAAAACAATAAATTCAACTCGACTAGTTGGGTGTTTCGTCCGTATGGCCAGAGGAGCGCATTGGAGTTTGGCCAAGCGTCAAGTCGCGTCTGCAACGCGTCGTTCTGGAAGCCAATCGGGCAACCCGTCCGAGTCATATAAAGACAAAAAAAAAACAAAAAAAAAACACGGAACTTAAGCTTGGGGCAAACGTCGGTGGCCACAAACTGTTGACTCATTTGAGTGCTGGCGCGGCCAAAAACGGGTTCGGGCCAAAAAAAGGTGATGCGGGCGAAAAGCTCTTCAGCTGCACATCGCATATCGCACATAGAGGAAGTGGAAGTGAAAGACAATCTATATGGATGTGCAGTGGGAGCAGAGCGGAACAGGTGGACAGGTCAGAGAGGTGTTTGAGCCACTTTCAGGGAGTTACACGTGACATTTTGACTCAGGCCGGGCAAAGTTGGTTAAAGGTTACGCCGTAAATGTTCTCCATGGCTGGTGGCTAACCCAAAATTGCAGAAGGTGAGATAATTGGATTGACCTTAAGCGGTTACCTAACGACAACATTTGGGGCAACGATTGTGTGAAGTGCTTTACTAATATTTAACTTGGATACTGATGTATTGGAATACCAATTAAGCACTTATAAGGACGCAAAGGCGTGGTTATTCATCATATCCAACGGCTTAGCTGAAAGTCAGTTTAAGCCTTAAATCAACAGGATATTTGTGTTGCTTTTGCCATAATCATTGAATACACATTTATAAACCCTTCAGTTGCGCTCCTTATTGTCCTTAATCAGTCAACGAGCACGCCCACAGAAAATGAAAATAAAATAAGGATGACACGAATAAAAAGGACAAAAAGTCGAAGCCTTGCTAATTGCCAACCCAAATCAGAGGGTCCGTCCCTTAGGAATAAATTACATAAAATATTTACACGTCAAGTGTCACGAGGCTCAGCCAAAATATACAAAATACACGCAAATGCCAGAAAACAATACTAAAAGCAACAATGGGACCAAAAAGCGACGCAAATTGTTTATTTTTAGCACGTTTATAAGGCCATCAAAAAAGGTTACGTTAACGTGGACAAGACCCTTTAACAAAACGGGTCCTTTCAGTTGTTGGATTAGGTCGCACTTTGCATAATTAATTCAAGTTGTTGCCTCTTGATATAAAAAAACACGACTCGAGAGTTGCGCCTAAATCAGATACTAAATGATAAATATTCCTGTCCAACTGCAAATCTATTTAAAGCGAATCAGAATATAAAATAGTCTTAATTTTAAATGAACTCAATCAATAGTTTAAGCAACACAAGTAAGAAAATTCTAGTCGAGCGTGTTCGATTTGGATATACCCTGTTTATGAAAAAAATGGAAGAAATCGGGTTTATAACTTCTTTGTCTGTTATCCAATTTTATGGAACGTTTTGGAATATGTTATTGATAATTTAATACGTTTGTGTATTCTAATCGCAACTTTTCATCTTTATATATAATATAGTAATGACTTTTTTTCCCCCAATTTGGGCCATGACTGAAATATCTAAAAAGTGAGTGTCCATTAGCTGTCTATAGATTTCGCAATATAGTGTGATGAGTCTACGTCTTAAAATATACGAAATATGCTTTAAAAACTAAAACATCTTATCGAAAGAGTTATCAACATTTAAAAAAAAAACTTAATCTGCTTATGGTACAGTAGCGCCAAAATACAAATATTCAGATCTGCAACTTTTATAGATGCTGAGATCTACGTGTTCATAGTAACAGACAGACAGACAGACAGTTTAATGTATACTCCATATATATACTCCATTTCGGCCTGTTACCCACATCTTAAAAAATCATTATGCCCTGTTTACCCAGTTTTAATGGGTTCATTGTATACAAAGTCAAGATAAAATCAGTTCAGTATTCAAAGGACTGTCGAATATCCTATTGAGCAGTAGGCAAAATTTATAAATATCAATTTTTGGGTTCAAAGGCTAAACCCGAAAGTTATTTATGCGTAAACAGGAGCCTTTGACATCGCATTTTGGTTGCCCGACTCGAATGTCAACAAACGCGATTGGGTTCGAAATTAAATATTTGGCTTTAAGGCCTTCTCGTTCTGCAAGCCACAACAAGCACACATGTACACACACATATACACACACAGAGACATATGTACGTGTACTAAATAAATTGGTGTCATTTAAAAAATTTCCCAAAGGTGACATGTTTAACTTGGCATTGGACAAACGAGAGGGACTCGAACCGGGCTTTGGGTCGGCCGCTGCTCTCTTAAGCTGAAAATCAAACCATTTGTTAAAGGCAGGCAGCAGACATGACAACGTTGCATGTATGACACAAGCACACACACACACACTCACGCATAGACAGGACAATAGCCAGTGTGTGTGTGTGTGTGTGTGTGTGTGTGTGTGTGTGACGCATGGTTGCAATTTAGCTACTGGCAGAGCTCCTTGGACTGCGCACTTTAACCGCAATGTACGACTATAATATTTCAAGCATGATTTCTTATATGGCTTTCTACTGCTGCTACTGCTGCTGCTGCTGCAGTCGCTGCAGCTGTTGTTGTTGTTGTTGTTGCTGCTGCCGACCGACACATTGACCCCCAAACGCAGCGCTGCGCAGCCGGCTGCTCGCCCTTCGTTGCCACAGCTCTGGGTCAAAGCGAAAGTGGCACATTTTGGGTGAAATTTGTGCATCTATCTAGGTTACTGTGACAGTCCTCCCTCGAGTTACTCTTCGCAATAGTGTGTGTGTTTGTGTGTGTGCGGCTATTGTTGTTTTTGCTTTGACTGTGCAGCATGGCCTACACACACAAACACACACACACACATACATGCCTAACTTTCAAACACACATACGCAAGACCCAAATAAACATTTTCTGGCCCTCGGACTCACGTGCCACGTGCCACGTGGTTGAACTTGTGCGCCATTTTTATTGCCGTTGCCTGCGCCATTGTTTTTAACCCGTCTGCTCGCTGTCTCTGTCTCGGGTCTCTCTTTCTCACTCTGCTCCTGCTGGTTGTTGATGTTTTTGCTTTCGCAAGATTTCGTTGCCGTTTATCTGTTTACTTGCCGTTGGTAGCTGCAGCTGGCTTCTGTCTGCTTCTGTCCCCGCTCCTCCCCTCTTCCTCGAGGCAAGGATGCGAGTTTTTGTTTAACCAA
Organism: Drosophila pseudotalamancana; assembly: GCA_037075185.1. Taxonomy (NCBI): domain Eukaryota; kingdom Metazoa; phylum Arthropoda; class Insecta; order Diptera; family Drosophilidae; genus Drosophila; species Drosophila pseudotalamancana. The sequence goes on along the minus strand of JBAMCK010000007.1, from coordinate 282,141 downwards.
GTGCTTAAGCTCTTTGCGTACTTTGTGGGGGGCAAGAGCAGAAACTTTAAAATAAACTTCGCAAAACTTCTTAAGCCAATTAATTACAATTTCATGCGTAATTAATTTGAGTTGCATAACGTGTTGCCAAATTTTAGTTTTTAATGGCCAACAAATAAGTTGTGGACAAACACCGAAATACAAGAATTAGTTCGCAATTGGATAAACGATGTTTTACTTATGATAAGTTAAGCTTAAAGCGACTGTCAATATATTTAAGTTACCCTCGATCCATACTGATTTACTGCTATCGAAGCTAATTAAAAAGTGAATGGCGAATGTCAGCTATGCCAGGAATTAAGTCATGTTCATGTCGTCCCCTGTTGACCGGAATGCGGCCCATAAATTGGGTCACTTGCCTATGGCAAGAATGCCACTTGCACTTTCAATAGCTGCTCGTAGGACCGAAGCACGTAATGTTAGCCGAATACGAGAGCGGCGCCCGTTCAGAGGCCTCGATTATAATATTAACCTTATAAATTGGGCGGGGTACTGCAGTGGGCGGGGCATGCCACACTGTTGGCAAACTTGCGTGCGACCAGAGAGACAGCCATATGACACCACACCAGCCGAAGTGGAAGGCTGAGGGGGTGGGGCGGAGAGGAACGCCCGCACATCCGCAGTCAGCCACCCGGATGGCAATGCCCCCCCGCCTTCTCTCCCTGTCTCCAACAAGTTGGAAAACTGACAAAGTAACAGCCGGGCCACTTCCTTTTGTTTAAGCTTGCCTCAAAACTGGCCATCGGCGGGGCAAGTGCTGGAATAATGCCGCTGCCACATCCAATGACACATACTTGTGCACTTGCATATATAGATGTGTGTGTGTGTGTGTGTGCAGCTTGGTCATCGTGAACATATTGAATGTGCACCGGCCGAGACCCCATATCCATATCTTAGGCCCCGCCTCCAACCGCCACGTACCGTTATAAATTGACCGCATTATTTTGCTCAATTTAACTCGAGTTTGCGGCAAAGTTTTTTCAACTTAATATCTCACACAAGTGCTGAGTGTGCATATTGAACAGAAGCCGGTTTTCCTCGTCACCGGCACCCTTTTCATATTTCCGCTAACCGCTGCTAGTTGTAAAATTAACAGTTTCCTCTTCCCCCACACTCAACATTTGTATGTCCTTTCGCCATTTACCGTTTACCATTCGGTTTTTCGCTTTCGTTTGGCATAATTTTTTTATTAGGTCACTGCATGGCGGCCATTACGACTGCGACTGCGACGTCAGCAGCGCTGCAGCTGCGTGCACTCTCACTCTCACTCTCATTTGCTGCATACTTTCGGGCGGGTAGTTAAACATTTAATGCATTTTGCAATAAACATTTCATTCGTTTCGCAATTTTAATATCTCAAAATTATTTAATTGCAATCGCAGCAAAAACACTATATTACACTTTTTTTTTTTGTAATTTACCAAAGTTCAAATATACATATTTATAAAATAAGGTATGGGAAGTGCAGCACGTTTCGATAATCGTTTTGTAAATACTTTTGGGCTTCGGTTCATTAAGATAGTATATTTATGCCTATCGATTGATATAAAATGGCATGAGGTCATATTAATAATTTTTGTTGTTTGAATAGTTTCCGATCTCAAGAGATCTCAAATAAAAGTAGTATAAAACAATTTTAAATATCGGCAACGGGTAACGTATTTTAAATATACATTTTGGTAGAATCTGAATTATTTTTGTGCCTTTCATAAATAAAAATTGGTGCTCAACTTACAAAATTTATTGGGATTTAAAGAAATCATTTTTTATCGATTGATATAAATTGACATATTGACATAATTGACATTCCAAGTCAAATTGACATAATTGACATTCCAAGTCCCAGTAACAATTACTCATCGAATGTTTTAAGGTATAAAGAATTTTTTTTTTTTTTTAAGTAGTATAATTTTCTTAATTTTTTAAATCTTAAAAAAAGTGATATAAAAATTGGTAATAACTCGATTACCAAATTTAAATTATAATCAATTTGGTATTTAAGTTTGAGGTAACAAAAAATATGGTTGACAACGTAATCCATCTTCTTTTAATCATTTTAATTACATCTTTCATATTTTATGGTATTCCTTTTACATTTGCGCCAACAACTGAACGAGTTTCAACTGAAACTTTGAGTAAGACTCGGACTCTTGTTGAATTGGCTTCACAGGTAAGGCTTAATGGCTTTTGAGTTTCAAGTTTATTAAATAAATGTCCATAACCGTATTGATGTAAACTTTTTAAAGTGCGCGCAAAAACAAAGTCTCATAATTATATTTTGAGCGCACTTGAAGCCGAACGGCAGGAGCGAAACTCATTAAAAGAAATGTGCGCCGTTCCGCATAGACAGCGAAAAAATTATAATTTAGTACACTTCAGTTTGGCCATTAATAAGGCGGGCGGGCGGGCAGGCAGGCAGGTGGGGACAGCTGCGGGCTACCTGTCAACCATTGCAGCCCGAAACCCAACGCTGCGACCTAACTAAACATTAAACGAATTTAGGAGGTCACTCAAGTGCGGGAAGGAGAGACGATGCTCAAGTGTCTCAGCGACCAGGAGCTGGTAGAGGTTGGAAAGTGGGGACCAAATCAATGGCTGGGCCATGCTACCTGCTGCCCGGTTGCCACAGGCTGCCTGTGGCAAGCAGTGAAGTCCTCTGCTGCTGTCACTCCCTTTGTTTATTTACCCACTCTATGGCAAAAGCTGAATCTACTCAACCTGCTGCTTCTTCTTCTGTTGCTGTTGCTGATGCTGCTGCTGCTGCTGATTTTGCTCCTCTTCTGGTCACATTAAATGAACGCCCAAGTGTCACGTTGCAGTTTATTTTTTTGCTTGCTTCAAGCGTGCTGCAACAGGACCCTGGCAGGCATTGAGCCTTGGCCAAGTTAAGGTACGCGGCGTGGCAAATGAAGTTCAGAGGCAACTAATGCCAAAGGATAGCTGTGCCACAACAGCAGCAGCAGCAGCCACAACAGCAGCAAGCTACAAGGCAACGAGGCGGTGCACAAAGGACTTTGCAACAAGCGGCATAATGCAAATATGTATACTTTGGATGTGGTAAGTTGCTTGTGTTGTTGTTATTGTTGTTGTAACTGTAACTACATTTAACTAGTGCTCGCACGCAGCCATTTTTCAAATTTTGCTTTGTTGGCCAGATAATGAAACTGGGCGCCCAAAAAGGCAGCTCAAAGCCAAAAAGTTTGTAATATATATAATTTGGCATTAACTAAAGTGGCAGGCGGCAAGCTGAAGTTCTCTTTGTTGCGCCTCCCTCGCTCTACTGCGGCGGCTTATGTTGCCGCACATGTTGTTGCGTATACGCAGTGTGGGGCTAGTTAAAAGTTTGGCCTACATACTGCTTACACATATACACTGTCATATAGAATTAAGAGTGCTGAAAGGAAGCTACACACACACATACACACCCCACACACATGAAAATAAAAGTTGTTTTACTCTCGCTTTAAAAGGCTTGAAATGGAATTTCCTAAAACTATTTTTATTGCAAGTCAAATCAAACTTTAAGGATTTCCTACATGCGTATCGATAGACTCTTTTTTTATTATAGCTATAGCTTTAGGTTCTCTTGTCAGTTCTCTTTTCGTCTTTGGGTTTGTCTGACGCACCGTTGTCAGAGCAAACTTTCGACTTATCTGTTAAGCCGCATAACTTTGCATAAATATGAAGCTATTCAACAAAACTACCAAAGCTTTGGCTTTGGCTTTGCAGTCAGAGCCCGGCAGCAGCATAAAACATTACAAAACTGCCCTCAGAACGGTTTTCATGTCAACAGCAGCAGCTACAACAACAACAACAACAACAACAACAACAACAACAACAGCAACAAGAACAACAACGAAACTATTGTCTGTCCTTGTTGTGGAGAGGGGGCTCTACAAATCCGGGCATCTTATTATATTTATTATATTAAAAACAACAACGCAAACAAAACTAGTCAAAGGACTGCGGCAACAACTTTTTCGATGACGGCACTACTTTAACAGATTTGCATAAATTTACCAAAAAGTCAACAAAATATGTTGGCTAGAGGGCCAGAGCTCCAGAAATCAAGAACTATAACACACATCCCCACCGCAATCGACCAAAGCGAAAGTCATTCATTTAACTGTCAATGCGGCTACGCAAAAAAATGGCGGAAATTCAGAGCGATCTTATACTATATAAACATATATCCAAATGTATATATAGGATATATAAATTTATACATTTAATATATGATTATTACTGATGGCTGGCGCAGCGGGCGGTTTGGTAGCTCATGAATTTATGCGCCATTGTTTTTTGCAGCCGCGTCAACCGCGACGAATTATCGATAAATTTCCAACGCAGACACAAACAATGTTGTTGTTGTTATTGTTGCTGTTTGTTATTACAGCTGCCGCTGCAGCAGCTGCTGCCGCTGCCGCTGTTTGTAAAGAATTTTGTTTTTCCGCATGTCTCGCACACTCGCCAAATACTTCATTTTATCTGACAGACAAGCGATGGGTCGGCGGTTGGGTTCGAGTCGAGTGGTGCGGAGTGGAGTGAAGTTGAGTCGAGTGGTTGTCATCGTACAGGGACAGTCAATCTTTCATAACCCCATTGATATGCGCTGTTCCATTCCCTCCCGCCCCGTTTCATCCCGTTCCGTTCCATCCCGTCAGCCTGCGGTTGACATGAGAGCTGTCGTCTAGCCCTGTTTATCCCAATCGGTGGGTTCGGTGGGTCGACGGGTGGATTGATATTGTGGGTTATTGGCCGGCAAGTCACATGTCGTAGGTCAAACAAAATGTTTGTTGATGTTGTTGACGCTCGGTTATGGATTTATGACACTCCGGTCATTGCGGTTGTCAGTTTTCGTTAAACCGTTTCACGTTGACACTGGCTTATGTCAGACTTCAGTCTCCACTCTGGAGCAACTTAATGGCCTGTCTAATCAGCCATGCCACGCCATAGATTTTATCCCCCATTTCGTAAGCTCCTCAAACCAAACACGCTTCGGCAATATATGGGTTAAATATAGGCTAGGAATTATTTACCTTTTGTAGTTTCGGCGTTCGCTCGTTGAACTGCAAATAGAGACAAGAAAAAATCACATTATTAATCGGTCGAACGTGACATTTACGCACACACAAAAACACAAACATTCACACACACACACACACTCATGGCTCATCATTTATCAAAGTAGAACTTTGCGCGTATTTCCGTTGAATTGTTGGCCATTAATTCACTGGCCATAGCCGGAAACGCCACATTTCGTGGCCATTAATAATGCAACAGCTGTGTCCTTTACGCTTGTCAATATTAACTAAAACCAATTACGCAGCAATTGAAAAACTATTAAATTACGTATACGATACGTTCGCCGGCGGTCTCTCTGCCAGGCAGCTCGAACAGCAAATGCAATAAAATCAAAAATAAATTTATACATTTATGCGCATCCTTTTTTGACACAAACACAAACACACACACGCAGACAACAAATAAACGTAATTGTGATTTGTGCAACATTTTTTTTTTTAATCCAATTTTTATGTGCTTCATGCAGCCAAAAAGCAAAGAAATCATCGCAAATTCAATGAACTCGAAATGGAAACGAAAGAACCGACAGACCGAACGAGTGACTGACTGACTGACTGACTGCAATACACAGGATGCGCAAAATGGACGCCGCATCAGCGCCATATCCTTGCGGCCACATGTGTAAGTGTGTGAGAGTGTGTAAGTGTGTGTCGCGTTATGAAAGCTCAGCTGGACACGTGCCCCGGCTGCCGCGTGTTTACTGCAAAAATATTTACACTGCAGGCATAAAAACTGCATAAATGTGATTATATTTTCATTGGCTTTTATGCCGGTCAGCATCGGCCGAAGGGCGGGAGAGCGAAGGGTGACTGGCCAGTCATGTAATTCGATTGCGATTTCAATTAGCGTAAAATGCACTGAAAATTCAAACGAAAACGAGAGAAGACCGAAGACCGAAGTGCGGGACGCAGTAGAGTAGATTGAATAATTTGCTTCGGACTACGGAGTTCTTAATAGGAATTACGTGTAATGAAAACCGGAAAATGAGATTGCAGCCAGTTGGTTCAATAACAGTCGTTAATTACTTTTAAAAGCGAAATTTCACATAGCACTTTTAGCTGATAGTAAAAACAACCTAATCAGATCTTACATATTTTTCTTTAATTTTAATAAAACAATCGATGCATAAAAGTTGATTGTTTGTATTTCACAATAAATGTTTATATTGGCTAAATTTATTATTACAACTACTTTAAGCCCTTTAAGCTGGCAACGTAATGCTAACTAATTGCCATTTTATTAACTGTTCGGAACTATTAAAAAAAAACATTTGCTTATAGAGCACTAGTTGGAAGCCATACAAAAGAACAATACAGGCACTTAAAGGATCATTACAAATTGATGCTTCCCGTCGAGCAGGCAGACGCCTGAAGACGACAGTTGATGGCAATTGTGTTGCATCGAAGGACATGGACGAAGAACGTGGGAGGCAGAAAGAAGCAGAGCTTACGGCACTTACAGCTTCGTCGCCATCGTTAGAATAGCATCTACTGCGCTTCACTGCAAATCCACAATCGTAAATGTTATCTCTGCAAACATTTGACAATCAGAAATGCTCAAGCCATTGTTTAAAGCAAAAATCGAGCAGCAGCAGCCAAACAACGAATCGCAGACAGTGGTCAAAGTTCGGTTATATTGTCTATAAAAATGGGCATATAGAGAGCATACCTAAATAAATATAAATTTAGTTATTAGTTCTAGATGAGTAAATTATAAATTTTACATTTCTTATCTCTCTATCTAAAATAAAGACAACTGTAAAATTTCTTTGCAATCACATATAAAATACTTGGATATTAGAATCTATCTTTTCAAAACAAACAAACGTACATATGAGTAAACCATAAATTTTCCAATTTTTACGAATTTTCAATTAAAAGACCTTTGATAACAAAACTATAGAGCAATGCGAAAAAAGACAGCAAAAGTTCGTCAATATTAAATATAAAATAATTGCTTAACCGAAACTCAATTTAAAATTGCTGATCAAATTTCTATAGCAAATATTTTACAATTCTATTCGATTTCCGATTAAAAAGGAAATTCAAGAACAGGAAACTTCCAAATGCAGGTTATTTTCTATTTAAATGCCGCTTATCTTTCGCTTAATTTGGTCCCACTGTGCGACCTACTCGCTAAATGGCTGCCGATGACAAAGCGAAGCCAGGAGCTGGCAGCTAGGAGCTAGCACCAGCTATGAGAAGCAGCTCAAATGCACAAATACGGCTACAATTGGCGGAACGTCGTTGACGTCTCAGCCGGGGTTAAGTTGACAAGAGAATGAGATTGGATTCTGGCGGCGCTGCCTGAGTTCAATTCATTTCCACTTGAGCAAGTGCACATCTTAAAGACAGCCGCTGCAGCCACCCGCGCATCGAAGCACCCACTGTGCAACACATAAAAGTAGCTGCAAAATGCTGCCCCGGGGAGTTGCAAGCAATGTGTCGCCTTGAAAATGTTCGCTGCAGTTGTTTGTTTGTTTTTCGAATTTGGCAGCAGCAGCAGCATCAGCATCAAATTGAAAACTCACATCCTGCAGCGCCACCAACTGCAGTCCTGCGACTGGCTGCCTCGACTGTCAGTTTGTAGTAATGAAAATGATTATTGTCAAGGGTCGACAACAACAGCAAATCTATTTTGAGCTTAGCATTCCAGCTGGACAAGGATAACAGAAGGTTGGGGCAAGTGGAATGCAAGGTAAACACATTTAACCACGATTACAAATTAGCAAAGCTGCAAATTTGAGCTGAGAGTCCTGCTGCAGCAGGAAAAAGATAACAGATGAGTTGGAACTAGACTGGAAGGTATAAGAATTTAATTACATTTATTAATTAGGAGTCGCTTAAATGATTCTGAATGAAGGGTCGACCGAGAGAGAAGCAGAAATGAAACGAAAATCAAGCTTTTTAAGTTCATCCATAATTAAAAACTAACAATCCTTTAAATAAGTTTAAAACAGGGTCGTGCTGTATCTGAGCATGAGTAAAAATTGAGGATAGTTTAACCGCCAAACTAAAAGCAAGCTATTCGAATTCAACCACTATTAGGAATTGAGAATCCTATAATTTTGAGCTAATGGTCATGGTTAAAGCCGGAAAGAGACAACAGAAAAGTTGAAACTTGAAAGTAGTTCCGAGGCTGGACCAACATAATAGAAGAATTCAAAACTAAAAGGTAGCTACTCGAATTCAACCACGATTAAAAATTAAGAAACCTTTCACACTAATGACGCACACACACACACTAACAGACGCCAGGTGGGGCAGCCAGCTGAGCGCCATTCAGGTGGCAGCCTGCAGCCAAAGCTGTCAGCTCTCATTTGAACGATACTTTGTCTTGCGACATTTCTGCTTCAACTGGCACACGGCGCTGAAAATGTGGCTGCCTGCTCCACCTGCCACATGCCACTAGTCGCTAGTCGCTGCATCCTTCGCAGTCGGTGCCAAAAACGTAGCTGCTAAAATTTAGGTTAATTGATAATTGATAAAAGCATTGCAAGTGACTTCTCTGCCTCTTACAGCCTCTGCGGGTGTGTGTGTGTGTGTGTGTGCGACTGTTGTAAATGTGCGGCTCAGTTTAACTTTGCTCCATGAATATTTAAACGTGCACCACAGCTGTGTGGGCGTGGCAGTCACTCGTCTAATGCAATGAAATCAAACCACTGCAAATAGTCTGAAGTGTGCCTGCACACCCACCTCCTTCCACACAGACAGACACACACACACACACACACACACATAAACACTCTAAATCAATATGCAGTTAAGCCCTTTTGGAGAAGGAAGGGAAAAGGGAGTCGTGACTGCCACCAATGAGGTCGCACCATTTGACCCATAAACAGACGACTTCAGGGCATGTGCGACAGCTAATGAAGATCCACTCACGCACACAAATCATTTATAATTCACACAACTGACAACTGACAACTGACAACGGACTTCGGCATTAATTGATGTAACAATTGAACTCGAGACGAGGCACGAATTCGAAATTCAAGTCGAGTGGAATTCATCGTACATTAAATGCCATTATCCATCTTATTAGAGAAGTCCACAAGTCAAAATTGTTTACGGAAGTGCCTGCGGCTGACACAAATACGGCTAAGCAAGTAGTGTGTAAATTTAATAATTTAATACACTTTACTTTCTCATACACAAGATTTATCACATTGCTGTTCATTTTAACAAGTGTAAAGTCTTTAGATTAAGACACTTAAACAAATCCAAAGCAAATGTTCTTCACATATATAGAACAAAACTACTCTATAAACAAATACACTATGCTGAAGCCTAACACGTCTAATGGGAATAGTAAATTGTTTGCTTAAATGCAAAAAAAAAAAGAATAAAAAAGAAAAAAGCAGTTCAGGTCAATGAAAGGATGTTTTAGGCCTAAACACAGAAACTGCATTAAACGGCAACAATGAAGCGGAAAGTGTTGGGTTACTGGCATCACATATGGGCTCTTCCATTCTATCGAAAAGTTTAAATATTTTATGACCAAGTTAAGCTGTACGATTGCGAGCATATGTGTGCGTGTGTGTGAGTGTGTGCGTATGTGTGTGTGGGCTGTGTCAACAACAGCAAACTTTGGCTTTTAAAACAATCGAGTGACGACATGGAAAATTAGTTTACGCAACCATTGCCAAGTGTCGTCGTTTGCCAGACCAGGATCCATTCTTGAAGTGTGCCCAGGAAGACGAAGAGGAAGAGGAAGAGAAAGCAGAAGGAGAAGCTGTGCTAAGTCAACTCGATGCAAGTCAATCAGCCGGAAGTCGAAGAGCAACGAGAAACGAGTCCAAAAACTTTGCCAGCTCACGTAGATGGGTGAAAGGGAGTTGTAGGTGGCCAGGAGGCGAATAGGGAAGGTGAGGGGGAATAGTGGGGACTATTGGCAAGAAAGTGGCAACTTCTGACGTAGCAGCTGCTGCTGCTGCTGCTGCTGCAATTGTTGGCACTAACTTGCCGTTGAAGTGGATTTGCTTGCTTCACTTTTTCCATTGCAGCTACAAAATTGTTTTTCCTAGCTGCTGCTTGCAACACGCACAACTGCCTCGCCCCTCCTCTGCCCTGTGGAACCCGCATATACCGTCACCCCCTCCTTCCCCTTTGCTGCATCAACACACTTAATTGAGTGCAAAGCTGACGCTCGAGAGCGCGGATTTAACTTTGGACAACTTGAATTGATTCAAAAGTTTTATTGTTGGCACAAAGCATAACAAAACGTAGTGAAGAACTTTCGAAAGAAAAGGGGAGGAAGGGGAGTTGGCCAAAGATTTGTGCCATTGGCAGAAGCAATAGACTTCTTCTCTGCTTGATTGATGTGCCAGACAGTCCAAATTATGAATGAAGTTGGCCAAATATCTTTCGAGTGTTAATTACGGAAATAGCAGCTCATTTAGCTGCTGCTGTCAAATCGTATTATCATAAAACACTGCATTACGTATACGCCATGCATGCCAGAGGCAGGAGCAAAGTTTAAGTATATATCAAGGCTTGACAATCGCAGGGCATGAAGAATAGAATTTATTACATCCACAGCAATTACAACGTTCAGTTGAGCACACACATATATATATATAAATATATATATATATTTATGCATGTGAGTGTTCGTGTGTGTCTTTAGCTGCGTATCCTGACAACTCAGAAAATATATCGATGCACAAATTAAACTGCAAGTAGAACAGCACAGCAATAGCAAACATACATATATACATATATATATATATACATATAGAGCTCCAGGACCAGAGTGCAGACAGAAAATACACTGAAATAAAAATTGTGTTAAAACTGTAGCAAAAGGAGCACAAAGAGGGGTGTTTAAAGGGCCACAGAAGCTTTGCTCTGAGGCAGTTCGTGTGGTATTTAATTTTCTACTATAAATTTCTGTTGCTGGCTAAAAACAAATACAGAGAACCAAGAGGGACAACTACCAGAGCATTTGTGGTTAGCCAAGTGGCTCTTGCGTTTTGCAAATTGGCTTGGATTTGGATTATTTGTTGGGGTGCGATATTGGCTATTGAAATTGGTTAGCACTGGTAGTTACCAATTTATAGTCACTGGATTTTTCGTTGGCGAGGGCGGGGCCGGGCAGCATTTCAATGTGGCCAAACCGGATTAGTTGGGGACTGACCTCCGTGCAGGAGCTCAATAAGTTTCTCATTAGTACGAACAGCACGCACAGCAGTGAAAGAGAAAAGCCGTCAGGTCATTGCCAATGGCCTCGAGTCTCATAAATAAGTTGGCAATAAATATATATGGGTGTAACGGGACTCAAGAAGCGGGCTTAAGCCTTACCCAATAACCGAACAATAAATAACGAAATACTTTTTTTTTACAAACAAACCAAAAACCTTTCTTGGCCCTATTTAGCAATAGGGCCAGGCTTGTAAACCAAACTTCCAGTGTAACCAAAATTCGCAAAACATAAAACAACATTATACACCCTTGTAATTGTGGCCTTCAATGAGAGAACAACAACAACAACAGCTGAAGACAACTACAGTAAAAGCTTATGGTTTAGAGCACATTTTGGAAATGCACGACCTTAAGATTTCTCTGTAGAATATGATGATATATGAGAGGATCGGAATATAGAATTCGATATTCGCATTGTAGTAGTGCATTATATATATAGACATATATTTGAAATAATTTTGTTAAGCATTTTAAAATGTAAGTCTTAATAATTTTTTTAACAATAAATAATATATTAATTAAGTTCACTGGTAACAACTTTCTAAAAGTATAAGAAAACTTTTAGTTTAAGTTTTCGCTGTTCTCAATTTTACTTTTAAAGTTTACTGCAGACTTTCAACTGGGGAAAAGGTGACAAAGTCGACACTTTGACGCCTCAGTTATCAGCAGAAGCATCCACTTGTAACACTCGGAAATGGCACATATAATATAAAACACCCGACACGAAAAGGTCGAAGGGGTATATATATATGTATATATATAGAAATGTCCTTGCTGCGGCTAGCGGTCGACAACGGCAAGTTTTGGCGCCCACTTCCTGGCATGGAATCCATTGCAGGCATTGCTGTAAATCACAGTGGACATTGCAGCAGTAGCAACAACAACAACAACAGCTTATAAGGTGGGCAGAGGCAAGTGCTACAAACGCCTTTGCTGCAATATTAAATTTATAAATTATTATCGCCATACACAAACAAGAGGCTGCGAAAGCGCCGCTTTACGAGCCACAAGGCAAATAACTTTATTATTAGCCAAAATCTGGTACGCAAAGTGCGTTAATAAAAATCGCAAAGCACGTCAAATTCCCGCAACAAGATGGTGGCATCTCCCCCCAACCCCCTCCGTGCGGATTTTGTTTGAACATTGTCTTGGTTTATCTGAGCTTACAGCACGCCGAGGGCTATCAGAATCCTCCGTGCTTGCCTCGGCTTAAGTTTGCGAACGCAACTTAAAGTTGCATGTTAACTCAATGTGCCACAGCGCCAGCCTTTACACTCAACGGGGCTGCGGGTTGGCAAACTTTTCGGGGAAATTGAGCAATAAACCTTGCAGCGCACACACACACACACACACAGAACAGCAGGCAGGTGGGTGGATGTATGCGTGTGCGTGTGAGTGAGTGTATGTGCGTGGCAGCAGATGTGAAATATGCAAATATTTCGGTTTAATTAACTCTACTGGCAGCCAGTGCAAAATAATCGTTTGACTCGTTTTTAATTGCCTGCCGCACACACAGGGCGTATGAGCGATGTCCTCGATTAAGCATACTTAACATTGCGCATACGACACGCTTGACGCCCAGTCAGAAATGAAGACAATAAATTATTCATAAATAAAACACTCAAAACAGCGCCACTCAACGCTTGAGGTAAACAACAACAAAACACTCATCAGGCGCCAAAAGAGGAAAAGTGGCTGCTGAATGATGATGGTACTTAGGAAATTTGCAACATAATTTTCACGAGGCTGCGGCCAAGTAAAGAAACTGCCGACCGCCGATTGCCGACTCCCCCGCAGCGACAGCAGCAGTTGCACAAGCGGAGGCGGCGTAATTTCAGCCATTAAAGAAGACGCAAAAAGGCAAAAATAAAATAGCAAAATAAGAAACAAGAAAAAAAAAAGTAACTCAACTGTTGATGGAAATTGCACTGTTGTATAAGAGCGCAACCGCAAATGGCAAATGTAGGCGAGCGCTTTCGGCTGGGAAATTAAATAGAAAGCGAAGACAAAACGTGCTACAAGTTGTAAAGAGTGCCAGCCCCATAACCAAAGCTAAAGAGCAGGAATTAAAAATGGAGCAGTCGAGCGGCGCGGCACCAGCAGCAAACAGGAAATTAAGTTTATGCCAACGCGTTGCGTCGCCTCCTTGCGGCATGAGCGGAAATGCAATACAGGCGAGAAATATGCTAAATAAATGCGACATCAGAAGAAGCAGAAAAAGCGACAGCGGCAGAGCCAACAGCAGCAGCAGCAGCAGCAAAAGTTGAAGTCAAGCCGGCCAAGTAAATGCTAAATGGAGTTGTGCACTTTATGTGCCACAGCCACGCCCCCGTGCTGCCACAAAACGCGTGTGTTTAAGGGAACACGTGAAGTGAAATGAAACGAGACGAGACGAAACGAAACGAAACAAGTGCATTATTTGCATTAAATTATGCATGCGACGTTTGGCAGGCGGCGAAGCGTCAGAAAGCAAGTGAAAAAATGTTCCGAAATTGAAGTGTAAGTCGACCGTGTAATACCCTGTAATAGGAAGTAAAGGCATAAATGCTTGGCGAATGCTTTAGATTATTGTTTGTTTTTAGTTATGTTGACTATTATTTTGCAGTTAATTTAATATATTAGTTATACAACACCGATTTGTGTTAACAAATGAACGAAAAATTTCATTTCCAGTTCTAACATACCCCACTACATAGCTTTGGCGATAGGGTACAAGTACAAAGTGTCAGCAGCCGCGCGAATTCACACGCCGGGAGCGAACTCTCCGTCCGTTGGGGCGGGTAACGGAGTCACACAAACAAAGCGCAAACAAAGAGCGGATCGCGTGAAAAAAAACGTTGCTCGGGAGCTACCGAGTCAAGGCAAAGGGCCCGCCTCGAGGGCATTTCAGACGCTGCCACATGCAGTCGGCTTGCCACAGCGCCTTTTGTGGCCGCTGCACTGAATTTGTACCATTTAAATTGAAGTGCCGCAAAAGAAAGCGCGGGAACTTCAGTAGCCAACAACGATTGCAACAAATAAAATAAAAATGTGCATCATGTCAAGGTTGTTAATTGTTATTAGTTGCCTATCTACAATTCATTTTATATTCCCATGATGATATTTGAAGTATGCATTATTTTCTACTTGAATAACATCGTAATTGAGTGAATATTCCCCCTTATACATTTCAATATAGACTATTATTTGTTTGCGGTTCATCAAGATAAATAGCTTAAAAATGAACTCAGTGACAGCTCAAAGGAAGTTCTCTTCAATAATTTGTCAATCGCTTTAGATAATGACGCCATTTACGATAACGCCAACCGATTTATAACCAAATACAGTCTTTGCTTTCAGCTTTGGGTTGTTGAATAAATTTCTCTCCCTCTGCTCGACCCGTTGGAGGGCCTTGGAATGCGCAGCATCTGCTTGTGCAGCAGTGGCAAATCGTCAGCATATTGCAGAAGCTATGTTTACTGCTACTTGGGGCACTGACTCACTGACCAGAATGGCGACCACTGGACGACTACTGGCGACGTGTTTCCCTTGGGTGCCACTAAAGTTCAAGCCAGAGCTAGAGCGAAGGAAACGCTTAGTAGATGGCCCACAATAATGGCTGACAAGCACAAGCCATAAAATGCAATGCCAAAAGCAACAAATGTCCCAACACACACAAACCCCCACCCACATCCTCCCCCACCCTTTTGACGGCTCCACTCCTACTGAGTGCGCCAGTGGAGCTGGAGACTGGCTGCTTTGCATAGTCAACTGATTTTGATGGCATTTTCGCACAGCTTAAAACAATTTGCCATAACGCTTTTACGGCATTGCAATGTCATGATGTCAGAGATGCGAGTATGAACTGAAACAGTTGGAAGAGGAGGAGGAGGAGGAGGAGAAGGACGAGGAAGAAAGGATACGACAGCTGGAGCGACTGATTCTGCCGCCTTTAACTGTGTACAAATTGAAACAGCGAGCGAGCAAATGGAAAGGCCACTCGCGAGGCGGATAACAAATGCTCATAAAACTCAACTGAAATTGCTTTCTCTTGCTTTCTTGACGGCCACTGAAAATGCATTTCCGCCATATGTGTGTCCATGTGTGTGGCTATGGCTGTGTCTGTGCCTGACGGAGGGGGCGTCACTGTTGCAAACATGCAACCGTTAAGAGCTACGGACATGGAGCACGCAATGAACGCCAGTCCAAATCCGAATCGCAGACTACTTTTGTTTAAAAGTTACGAAAGCTGAAAAGCTAAAGAGCTGAAAAGTTGAACGGTGCGCCAAAAAGCATGCTATAGTTTGCATCACGGACAGCGCACGCATTAAATAAGCCAAAAATAATAATAATAATAAAAATAATAATAGTAATAACGAGCTCTGGCAGTTTGCTACTTTGAAAGTTTGCTTGTTTGGCCGTTTGGTCCGACTTCTGTAACTTTTTGCCACCAACGAGTGGGCGTGGCAATGCCATTGGGAGGCCCATCAACGATGCCAAACGTCGAAACTAGGAGCAACGCCTGCACATTGCACACTGCACATCGGACAAAGTTATAAGCAGCTCAGAGCAGCAGGTGAGGATTACCAGTTGTTTTGCCTGAAAACTATTAAAGCACCCTGGCTTATTACCAATATACAGTTAAAGGTAGCAAAAGGCAGCAAAAAGCACTTTGCTTCGGCATCGACCTTTCAACAGAGTATTAAAAAATGATTTGATTTCTGAGGTTGGCTTCGGTGTGCAGGTGCCGGCCATGATGTGTGCTGATAACAGGTGCACGTTAAACACAAACTTCATTATTATGTTTTCACCATGCTGTGGTCCAAGTCCCAATCTGGTGCCAGAGTCAGAGTCGGAGTCGGAGCCGGAGCCAATCCCATTTGCTAGCCTAGTTCCCCAAAAAGTGGGCGAGTGTCTGTGCACGAATCACTAAAATGTTCACAAAAGTTAAACTTCCGTTTCCTGCTGCCGCTGCCAGCGGAAGTAAGTAAAGCTTTTCAACATTAAAAAGATGTAAAGCATCGCGACAGCGCAAAACGAATAAAAAAAACATACTAAAATATAAAAATAATAAGACAAATGTTGCGGAGCAACCAAAACTTTAATACCCTATTTAAAATGTAGTAATACTTTATGCAATTTCCAAAATGGAGGATAGAAATCTCTCATAAGTGAAAAACTTGGTCTACTTTTTCAAAGCATATTATTTAAGAGCTTATATAAAAATATTAATTATAGTCAACAGACTTTTCTATAACTATAAATGTTTTTATTCAGGACATTTGTTGCTGTTCTTTTTAATATTAAACGAAGAATAATTAACTTAACTTAATATCACATAAATAAAAATTCAATTTTTATACTTATTCAATGAAATTATGTAAGACCAAATACATATATATAAAAATGCAATTATGATAGTGTAAATTCAATAATTTCTTGAACTTTTTTAATGTTTTATGAACAAAAACAAACTTTAAGTTAGCTTATAGTTAGAATATGCTTATATGAATATCAAAATGTAAGTCTATTATTTTTCCGAGATTGTTTTAATTTTATTTGCTGCAAAGAATGTCACAAAGTTGTAATACCCCTTGCTAAATGGTTGAAAGTTGCAAAACAGCAGCGAAAAACTGTGCAAAAACACTAACACACCAACAAACACACACCGTACACACACATATTTGTATATATATATATATATATATATATATTTATATACTAGAGCTGACAGTGGGAAGCATGTAGATAAGCTGCGTCAACTTACTCGAAATACCACGAGCCACCAGAGAAAAAAAAAACAGGTAGAAGAATGCCTTAGGCTAAAATTGTTTAGCGATGTGATACCCTATACACGGGTTGAGTCTCACGAAAGTCGATGGTTCTCTTGATTTATTGCATTTTCATCAACCGAATGCGGTGTAAAAAAGTTAAATCCGAGTAGCGTAAGTTATAGGTCCTTTATTTAAATTTGTGGCACATGCACAGCTCACCCCTGTGCATTTTAATAACAGGGTATAAAACGCACCGTGTGTGCTGCAAGACAGCGAAATATTGCCGGAATATTCAAAACATGCGCTTAAAAGTATTTCGCAGCACACGACAGCAGCAGCGAAAAACATTACAAAAAAAAAAAAGGAGAAAAGAACACACACACATACACACAAGGAAAACTGCTGTTGGGGCCAAAAGTTGCCGCTAAAATATGCAGCACACTTAGTGGGGCAAGAGGCGTGCGAGTCATGTGCCACCACCTGGCAACGCGCTTTGTTATAAAATGACCCGCATGGCCCGTCACACACACACACACATATATATATATATATATTTTTTTTTTCTTGTGGCTTTCGGCAGGTATTTGCTTATGATTAGTGGAAGAGCTCAGATCTAAAACGGTGCTGGGCAGCACGTTAAGGCCACTCGCATAATCAATCAAATGCATCTAAACGACAGCCAACTAGCAGAGGATTAGGCGCACAAATGGCGCCACAAGAGCAAAAAAGACAAGAACAAAAAAAGAGAAAAGGGGAGAAAGAAAAAAACAATGTGAAAAACGATGAGGAAGGGAAAGTAAGTAAAAGTCGAAGATGGCTGGAAAACTGCTAACAAAAAGCTGCAAACGTGACAAAATTAGTGAACAATGGACGCAGGAAGAACCTTATGAACTCTCTCGATGCGAATAGAATGTGTTACCCCTGAGGCCCCCATTTAGACAATGGCCAACAACAACAACAGTAACAACAGTAACAGCAACGAGAATAACAGCAATGTACAACTAAATGTGGTCAGCCACTGCGGCGAACAAAAGAGCCGGACAATGACAACGAGGTAGTCGAGGTGGAAGACCATATTAAAAAGGCATAAAGCCCCCCTTCGTGCTCCCCTTCGCAATGCTGCTGCAGCAGACAAAAGCGGGCCACCGGGCTTTATGGTCGCTGTGGAAATGGCCACATAATGGCGACCACACACACACACATACACACATACACACACACACACACACACATATGTGGCAGCTGTCGCCTGACTCTTGGGCAATTGGCGTCGTTGCAAATTGAAAGGGAAAACGGAAGCCAACGAGGGGAACGAAACTAACGAAAGGAAACTAAAAATCAAACGATTGACCTTTGATAAGTCAATCCAAATAGACGTCAGAGCCTACGAGTATACGAGTTCTCAAGAAGACGCCAACCTAGAGGTATAAAGTATCTCAATCTTTCTGCTGCCAGTTGAATTCCGGCTTGGCAGCTGTAACCAAAATGTTTGTCAGGCCAAGTTTGTCGACAAGCAACAAACAACAAAAACAATAACAAAAAAAAAAACATAGTTGGCATAGTGCAAAAATGCACAGCACTAGATAAATAGTTGGACAAAACTTTTCGAACAACACGCAAGAGAAAAAAGTTCAGGTGAAAAAAAGAAAAAAAAAAAGAGAAAAAATGGAAAATGTCAACAGAGCAAAGATTATGCCACGGAAAAGTCGCATGGAATGAAAAATATTTCCAGGCACGCTCACAAAATATGCATTAGAAAATGTTATAAAATAAATTGAATGAACCAAAGGCAACGGCTGCCAATCTGTGGCATGCAGCATGCGGATTTCTACTAAGCTAGCAGAAATATTACGTATACGCAGCGCACACAGAATTGAAAATTGTTAGCTGTCCGGCCCAGTCTGCTGCTGACTTGGCAGCATTTCTCATTTGGGCGTATGTTTTATGACATGTGCATGTCGCTATTAGGAATACGGCTTTATAGATTTCGCACAGCACATTTGTCTTGCTTATCGGGCACAGCTCATCTACATACACATGCTCGCAGACTCACACACTCATACACCATGTGACGACGTAATCAGTCATCTTATTTGGCATTTGAATGATTAGATAAGTACGGCATATATTCCCACACACTGCTTCCCAATGGGAGCTCGTCTCATCTTGTCTCAATTTCTGCATAATTTCCAGACCAAATGCAAAATGAGCCCTTTTACTGACAGCTAATAGATAATAGCCAGGTACACATGTGTCTGCCAGCTTATGGCCGGATAATGTTGCCAGTTAACGAGCTCCGTAAATCGGATTCTTTGTCAGAACATTAACTAGAAGTCTGGTAACGGGGTGCGGTTAATTAGCTTCATTAGTCATTACTAAATGGCAATGAAATGGATACATACATGTATGCATATTAATATAGAAGCGAATATTTAACACTAAGTACTACTTATCTAATACTACATTTTCTTAAATGTTTGAATTAACGCAATATGCGTCATTTTTCAGTGCTTCGGATTATCAAATAAATGTATGGTCATAATTCACGGCATAGGTACATAAATACTTGTATAAAATTCAAATAATGTTTACATATTTATGCATATAAATATATAAAGCAGATGTTGATATATGAGTGCAATGTCATGTCGTTCTGTTGGTTCAGTTTGGCTAGAACAGAGATAAGCTAATGACGACAACGGTAGCGCGTATACACAATCGAATCCATATACTTATTATATATATACATATAAGTATATGACTATATAGAAAGTTCTATCAGCGCTTTGATTGCATGCCCACAAGGTGCGCACAGGTAAACAGGCAATACACAACTCAACAAATATTTGAGAAGCAGATTTAAAACAGTTTTGCAATGCAAACTCTAAGCTCGATATGCAACAGTGCCTGCAAATAGTCACTCAACACTCAAAATGCATTTAATTACAAAAAATATACACTTAATTAAAAAAGAGAAAAATAAAATTTTAAATTTAAAGGTCGGAAATATCAACAAACTGGAAAAATTAAGGCTAAAACAACTTTTTTGCTATCGATATTGTATTTAAAATGTGGTCAAGAGGGGAGAAGAGCAAGCGAGCAACGAGAGAGAGAGAGAGAGAGAGAGAAAAAAATGCTGAAAATCTAATCAGTGAATTGTTTAAATAGCTGCAACAACAGAACCCACGATTACGGCCGTAGTCAAGGGAGAGTCGGATCCGGCTCGGGGCCAGGGGTAATTATCATGGCAATGTTTGATAACAAACGCTTTGTGTTTGCCTCTCGCTGATAAGCCGCGTACTTGCCTCCAGATATTACAACCCAGCGACAACAACAACAACAATAACAACAGAGTGCTGAAAAAAGCGACAAAAGGCACGCACGATCCGGGAAGGATTCCATTTGGTAATCTCTTATCCTTGCCATTTAATCAATTGCCAAATAATGATGCGCATCGCATACGTCGGTTTGTCAGCGGCTTGCCAAAATGTTTGCGATAAAAAAAAGAACAGCATAAAAAACAACGCGACGATTGATATGCAAAAATATGCAAGCAAACAGACAGTCAGAGAGAAAGAGAGGGAGAAAGAGAGAGGGAGAGAGGGATACAAATGCAGTCATTGCCAAGCTAGAAATCAATCCTTACAACTTTACTGAGCGATGGAGTTGCAATCGACATGTGTGACTTGTTTTATGTGTGTGGGTGTGAGTGTGCGTGCATGCGTGTGTGTGTGCAAATTGAAACACGGCTGTGATACGTGCGAGCAAATAAAATGCAAGTGCGGCGTTTGGCAATGCACACAAAAGGAATGCAAACAAATCTGTTACTTGCAAACAAGCACGCCATAAAGTATGCAGCGAAGCCAACGCCAAAGCCATGGCTAAAGCCAAAGCAGCGTGCCGCTTCCACATGCCCCGTCAAACTGCAAGCGCTGCGCTTTTGTGAGAGTCACTTGCGTGTGTGTATGTGTGTGTGCATTGTTTCTGACCCATCTCCCTCCACTAAAGCTCTCGTTTAGCTTGTGATTCATTCATTGGACTGACCGTTGGTCACTCGACTGCCTGCCTGCCTGCCTGTCTGCTTGCCTGTCCGTCTGTCAGTCTGTCCATCCGTCTGTCAGGGCTGTCGCAGGGCTCAAACCGCATTGGCATGGCCATGCATCACGAGTGGCAGCCAACCAATTTGAGTCAAGTGGTGCGCACGTAAAAAAATAAAAAAGGAAGGGAGAAACGGCACCCAAAAAGCACGCTACAAATTTTATTTTGGGTTTTTTTTTTTTTAGTGGGGTTGAGGGTTGAAATAACAAGCAATTTATTTGGCTATACTGCAAATTGTTACTCAACTCGCATTCGATCAACATCATCATCATCATCATCATCATCATCATCAGCAGCAGCATCGAGAGCGTCATCATTGAGTTGATGGGGCAATCGTCCTTGCTGCAACGTCATCATCAAAAATCGTTGATTGCAACAAAACAAATTGCATTTTAAGAAGATTACTCGTTGTGCCTCTCGTTCGTTAGGTTTGCCACTTCGCATTGACCCCCATTGAGATCTGAATCGCATTTGTTTGTGTGTATAAATGTGTGTGTGTGTGCGTGCCTGTGTATGCTATTAATAAATCATGGAGCATTTGTACGTTGTTGGCCAGCTCCATTAGCACCTTGTCATAACTGCGTTATTATAAATGGCTTTCGGTTAAAGCCAGTTACTCAAAAGTCAATACGCTCAGATTCGAAAATTAATGTGAAATTAAGGCTATCATAAAGGAATTAGGAGAGGTGAGGAATGCGAAAATCTGAGCAGAAAATACAACAAAATTAATTTTAAGCTTTAATGTTCAAATATTCTAAGAGAAAGTTATAAATTTTAAGCCTTAAACATATTTGAGTCTACAAAATACAGTTTTGCATTTGAGAACTTATTGTAAATTGTTGCAGTTGCTCCCTGATGGAGGATTCAGGATCAGGATCACAAAATAGTCCCAACAGTACAATAAAAACATTTGCAATGATGCTCCTTTAAACTGTTTACAAGCGACAGCACATAAAAATATTATTTAAAAAGGAAAAAAAATAAACAAACAAAAAATGAGGGGCAAACGAAAGGAAAAACAAACAGGAGCTAGGAAAAACGACGCATTAAGCGACCCAAACATAACCAGACGAATAAACGACCAATAAAAACGCAAGAAATTATAAAAAATTCATAATGCACAAGCACTAAAACAGAGCTCGAGGATTGGCGGACAAGTGGGTGGTGGTGGAAGGGGGAGTGGAGGTTGGACTCTGCCATGACTCACGGCTGGAGCTGAGTGGCAGATGGGAAACACGCGAATAAAAGTGAAGCTCACAAAAAAGGACAACGGAATAAAAATTGCGCAAAGCTTTAAACATGGCCAGCATCGAGAAGAATACGAATGAGGGTTCGGGTCCGTAAAGTGAAGCTGGTCCAAGCCGTGGACCACGTCGGAGCCACTCATTAGCCTCGGAGCTGGACCATTTATGGGACAAGCATAAAGTGGGTAAATAAATGCAAACAAATTGCACAGCAAATGCGTTGCTCCGGACTCCAAATCTGAATCTAAATCTGAATCTCTCTCTGCTGTTGCTGGGAACTGTGCGGACAACGCGGCGTATTAGCAATGTAATTTGATTTGATGTTTATGCGCGGGTGGGCGTCGCATGCAACGTGGTGGAAAGTGGCTGCTGCTGGGTGGTGCAAAGTGGTTGCTGGATGGCCGTGATATAGCCGCATAATTGCGTTAAGCGCAAACATACAAAATTATTGCAGTTGCACTGCTAATTGGAGCAAGTGATTAAATTTAATTGCAACAGATAACAAGCAAAAAAAATATGCCCGACCCTCAGATACCCTCTAACGCCCCTCTTACGCCACTTGAACACCTTTTGTGTTTGAGTTGAACGACATTCGTAATATTTTGTGCAAAGTCATTTAGCTATTGTTTTAATGACAAGTAAAGAAATAAACAAGGGATGACTTTCAGTTAATGTTGAAAAGATTAAAAAAAAGTAAAGCAAACACCTGTTAATTTATTCATACAAATTAATATAATGAGTGGTCAAATCTTTTAAGAGGAACAACGTGTTTTTCATTTGTATGAGAAAAAGCATTAGCTATAGGGATTATTTGTTTAAGATGTAATGGAAGATAACTAACTACATATATCATATGGCATCTTCTCCTGTTTAAATCTGCAATCTTGTTTTTTTTTTTGGGTTTATTCAGATTCCGGAATGCGTAACAAATGCTTTGTCAAGCACAAGCTGAAGCACTATTTTATATTTAAATCGCAAATGGGTTTCATTTAACGGTCGCAAATGCTTTGATGTTATTTAAGAATTTACGAACTATGAGTTGTCGATGCAGTAAACTAGTTAATCAGAGTTCTATTACAAATAAAAACGTAAGTAAGTGCACAGTTAAATCAAGTACAAGCCGCATTTAGACTTAAATACCGATAAGAGTTCTTTTATTATGCACGAATAAATATTTATTTAGTTACACATAAAAAATGATTTACGCATGTTGAACAAATACATCAATAAAAATAAAAATATTTTTTTTTTCTCTATTTAAGCCCTAAGCTCTATTAAAATAAGTAAGCAGGGTATTATGTTTTTGTGGAAATTTATGTAACAGGGAGTGAAAGGAATAGCTGACTATTAGAACCATATACTTTGAATCGGTTTAGTCGGTTTTTTACTTGTGGATTCAGATATAGCGAACGATAATCGAGTTTGTATCGATAACTTTTTGACTTTGGTGTTTCTTGGTTTAATTCTATATCATACTTAAGTTAGTCACGCAAGTCTTAAGTGCTCGAGTGACTAAATTAGTTATAAAGAGCCTTATACCGTTTATACAAAACTATACACTTTGATTATATCAGCTTGTTCTTAAAATATCAGAAGGATCGGACAAAA
The DNA here is from genome assembly GCA_037075185.1 of Drosophila pseudotalamancana. Classification (NCBI taxonomy): domain Eukaryota; kingdom Metazoa; phylum Arthropoda; class Insecta; order Diptera; family Drosophilidae; genus Drosophila; species Drosophila pseudotalamancana. The sequence goes on along the minus strand of JBAMCK010000007.1, from coordinate 258,111 downwards.
AGCGCTTAAATTATTCAAGAAACCATTTTTTATAGATTTAAGAAAGAAGCAAAGGGCAAGTAAATTTTGAAGGAAGGTGCATGCTTTACTATGAGTGCTTATTTGTGCATGTATGTATGTATATATATAAATGTTTGTATCTATAAGATAGAATATACAAAACAGCAGCACATATCGACATTTACGGTATCTGCTAGTCGAGTATACCGCACTGCAACTTTAACATTTGTTATTTTTTGTATATATTTTTGCTTTTGGCTCTATTACTAGGCAACTATCTAACATGAATAAAACTGAAATATGCTAACAGCACTTGTGCTAAGCGGCTTTGTCATGCAAATTTATAGGTGATTCAGGTGAGCAAAAAAGGGAGAGAGAGAGAGAGAAGAATGGGGGAGTGGCCTCTCACACGTCAGAAGTTCAAAAGTCAGCAATTGGCAAACATTTGAAAGCCACTTTACAAAGCATGTTAAACGGAAGAGTGCACAAAAAGTTATTGCGAATTGCATTCATATAAAGTAAATATGAATAAATATTGAAAATATACACATATCTATATATTTCTATATTTGCATATCTATTTTGTATTGTATGCACAATTTTATTTGTTTGTATTTACAGTTTAGAAGTTGTGCATTCGCTTTTCCAATTTATTCTTTTTTTCTGCGCTCAAAGCAATTTCCACATTCACACGAATCAAATTTATTTTGCTGCATTATTATTACACATGCAATTGTATATATAAATGAAAAGTTCTGATTGCACTCATAATGCAAATTTATATTAATTAAAGTCAAATAAATCTGTGTACTTAACGTTTGGATACTTCGAAATTGACAGAAATATATTGAATAATAAACAAATATTTATATCAATTGCATTGGTCTCTGATTAATTGCAATCCAATTAAAGTAAATTAAATAATTAACACACTTAAATCAAGGGTTATTTTCAACTAAAAGCAAAGCAATTATAATTGAGCACTTTACGAGGTGTTAATTAGTGTCAAAAGAGGGTTAATTAAATTTGTAATTGCAAAGTTTGCATCAGGCCAACTATTTGTTCAAGTTTCGGATACAAAACTTTGTAAATATATAATTACTTTCAGACTGCCAGCTTATCCTTTACGAAGCACATCTGTGGGTGTGTGTGTGTGCGTGTGAATGAATGTGTACAGTGTGTATGTGAGTCTGAATGTGTGAATATGTGAAAGTTGGAGTGTTCGGAGTTGAGTATTTCCTGTAGCATAGGGTATCTGCCAGTCGGTCAAAAATAAATAGACCTTTTTTACTTGTTTTATTTATCTTAATTATTGGTTTTTTATGCATAGCTCAACGGCTAGCATAAATTTTGGTGTAAAGGCAAAGGGATAACTTTTTCCATACTTTCCTCCATTTATAAAAACTTTATAAGGGGTCTGGAGATAAAATTCTGATCATATACAAATTAATATGCAAAAACAATCTAGAGATTATGAATTAACATGCTAAAAAAATCTAGATTCTTAATCACAAAGAAATTGCTGCTGATTAAGAAAATTGGTTTGCCTTAAGAAAAATAGTTTATGAAAATTTGCGAATTACTCCTAAAAAAAAAATTTTTAATTAATCTAAGAAACATATTTTGAAATATGTTCAAATCAATTTTATTAGATTTAAGAGACAAGTTTACATGAGCGAATTTTCAAGGTAGTTGCTAGTCAGGCATACCCGTCAAAAACACTTTTACTTGCATTTAATTCAGTTCTATTTGTGTTTGAACTAAATGAGGGTTTAATTCATGATCACAAAGGAATTCAGTCTCACGTTTTTTTCCCTGCTAAAGCGTGTGAATTAAAAATTAACAACAATAAGAAAACTATTTACTTACCTTTGCTTTGCGTCGTTTATTTTATTTATTTGTATATATTTTTTTTTGTATTTATTTTCTAACAGCTTTGACCCCGAAACACTTTATTTGACTTTTTATTTTTGTTGGAATTCTGTATTGGGAATTAAAATATGTAACAGGTTTATGAGGTTTATAAGGGGTGGATAAATGAATACGTTAATTTATTTCGACTCGCGACACTTTTTGTTGATCTTTGTAAAACATTGCACTTTGATATTAATCGCAATTTCGCATACGTTTTACTGCAAATATCAAACAAACGTACACGCATATATAGAACTCATTTTATTTGATAAGGACTGGCAGGTAATATAAATATATATATACATACATACATACATATATGTATTTGTATGTAATTTCGCTCTTTAAATGAAAAGCCACAACGTGTGAAATGAGGTAATTTTTATTTAAAACGCACAACTACAAATTGTTTTACGTTGAGTCAAACAGGTTTTTGTTTTTTATACATACATACATATACACATACGTATATATGTAATAGGGCATAGATAAACAAGCGCTGCAATGGAAACCGAAACTGAAACCGAAACCGGAAAATAAAAGGCTAACCCATTAGAGCCACACGACAGTTCAGATTAAACACATATTTACTTTAATTTTTTAGCAAATGATATGCATTTAAATTAAAAATGTTTTAAAGCAAAAACAAACACATTTAATAACAGAGACTCGCTCACACACTCATGCAAAGTCAAAAGCAAAAGCAAAGGCATTAAAAGAAATACAAGACAGCAGACAACAATAAAAACGCAGCCAAAGTGTGGGCACACAGACACAGAGGGAAACAAAAAATAAAAAGAAAAAAAAAGAGTTGACGTTGACGTTATGCCGAACGTAGGCATAACGACATCGCGATGTCAAATGTCGCGCAAAGCCAATTAAAAATAGTCAAAGGAACATTATTTAAGAAACGAAATAGCTTCATTTGTTTATTGGCTGCTTGGAATATATATTTCTTAAGTTTTTGGCGTCATCGCTGCTGCTACTGCTGCTGCTGTTGCCGCATTGACACAGTTCGCGCTCTCTCGCTCTTGCTCTCTCATTCTTATTGTTTTTGATATTTGCTTTGTTTTTTTTATGTCTTTGCACTCCACGTTGCTGACGCTGTTATGTTTTTGTTGTTGCTGGCTTTATTGCTGTTGTTGCAGTTGTACAATTGTAACAATTGACGTGCACAATCAATTTTTAAGTGAGTTGTTTTTTTAGTTTGAGATACTACGTGTATGAAGCAAAGTAAGAAAAACAAAAACACGTTGGCAAACACAAACAAGACACAACACAGACACGCACACACACAGTGACACTATTTTAGATTAGTTGTGCGAGGCAAGCAACAACAGCAACAACAATCTCAGCGACGAGCGTTCGATGCCTATGATTCACAACTGCGAGTGTTGCTTTTATATAAACAAAAGTGCACTGAAGACTTTTAATAAAAATTTAACAATGCACATTAACTGTGTAAACAGAACAATTACAATAATAAGCACCGACGCTGGCGGCGTCGGTTGTTTTTAAAAGCGATGGTAGATACGATACGGTTGAACTTATTAATATTTATAATTTTTATTTACAGTTTTTATTGTCGATATCGGACGTATTGTCAAAAAGTCGTAAATGTTCTTGAAATCTTGTTTTCGAATTTAGCGCAAATTGAACGATCAACAAAAATTTATCCGCGCCTAGAAATCACGACGGCCAAAAGAAGCAGACTGACTGTTATTAACAGCATGCAATTCGTGGAAAAGGCAAATTGCCATTAGAGATGCGAGCGCCTAAGCGGCTATCAAGTCATTGATATGTCGATAAGTAACATATGTGTATCGATATATTTATCGGTAAATTTCGATATGTCTGTTGCTTTCATAAATTGGCGCCCATAATTTTACATACAAATGAGAAAGCCGATAGCTACTTGTAAGTTATCGATAACTCTGGATTGGTATTTTTCGCCGTAAAACATGTGTTCATCATTCGCCGTAGATGTTCGCTCCAATAATTCGATCAAACAGCAACAGAATTTGCATATATTTTTTTAAGCTTAAGAATTGGATAAAATGGTTTGCATATTGTAAATAAAAATTATATAGTTAACATGGAACAGCTCTTAGATGAGGTAAAGTTACATTGCAACACTTAAGTGTGCCGTATCAGCTTTTTCATTATTTTTTTTCTTGTATTTTATTTGATTGTTTTTTTTTAGGTAAAACTAAATGTGCAGCAGAAATTCAGTGAAATACGCGCTGCATTGCATATGCGTGAAAAGTTGCTGCTGCGACAACTAGAAGTAATTGCAAATACCCAGCGACAACAATCAGCGCCTGTATACATCGAATATGACACAGACAAAGATAATGAAAAGTGCGATGTGCGATTTGTCACTGGCGATGATAACGAGGAGGAGAAACTATTGACTGCCATTCGCAGCTTTGGCCAGTTCCAGCTGGACAGCAATATGCAGCTGGCGCTGCACAGGTCCCAGGATAACAGAACGGCAGGGCTGCGGAACGAGGATTACATCGAGCCAGTCGATGACCACGAGACAATGTACAAATGTCTGGAAGCCCGAGTGCACAACAGCACCTTCTACGATCTCAATGATGAAGTGCAGCCTGAAGCCATTGTGGTGGACTTTTCGCGGAACAAGGCGCTGCTGGAGGACAATGCCAAGCGTTCCATTATCAATATCACTTTACAGGAAGCCAAAGATCTAATACGCCGAGCAAAAATCAAGCGCGAGACATATGTGCCGCCACTGAATCTCGAAGAACTGGACGATGAGCTGGAATCGTCCATAGCCGATGCGGTTTCCAGCTTGGGACGCAGCTGCTCCGATCAGCCGTCCATCAAACAAAAGTCAAAGCCGCGCAAGCCCCGCTTCAAGCCAAAAATAACCATAAACAATTGCAATGGTACCATTAATCTCCGCAACATAGCCAGCCTGACCATCAACTGTGCCAGCGAGAATGCTGTCAGTGCTGAGCTGCCGCTCACCGATGGTGCAACAAACGCAGCCGCTCACACAAAGCTGCATCAAACGGTGTCGGCGGACTCTAGCAGCACCGCTACTGAGGTGTCTAGCTGCACTCCCACCAGCTCCAATTACTCGAGCAATGCGAGCTCTCGGTCGCAATCCAAAAAGCACAAAGCCGCCAAGAGGCCGGAAGCCAAAGAGGAGCCGCAAAAGGCAAAAAGGGAGCAGCGTTCCGAAAGCGTGGAAACGACACCCACACAACCCACCTCGACGGAGACTCACGATGTTACCTGCGACTTCTACAATCGCTTGCTCAATGAAATCAAAAAAAGTTTAAAGCAGAAGCCCACTCGCACATACGAATCCGTGAAGGCAGAAACAGGAGGAGGAGGAGGAGGAGATGCATTGACACCCACAGCTACAGTCACAAGTAGCGATGCAGTGCAAGCAGCTACCATTGCACCCGACTCCAATTGCGAGGAGCAGAGCCGACGAATACCGCATGGAGATGGGCCGGTCCAAGTCTCCAGCACGCACGGCAGTGAGACCAGTCAGACGACGTTGTCGTCGCAGCTGAAGCCGGGCAAGCGTTTAGTATTGAAGAACTTTGAGAACCTGAAAATAATCTTAGAGGCCAACAGTGGTGACGAGGACTCATTTCATCCGGTGCAAATCGAGCAGTGGCTGGCAGAGATTATATCCGAAACAGATCTGGAGCCCATGCAAAATACGGACATACTCGAGCACAGCAATATCAACAACAACGAAAACACTTAAACAGCGCACAAAGAGTTTCAAAAATGTATCACAGTATTGCATATTTCGATATATATTTAGTATCTGTAGTTTCCTTAAATACCCATTATCATTATTCTCACATATTACACAGCTTATGTGGTCCAAGTCTATGCATTTAAGATTCAAATATGTACCCAAAAAGAAAGATTATTGTTGTACTTAAACCTAAGCGTGTACTTAAATGCACTTTATTTTGTGATTTTACATCACATCCCAAGACTTAATATTGCACCATATAATACACAATTAAGTTTAGCACCTAAGATTTAGGCCAATTTCATTGTCACCATAATGCAAACCAAAAAAAAAAAAAAAAAAAAACAGTTGTATATTTAATTAAAGTGTGAACATTTATCTGCTAAATACTGTTTAAATGCGCCTTTGACATTCTTTAACCCAAAAATGTAATCAAATTTAATAAGAGAGAAATTAACCGGTTAGAAGTCATGAAACCCTGAATACAGTGGTCACTCGCTAATTAGAAAGGTTTCCATTAAATCAGTAATACAATTCTTTTTAAATATCAATTTAATATTAAAATAATAAATTTCTTAGTGATTAAAAACAAAAATTAAATACAAATAATTAATCAAAAAATTGAGGCTTTCATATTTGTGGTTTGCGAACGTTTACTGTAGTGAAAATATTTCAAAATTTAGCCATGGAGCCCGTCATCAATTGAATCGCTAAAGTTGGAAACGTTTCAGCGTGGAATTCAAGTGGGGTGAAACACATTTGCCTTCCAAATATGTAAGGCTTGATAAGCATATTGAATGACCAGCAAATAAAATTAGGTGTATCTCTATATATGTATATATATATATGTATATATATATATATGTATATAAAACAGCTTATTGTCTATGTACATTTGTAGAAGCGAATGAATAGTAATAGAATCGTAATCATGATTGGCTAAAAATTGTAAAACAAAGTCATTGAAGCATTTTAAATTTAACTATTACTAATATTTGCACGCTTTTGCCTTAAAGCTAGATTTTTTGAGGTTGTTTAAGTACACTTGAACGCAAAGAGAGAGCCGTATAGAGGTAATTTTCATTTACGCCGTGTTGCTGATTATATCCAGCAGGTAGGGCGTAAAGTACGTTATAATGCAATCGGCGCCCGCACGCCTGAATCCCTTCATTGACTCCAGAACTGCTTCCCGAAGTGGAAAGGCACCAGCCTTAGATGCATGACACAGCATCGCGTACTCTCCGGACACTTGATAGACGTAAAGTGTGTGATATGGATAGGTGTCCTTCGTCTGACGCAGGATGTCCAGGTAGGGCATGCCGGGCTTGACCATTAGCATGTCTGCTCCTTCGCTAACATCTCGCTGAACTGCTCGCATGGCCAGGTTCCGGGAGCCACTCGGCAGCTGATAGCAGCGACGATCCCCAAACGCTGGCGCCGACTGCGCTGCTTCTCTGAAGGGACCGTAGAAATTGGACGCAAACTTGGCCGAGTAGGCCAGCAGCGAAACGCTGGTCAGGCCGCCATCAACCAGAGCCTGTTTAATGGCCCTCACCCGGTTGTCCATCATGTCCGAAGGAGCGACGATGTGGGCACCAGCTTTCCCATAGGCCACGGCTATGTCAGCTATGCGCTTAATGCTCGGCTCGTTTTCCAGGCCATTCTCGCCCAGAAGGCCGCAGTGGCCGTGCTTTGAATACGGACAAATGCACACGTCACAAGCTAAAAGCAAATTTGGAAACCATTCGCGCAGTTTTGGGAGCGCGAGCACCACGGGATTTAGATTGGAGTCGGCATTAGTCGCTTGCTCGTCCTTCAGCTCACTTTCCACCACGCCAAAGAGCAACACCGACATCAAGCCTTTTTGGACCAGCGGCTCCAAGTGCTCGCGTAATCGGTTCACGCCGTAACGCGATATGCCCGGCATGCTAGCAATAGGCTGTACGTCGTCATCATTGCTGATTATGAACACAGGATACATTAAGTTATAGGGTAATATTTCACAGCCAGACTCCTGCAGCAGCCGCAGCGTAGGATGATGTATAGCACTGTGCAGTTTTCGATCCATTTTTCGTTTAGTTTTCTCCGCTGCTGTCGCACACGCTCAACGAACTAAATTTGCTTTCTGCTAAATAGTGGCAATCGTAAATCGAAGCACCGATTATATTCCTCAGCACTTATCGATGCAGCGCCGATTAATCTAATATAACTTATCGCGCGCCAAGTACAAAAATTACTTTCGATAACTAAATAACCGCCGTTATTTCACAAGTTTTTCTTTCACAACACCAGCTAAGAATTGAATAAGAAAAATGTAATTATTTTTTGCGTACGACATTTTATTGTTATTTTGTTCAAACATATCTAGTGACATCAGCCATCTGCTACACTCCTAACACTCAAATTCGAATACACACACTCTCGAGTGCCTAATTGAAAATTAAATACATGAATTCTAATTATATATAAGTACGTGTATAAGTATATTATGTATGTTTATGAAAATACTAGACATTAAATATAATGTTAAATAAGCACAAATAAATACATAACACATCCGTTTTGCCTTCATCTGACCCTGACTTAGTTTTAGTTTTAAAATCAATGAACATAAAACACAACTAAATCCTAACTTAAATTATATCAATTGGACTTTAAATATTTGGTTTGGTTATCAGATGCTAGTTACAGCCATTGGAAGTCTATTTTTTGTGTTACTTTTTTGCTTTGCGTGCTTTCGGTGATGCTAAATAGTTCCTTTGTCTTTTTGGTTACATTTGAAAAGCCTCCACTAGGAAACTAGGCTATGATGGTAGTGCACACGCTTCGGAGGATGCTTCTTGCGTGGCACACGACTGTGTAGATTCTGTGGCAGCTGCTGCATTTTTGCAGCATGCAATATCACGGTGTAGCTGTGCAGTAACAGCGGCTCCTTGGTGCTGAGCTCAAGTGGATCTATTTGTATTGCGGGTGTGAGAACAAGTTGTGTGCTGGATGTAGCATTTTGGAGACACGATGTGGATGTTTCTGTTGTTGTTGTTATTGTTGTTGTTGTTTTTGAGTTCGTACTACTCGCTAACTTTAATTGTGGTGCTTGTAGTCGTCGCATAACTGCTTCTGTATGAGCTGGTCAAGCGAAAGTAACTTGATAGAAGAGCCATTCTTCCATGAAGGAAGGCACAAATGCCTTTGTTGTGGTAAATTTAACCTTGGGCTTTAGCAAGCGTAGCTGATCCTCAAACAACTGCAATGATTCCACGCAGCTGGTGCCATTGCCATGGGTCAGGTATTTGCCATCTGGTTTGAGAATCTGGAACGAATGCTCAAAGATGGTGCGTATAAAGTCCCAGCACTCGCCAATCGGAGTATCCGAAATGGGTATATCAGTTAGATCACCAAAGACATAGTCAAACTTGCGACCCTCCGCAATAAACTTTTTCATGTAGTCCACACAATCGCCCACAATTATCTCATACTGATCAGTTTTGCGCTTCTCCAAAACATCGCCACAAATGCTATTCAAATACTTGTTGCATGCCTGCATAACAAGCTCATCGATTTCGAGCATAACCACGTGCTTCGGATTCTCTTTGAGAAGCTCGTAGAGAAGAGCGCCGTCACCGCCGCCGAGTATACATATCTCCTTGCCCATGTAGTTCTCAACGCCGCGACCCATTAGGGTTTCCGTGTAAATCAAATCGGATTCGGCAATATCTGAAATAGTCACACATTAGTTTCCATAATTGATTTTATTCCGTTATGCAGCAACAGAGGCACGTGAAATGCACCAAATAGGCCTTGACCTTAATTTGATCTCTGTGGCATAGCCTACAACGTACGCAGGGGTTGCAAAATTACGTGCCAACAAGTGCACGTGTCCGTGTCTGTGGCTTGACTTACTTTGCAATTCGTCTAAAATAAGCATATTGCCCAGGGTTTTCGAGTGCATGATTTGAATCTTTTGAAACGGCGAACGGGCCTCATAGACAAGGGTGTCAATGTCGTATTCAATAATTCGCTCATCTGGGAAGCAAAAATCAAGGTTTATAATTGTTAATGTGTGTAAATGTAAAGTGTACAGCTATTTACAGTAATTTCAATCAAATAGACTTTTCTTTATACCTAACTAAATGCATGCAAAGAAACATATTTAAAGTTTATTGAGATACGAACGGATAAATACTTGATAAACTAAATTTATTTTTTTTGTTTTATTTTTTTAACGAAACAGAAAAGTTATTAAAAATAATAATTATTAAATATGATATAAATTGAATTTTAAATGTAATTATGCATCATGCTCTGTGCTTTCTATTATGTATTTGTATCCAGTGCTAAAGTTGCTCAACTACTTATGGCATATGATAGATTTAATACGATTTTTTTTTTCTTTTCAATATGATAATAGAGTATACGGTTTACGTTACCTGCAGATGGATAATACCTAGCGACATCGCCGCGCTTCAATGTTGGTATCTTTTGACCCGAGAGGGCTTGCAAATTTTTGGCTAAGGCATTTTCCAAACGTCTGCCAGTCTGCTCAGTTGGGTGGTTAATGTACATGGTTGTAGGTGGAGTTGTTGTTGTACATAGTAGTAGTTGTTGTTGTTGGTACCATGAGAGCGAACGAACGAACGAGCGGGGCAGGTGACACATGTGCATAGGGCGTACGAACAATTTAATTTGGTTTACATATTTTTTTTTTGTTTTGTTAATAATTGAAGTAATTTTGTTCGTGGTTGTAAAAGGTTGCCGCAGATGAAGACGATTATGACGATGATGAAGATGATGATGATGTTGATGAAGATTTATGAAGAGAAGACCAAAGACATCGTGTAAGTTTCGGTTGTGTGTTCATGGATATGAAAATAAAAAAGAGTTTATAAAAATAAATCAAAAGAATTAAGAATTCTTAAAATCATAGAAATAATACCGTCTTTTGTTTCGTTTCATTTATATTTTTTGTTCAATTCGATTTCTAGTACGACGGAACAAGCATGCAAAAACTGCCGAAATTAGGAGGCAATGTCTAGAGGTAAGCTAGGTAGCAGACCAAGTTATATTACATGGATATATGGAAGGACTACAATGAACGATTGGTATATTGAAAATAAACACTTTTTTAGCTTGTAGTGGGTGTGACTTACAAGACGTTGCCAAATTTTTAGAGCCACACTATATCTAGGGCCCGTGCAACCAAATATTTAATGAATATGAATATATATTTGTCGAATTGATATAATTATAGTTGGCATATATAGTGAACAAAAATGTTGTTTTTTGTTTTTGCACTGCTTAAGTTGCAAGTTTTGGCAATTGATTTGGAGAGAGAAATTGGAAGATATACGAGTAAATAAATACAAGGATTGCGTAACTGTTGATACTGCATTATATATTGCATATAGAACTAGCAAAAACTAAACTTATTTGGTTTTTTTTTAATTTGTATTTTGCTTAAATAATATATTTGACCAACCTGAGCTAGTCATGTAAATGTCAATATATCCACCACGTTTTATCGGCGGTAAATACTTGGATCGATCGGAATCTAATTTTTGTCGTAGTATAAGTTCCATAGTACGCATGGTCTGCAATTGTAATTTTCTTATTTAAGCTTATATAAATGTTCCTAAATGGTGTATCCAACTAGTAATCAAAGCATAATATGCAAATGTGAATGCAGTGATGAATTAAAATTAAATGTAAGCAACTTAAAACTAGTAAAGAGAAGATTCCCGCGAAATTTTCCACTGTCGCAAACTTTTAAAGCAGCTCTTCTCAGTGCGAAATAAACTAACATACCTACAAACATACATACATATGTATGTATGTATATGCATGTATGAATAGCCAGCCCCGCGAGCAACTATTTATAGCCCAGATTGTGGATTCATACGTAAATGGTAAGTATTCATTAAGCACTTGTAAAAACATTTTTTTATACGCAATCATTATCTTAATCTGAAAATTGGCCTAAGAGAAATTGTTTATAAACCAACGAACGCAAATTGCCGGTGCGATTATTGCAAAATGCGAAAGCATTCTCTCTATACATATCAATGTCTATGCATACATATGTAATATCATACGTCTGCAATGTTTAATAAAAACATAAACAATAGCAAAAATTTGCAGCTGTTTTGCCTGCAGAGAGTGAAGAAATAATTTAAAGAATCAATACAATAACTCAAAAGTTGCTCCCACGTGCTTTTAAAGCAGAGAGCGGAGAGTGGAGCGCCAAATCGAAAGCGCGCTCTCTGCCGGGTCGAAGTACTAATACTCTAACACATCGACTGACAAACAGATTTAATTGAGTCAAGTACATTTACTTTACTTTTAACAGACTAATTATTAATAATAAGGTAGCAAATAACTAAAACCAAATAAACAGACTACAATTTGTTATTTAAAACATAATAATTATAAGAAATAAAACTGAAATTAATTTTTTCTAACAATCCTTAAGAGCAAATGCGAATTAGTCAAAATAAAAGTTTTAAATATAACAAAGTGAATATTAGACAAAACGCATATCAAAATTAATATACTCTCAGTGAGGGTATCAAACAGAGACGCGGAATGATATAATAGTCGCAAGTGTAGTCTATACGCACACATTGCCAATTTCAAAGTTCTTGGCCACATGGGGACCGCCTGCTAAGCTCGAATGTCGTGAAATACAAGTCACTCACCGCCCCCCACTTTACTTGGAAGAGTGCAACAACAATGACATCGAAGCTAACGGAAAAACGGTCAAGTGCATTCTGCAAACCCCCGCCAAAACTGACACACACACACACACATTCGGTCACAGACGAAAAATCAATTTCACTTCCCGTTACCGCTGTAAACCCTTTACCAGTCTCACACACACAAAGCATTTAACAGCTCGGAATCTTAGTGTGTGTTGCTGTGTAAATCAGTTAACTTTCGCACGCTTATGAGTGTGTGGGTGCTAAAATTATGTTTTACATACATTATGAATGTGCAAAAATTTCTGTTTTAAATAAAATATATATGTACAGTGTGTATTTTATACATACATACATCAAAGGACATGATTGGCTCCTTGCCGTCTGCCAAATAATACTCCACATTGATGGTTAACAAACCCTGTTGGAAGATGCGACATGTTATAATCGTCTCCTTATTCTCGTGCAGCACTGAAAAATATCCATTATCCATAGATTCCATAGAATAGGCAAGTTCTAGTTGGGTGAACACATGTTCTAGCTCGTTGCGAACAATACGGGCCACCTCCTGCCGTTGCATTGAAGTTGCCGTTTTTCCAGCATCCAGTGTAAAATCAAATAGTATTGTCTGGGCAGCCATGGCGAATTTGTCTAAGTGCAGCCCGCCGAATGTGCAAAATACGAATGCAGGATTTGTAAGTGTTCGATACTCTTCTTATCGTAGCTTATTATCGAATATGTTAAATGTCTTATCGCCAACAATCGATTAATTTATATTTAGAAGTGAAATTGGCCTAGAGTGGCCATACTGTTTAACCAACAAGTCCGTTCACCTCGCAGTCAGCTGTTTGACTTGTTTAATTTTTATTTTAAATGAAAACATGAATTCAAACAGGCTTAACATATACTGCTATGTTGTTATGTTAATATAATTTATTGGAATATCTTTTTAATATATAAAACTAGCAAGTTATGGAAACTTTTGTGTTTCGCACGCAATATTTGAAAACATTGTGTGCGTAATTAACAGAGTTCTGTTAACGCAATTTTGAGTCTGTTACCAATAGCTGCAAGATAACCGATATACAAATTATTGGTAATCTGAAATCGTTGATGTTTTACAGAATCGAGTAACTCGCTGTCTATCGACTAACTTAAGCAAATAAACAATATTTATCTTCCGTTAGTGATTGAGTGTGCCGAGAAAGTATAAAATGCGCTAAAAGGTACAAGGTCGTGAAAAAGTGTCAATGTTGCAGAGTGCCTGAACCTGAACTTGAAAAAAAGTTGTACAAAAATTGTGCGTTCGTCGCTGCTGCCGTTGTTGGTGTTTTATTTTATTATTGGCCGAGACTTCGACAGACGCCTCATAGGCATTCAAGGCAAAACACTGGCGTACGTTTGGCGGCAACAATAGGCTGCTAATTATAAATCCCAGCATAAGAGCGCACCGGCGCACAAATCAAGTGATGTCGCCAACGTTTTTTTATTTGTGCTTTCTTTGTGCGTGGGCGGACGTCACAGCCGCGGCATCCACATGCCTTACAGATGCCAATTTCGTTACGTCGTCGTTATATAGTTCTTTCTATCCCTCTATTGAATGCTCTTTGCATCCCCCTTTGGAACTTCCTTGCCTTCTGTTGGCGCCACAGCATTGCTCTGGGCAACGCGATAGCGGGAAGGGTGGATTTAAGTGTTAGGTTGTGGCAGCCCATTATTTCTATACGTGCTTTCATTTCATATACACGTATTGATTTTTTTTTCCACTTACAGCTGTTCCTGCGAATTGTGGTTTTTATGACCCGGTTAGCGCAAGTCTGAATCATAGCGGCGACAGGTGAGTTGCGTGCTATGCTGGCCATTAAAATGTCTTAATAAAACGAAGCACATTTTTAGCTAAAAAGCACGGCACAGTTCACAGCGAATCATGGGCTGAGCAAGGCCCGAACTGAACATCACATATGGAACTGCAGCCCGTCCAAATTGTAGTGACATCCTCAAAACAACTTATACGCACATGAGGCTAAAAACTAGTCCATAAATGTGAACACAAGGGAAGCACAATTGTTTTAAACATGTGATAATAGCTGATGAAGCACAGTATTACATTAAATGACTGCGTGTAGTGTGCACAAGGACTCACAAGAGCGTTACGATCCTGTATAAATACAACACGAACAAATACTTACTAACCTCGCTTATTGCACTTAAAATTGTACGCCATGCAGCATAGCGTGGCCGGCAGCGATGAGCGGATAACCAGCAGTCCACGGTCCGGACAGAAGTCGGGAACCACGCTATTTGGACTGCTGACCAAGCGCCCAAGCAAAGTCGAACCGCATCCTGTAACGCCCGACTCACCAAATGCACAGCGCCAGCGACCGACGTCTGCATGTGGCCAATACGATGTCAGCTTTGCGAAATGTTCTGCGGACTCGGCCAACAACCACAGGAGTCAAACATTGCCCGGCAACGCGACACAGGTGGTTGATAAATCGCACAGCGGCCTAATAAGCTTCCACAGACGGGGCAATCCCACGTCGAAGAGCAAAGCGCACACACATCGCTACAGCAGCGACGCCGGTTCGCAAAGTGATGGCGGTGCAGATGTCATAATGCGTCGCAAGTCGCCCAAGAAGCGTTCGCCTAATCATAACAGATTCAGTCATCAGTTTAGCCTGTGCTGCAAGGCAGAGAAGAAGCCAATGACGCCACCAGTTTCGGTTCGATACAATTCTGTACCCGACGCGGTTGTCAATGCCAGCAACGTGCTCAGACGAGACAATCTTTCGCACAGCTGGAGCATGATGGACAATTCGGGTTCGTTGCATTCGCATTCAAGCGACGGAGCCGCTTCCTATAAGCTACCGTCCACACAGCGCCCGCGTCCGTCGAGCGAGTGTGCCAGTGCACCCGAATCCCCAGTGGCAAGCAAAACATTTTTTGGTCAAACCGGTGCAAGTGCCACTAGCTCCACGCACCACTCACACTACTCGCCATCCAATTCGTCCAACAAGAGCGACATAGTGCATCGGGCACCGATTCGACCCATCGCTGTGTCAGCGTGTCGGTCACGCTTGCGGCTTAAGTTGTTTCCGCCAGGTCAGGAACTGCCTCCGCTACACTCTGAGGAAAGTGCGGAAACATTAAAACGGGCCACAACTCCTCAGCACATGTCCTCGCCGAACATTGCCACACAGCCAGATACGCTCGATGTGGGCGTGCAGGAGGCGCCTGGTATTCGGTTCATGTCACATGAGAATATGTCGCTGCATCGTCAGGGATCCGGCTCTAATTTAGCCCGTCAGGCACTGATGGCAGCACAAGCATTGAATCTCATCCCAGCTGATAAAGCGCGCGAGCGCAGTTTTCTTGATGGACGACTGGGTTCATCCTCGCTTCTTGGGCCAAGTGAACTAAGTCGCGTGCTGCCCCAAAAAGAGGTGACAATATTTGTGGGCACTTGGAATATGAATGGCCACAATCCGCCCAAGTGAGTTTCAGCTTTAATAGAGTCTTTCATCCAGTTACAAAACTTAATTAATTTTTCAGACAAATGAACGATTTTGTGCTGCCTTCTAATGTAGAACATGTGCCGGATTTGGTGGTTATGGGCACTCAGGAGTCCAGTCCCGATCGATTTGAATGGGAGGTAACACTGCAGGAGACGCTGGGACCATCGCATGTGCTCTTTCACTCGACGACACTCGGAACACTTCATCTGGCTGTTTACATGCGGCGCGATCTCATTTGGTACTGTTCGGCTCCAGAAGACGCGTCGATGTCGGTGCGCACGGGATCTGCATTTCGGACAAAGGGCGCTGTGGCCATATCCTTTTGCCTCTTTGGCACTTCCATGTTATTTGTAACTTCCCATTTGACCGCACACCAGCAGAAGGTGAAAGAACGTGTTTCGGATGTGAAGCGGATTATAAATGCACTGGATCTGCCCAAGAATCTTCCCAATTTGCGACACAAGAACAAGGATGTAACACAGAATTTTGATAATGTTTTCTGGTGCGGCGATCTTAATTTTCGGCTGGGCGAGCCACGTGAGAAACTGCTTGAGTGGATACAGAACACAAAATTTCCGCTACCATCGCATTTGCCACACGGCTACATGCACACGGATCAGCTCTCCTCAGTGCTGGCCGATGGTGCTGCTTTTCGTGGCTTTATGGAGGCAAATATAACATTTCCTCCCACTTACAAGGTGAGTATTGATTTTGAAACGATATGACTATAGATTATATAAATATGCATTCATTTTCAGTATGATCCTGGAAGTCAGAACTTTGATACGTCTTCTAAGCAGCGCGCGCCCGCTTATACGGATCGCATTCTCTACAAATATCGTCAGGTGCAGGGATTAGTCATACGCCGGCAGAGCACTGTGCCGGGTGTGTCCACGCCCACACAGCCGTATGTACAGTGTCTGCTATACGACTCTGTGCCGTCTATAACTACGTCCGATCACAAGCCAGTCTGGGCCTTATTTCGCACACTTATTCGTGCAGGCACTGATGCGTGAGTTCGCAGCTGTCAAGTAATTGTAGCAAACAATAACTCAAGATTCTCTATTTTGTAGCATACCCCTGGCTGCTGGGTTGTTCAGTCGTGACATCTACTTGGAGGGCATGCGTCGTCGTCTGAATAATCAATACACGGGCGCCTCCGCTGTCTGTGCCATACAGTGAACAGGGAATCGAGCAACGGATGTGCTCCACTTGTAGTTGTAATCTAAACACAAATTTAACGCAGCTATCTGGCTTACTATATATATACATATATACACTCAAATCAGTGAAATACTCTAAATGCTAGTCATGTTAACTATAACAATTCAGCTTTTAAACTGTCCCAATGCTTTACCACGGTTGTGTGTGGCCTTTATAGCATATAGTTAGTTAGTCGTTAAACTCTAGTCGAATACCAAATGTTTTATTCTATAAAATGTTCGAATATATATATTTAGTTGTTGCCTTGTGGCCTTAATGTACAACGTTCCTTACGAAATAGAGGCGCAGTCTTAATGGAATATTATAGCCCAAGCATAGAGTATAGGCTAGTTGAATCTATTAGCTAATAATTTAGTGCAAATATTTAAACGAAGTGAAAAGTTGAATGTGAATAATATTATATAGCAGTAAATATACATAAATATTTAGTAGTATTGTGCGAACAAAAGGATAAGAATATGCTGTTGTTAATTGTTATACTTTATATTTAGATATTTATTTATTTATTTGTTTATTTATTTAAGTTTACTTTTGTGTGAATAGTGAAATCTATTATTTTTATAATATTTATTTATATCAAATTCCTTATTTGTTGTATTTTACCCATAAGCATTAAGATTTTGCAACTGCAATAGCAACGAGTGGCACTTGACAAAGCGAAACTCATAACTGGGTGCCAACAAGGAGGATGTGCCCGCGGCTGGCACTCGACTGTGCATCAGCTCGTTTATTTACCCAAAAATGCGCCAAAAAGGCAAACGACTGGCAGCCGGAGCATCGTGTGCCCCTTAACCCCCAATCGCCCCAATGCAAACCTCTCCGCACACACGCAAATATGTTAAACTTTTGACCAATTTCAACTCGAGTTGGATGCCGCTGGTGAGCGCTCTGGACGCACTGCAATTTATTGCCATGGCGATTGGTTGGCACCACCATCGGCATCGGCAACGACATCCATGCTGACCATGTCCCATAAGTAGCCCCGCGGTGCTTCAGCCAGATGAGTTCGGTTCGGCTGTGGTTATGACCATGTAACACGCACGTGTGTCTGCAACGAGCAAATGTATGAGTGTGTGTAAATGTGTAAGTGTGTGTGTGTGTGCTGGTACTTTTGTGTCTGTGACTCGGTGTCATCCAATTGACCAAAATCGTTGAAGGGCTCCACCACCATTCAGGGTGGGTCAAGTGGCTTTTGCAACGGCCAATGTGTGCGCGACTCTGCGATTGTTTTTTTGACCACCGAAGGGCTGCTGCGCTTTTACCACCCACCACCCGAACAAGAGAAGAAAAAGGGAAAAGGGAAAAGAGTAGCAACAGTATTCGTTTTGTTTATTGCAGTTTTTTTTCTGTCCAGTTGCCACTGGCGAAATTCATAAAGTTTGTGCCTCCTTTTTTTTTGCAATTGGCTTGTGGCAGTGCCCGAAATTAGTTTTCGTCAGCTCAGCTGCAAGTGCATTTAATATATATTATAAAATATTTCATATTAAATAAACGCTGTGTTGTTGGCCAAAAATTTGAAACTCATTTCCGTACGTACAAAAATTAACCGCAATAGTTGAAATTATATTAACATTGAAGTCAGCCAACTTGCTGCATAAAAACTGTGCCTCATGTGTGTGTGTGCACATTAATATCCTGTGCGCACTCGTACGTGTTAATATGACTTTATGACTTCATATGTGTCCATATTTTTTGTCGTCTCTTTTGACGCTTCACACTAAAAAGTTTTATTGTTAGTTACGCTCCTCTGCCATTTCTGCTGCCACCTCTGCTGCTGCTGTTGCCACCATCAAAGCAACAATTTTTATTCAAAGTGTTGGAAGATGCAGAAATTATTAAAATTTTCCATCTGCCACCCCTCAATAGACGGCGACCCTTCTACAACTGCATGCAATGCATATCATATATATGCCGCTCGCATCGTCAGACACAAAAATTCTTCATATGTAACTGCAGAATGGCAAGGATAAGGATGTGGCTTATGGCAGACTGTGGAGCCAGGAGACAAACTTAGCAGCACATTAATGAGATAGCTATAAAATTCCATTCAGAAATGATTTAAAGCAAAATTTTGTAATGGCTTTTTTTTTTTTTTTTTGAATAAATGATATTGCAATAGCTTGTATTTGTCATAATGAACTACATATATTTAACATATTTATTATTATTAAATTTTGCTACCTTCTTCGATTCCTTTTCGAATATATTCATTAGCTGTCATTGATTTTTAGTGGGTATCTTATAGATATTGCCCACTTCCGCGCTGATAGATCGTTAACAATAAAAAGATGCTGCAGTTAAGCAGCACTCATTGCTGCTGGCGTTCCCATTTCCAGCTGCCACTGGGGTGGGGGCATCCATCTGGCACTTGGCAGTCGCCGAAGCCACTTCTACAGCTTATTGTACATTTCAAACAACTCTATTACGAATATTTTTCATATTTTCTGCGCAACAGCGGAACAAAAAGTTAACATTAAACGTGGCGAAAGGCCGAAAAGCCAGAGTCGGCATCAGATTCGGTGGCAGAGGCAGTGGCAGAGGCAGAGGCAGAGGCAGAGGCAGAGGCAGAGGCACTGCCACAGATTGGGGCAAGAGAAGCAAGTAATTCGCATGCGGCACGTTACATTCTCGCAATAAAAAATGAAAACCGTTTTGCATGCATGTGCCGGCGTCTCAATGTGTGTGTGTGTGTGTATATGTGCAAAAAGTAATAAATGTACGTGCCGTACTAAAGCACAACAACAACAACAATAGCAACAGCAGCATCAGCAGCAGTAGCAATGGAAACTACACAAGCACTCACACTAACGCATACGTGTAAATTTAGAGCCAAAAAGATGGCGCGTTTCCGTTTCCGCTTTTGCTCGCTCGCACATGTCACACTGCATGCAAATGCACGTATGACCGTGCATGTGTGTGTGTGTGTGAGTGTGCGTGCGACTATTGCTGCTGCGAGCTAGTCGAGTAATAAATGCAATAAAAATAAACTACAATTTTCTTTGACTACTCTTGCACTAGATATACCATAGGGTATATCTGCTCCGCCCACCTCTGTACCGCCCACTCCGCCCAACAGCCAGATACACATTACTTTCTATTATGCGCATTCTTTGCCTTGCGTTCTTTTCTTTTATATATATTTTTTTTTTGAGCTTCGCATTTGCCTGGCTTTTGGAGTGGGTACTGCGTGGGGGGCAGGACTTGGTGTCGGCGATGGGGGTCGTGCTCTTTCGCTTTTGAAGTAGCTTTGGATTGTATAAAAGTAACCATAGCTACCATAATTTAATGAAAACATAATCTGCATGCATAAAAAACGCACAGAACTCATGCTGATATCCTACGCAGCAGTGCGGGCTGGGGTGAGGGGGAGGACAACCATTTTATTAAATGCATGCTTACATTTTATTTTTTTTTTAGACATTCCACGGCTTTTTGCTTACCGAAAAATGTTTCTGTTACGCTTGATTGCAATTCAGAATTGCATTTCATCCAAATTTTGTGGCAATAGCAAAGAGCGAGACTTAAAATTTTTTTCTTACCTAAACAATTAAAATAAAATAAAATGAAGAAAATGTATTTGACCGACAGAGAAAAATACAATAGTTCGATTTGACCCAGAGGATGCTTCGGCTGCTTTTATATGCAGGACAGACGTCCTATATATATCGTATATACCTCTCTTTGAAAGACATTTTCTCATTTTAGTCCACAGCTCAACCATTTTGCCAGCTACTCAAGACAAGAAGACATTGCCAAGTATCTGGTTGCGTTTTATACCAACTTTTTTTTATACCCTGAACCCCTTCAAAATGGGCAAGCAGGGTATATTGTTTTTGTGAAAATGTATGTAACAGGCAGAAGGAGGTGTGGCGACTCTCTTGATTATGATCAACATCAATGTGGAGTCTCGTCGTTAGTCTGTCGATATGTATGAACGCGTCGATCTCCGAATGTATAAGACCTAGAGACTTAAAACTTTACATGTAGGTTCTTCTATAGCACGCGCAGATCTAGAATGTGTCGAAATATTGATCTCTTTTCGTTTGTTTGTTAATGAGAACGCAGCTTAGTTTTACGAGCATGTATCGTACATTTTTATAGCTAAGACATGAATTTTGGCATGCATGTGCATATGTGAATGTGAAATGTTCAGGGTATCTCCTAGTTGAGCACACTCGACTAGAGTTTTCTCGTTTCACTTTTCTTTTTGCGCTTCTCAATTTCCTATTTTTAATTTTTGCGCGAGGATTTTGACGGGTCTTTCTTGTTGGGCACAACAATAACTCGAGGAGCTCGACTTGAGTAGCTTGCAGAAAAGTTTCCAAGACAACTCCTTTAGTGGCAGAGCAGTAGCTGCAGATTGGCAAGCAGCAGAGGAAGCAGCAGCAGAAGATAAAAAACACGCAGAAGGACTACTTGCTAAATATCCTTTAGCCTTTGCGAAATCAGTAAAGCGCAAAGGACCACTTGTGAATACGCTTTGATGCGCGCGGCTTTGAGTGCGAGTGTGACTGCCGGCGCCTCCTTGCCAAGGATCAGAATTGAGCTGAGCAGCGAGAGAGGGGGGTGTGGGGTTGCGCCTGGAATTATAGTATACCCCACACCCACTGCTTGATATTTATTTTGAGTTGGCTTTCAGCGCTGCCTTTGTTGCTGCGGCTGTGTCGGCATCAAGTATTTCGTGAGTAGCGCAAAATACGCGCGCGCGAAATGTAATAAAAACATTTTTTGCCGAGCAGCAGCAAAGGCAACGCCACTTGGACAGCCAACGTCTTACTTTTTTTTTTTATTATTATTTTTTTTTTTTTTTTTTCGTCGTCCCACTAAAGCCGATTTCTATTACTGCTTGGAGCTACTAAAGCTGCCGCTAGTCAAAGGGGGAAGGGGGAGTGGAGGGGTTGCTTTTTGGTCCAAAAGTATCTACAAGATATTTTTTAATACATGCACGCGACTTTGTACGTACCCCTACACACATACAAATATGTGTGTGTGTTGGTTTGTTTGTAATGAAAAACATTCCACTTACATACAAACACACGCACACACACACACATATACGAAAATATGTAATGCATTTTGTATTTTTGTTTGTCTTATTTCAGCAAACAATGTTTCCAAATGTGTTGCAACATTGTGCTTTAAATATTTATAGACAACATTTGCATATTAGACAAAAACATCCTGTTGCTCATTTGCATGTGTCCTTTGACCCGGCCAACCCCCAAAAGTTAATCTTCGGTGAACTCTCGGCCACAAATACTTTCATTTGCGTGAACTACGCCCCTTCGATGTCTGCCATGTTAACTGGTTTCGATGCCAGTTTTCCTGACCAGCCAAAATTCTGAGTGTAATGATTTTGCAATTCAAATTATCTGCTGGCAAGTGGGGATTGAGGGGGAGGAGGAGGAGGAGGAGGAGGAGTAGTCGGGGGTATTGTGGCATATGGCACTACTTAAGAAACGGTTTTTCTCATTACGGCTCGATGGTGGCGCACTTGTTGGCCACTTTCCGACTATAGGAAACTCATTAGTTGCTACGTTTAGGGCACGTTTTAAACTAATAATGTGGCCGGTGCTTCAAATGCAAAAATTTCAATTTATGACAAAGTGAGTGGGTGGGAGGATGTTGGCAGACAAGTGGCTCGCCACTTGCAACCAATTACAGCGCCCAGGCGCAAAACCAATCTCAATCTAAGCCATCAAGTAGACAAATATAGACAAAGCCTATGCACTGACTACAAATGTAAATGTGTGTGTGTGTGAGTGTGTGTGTGTTCGATTGTAGTCTCCATTTGGTATTCAAAAACAGTGCGTCTGTGTGATTTGACGCATATTTGCCAAGCCCACACAGTTGGCAGACAAGTGAGCTACAAATGTAACTGCGAGATACATTTGAGGCTTTGAGGCAACTAGCGTCAGGCTGTGCCTCGAAAACAGAAACCCACAGACAATTGCTTCATTTTGCAAAAGGCTTTTATTAAACCAGAAACGAACTCAAGCCCGGGCGCCAGCTAAAAGCTAAAACCATGGCAAACCTTTTGTCGATAAGAACGACTACACAGGACGGGGCAGGAGCTGGAAGGGGAAGGTATGGAGGGGGTGGCGGCATGTGACGGGCATTCTGGCAACGGCTGCGTCTGCCAGCTAGCAGGCAGGCAGGCAGGCAGGCTGGCAAGCTGGATGGCTGGCAGGCAATCGAAGTGCCGTGCATGCGCCTAGTTATGGTAAATATTCATATTTGTAACGTATGCACAATGTGTTGAAATTAGCATTTATGAATTTTGTGCCAAATGTCGAAATGGAACTGAAACAGACGTCGCAGCCGGAATGCTGCTTTGTACTTAGTTATGTGCCACCACAAGCACTAAAGCGAGTACACTTACACTCACACACACACATACACATAAAGGGGGGCACAAGTACACGTCAAATGAGCTGGGCCACTCATTTACCGCCACGTCGCCGGCTGCATTATGCGCAAGAATCTTGGTTATGGTTTCTGTGGCTCCTTTCGGGCATCAAAATGATCCTTTGGCCCAACCATTTGCATTTAGATTGCGTCGCCAAACGTAGCTGCCAGGACCTGTTCGTCCGTCCGTCTGACCGTCTGACCGTCCGGCCATCCACGAGTCACATCTGCGCCTTATGATTGTTGGTTGACAAGTTGTAGGCCTCGACTGGCGAGCAAACAACCGGACGGAGTTCATGTTACGGGCTTCGATTAACATAATTACGAGCGCAAACTTTAAACTTTGTCAAACTGTTTAAGCCACAAGCATATCCAAGAAGTAAATAACTGGGCTAAATGTTTAACTCCAACAATTTTAACTGAATATCAAATCTGAGCAGCGAATTTAGTTTACAGAAAACTACTATTATATATCTTAGATATAAAAACAATTATATACATATATATTTATATAATATGCCTAACAATTTCAACCGAATATCAAATGTGATCAGAGATTTAATATTAACATAGTTTAAACTCGAATAGAGAGATAAAGAAAAAGCTTATTTAAGTAACTGGCCTCCATGTTTACCCCTAACAATTTTAATTAGATATCAAATCAATATTAAATTTAGTATATAGCTAGCTTCTATTCTATATATATATGTATGTATATGAAGTGATAGAGAATTTAGGTTTACCACCAAGAATTTTCTTACGCAGGATATCAAATTTAATCAGAGCTAAATGCTGTGTAAAAAGAACTACTATTATAAATGTTTTAATATATGAAACTCTTATTGAGAGATAAGGGAAAGATTTTATACATTATACCTGGAATCTGTTCACTGCACAACTTCTTGTTTATTTATTAAAGACATGACTATATGAAACAGCGACATTTCCCATCGCACATATTTCCCAGCCTGCAGTATGTTTTCATAATATATTTTTCATATATTTTCACACAATTTTCCCTGACTCTGTTGGTAAAAATAATAAAATAAAATGCGTTTGACAGTCCCCGTTTTGTTGTTATAACAAATGCGTTTACATTTTACATACTTTTGTGCGCATTACTTTGACTGTGTTGTTTTTATTGGCAATACACACAATTGGATTTTGATTTTTATTAAAGCCATCAAAGCCTGGCAGGAGCTCAACAAAAAACGCATTACGACTATGAAAAAAAGTGCGTAAAAGTACTTTTTGTCAACCATTTGCAAACGCTGATTGGCTTTTGAAAGCCTTCACTTTGTTGACTCTGCCATAAAAATCAAACACCAATTGATTTTTATATGTTTCGAGTGTCCTTTGTGGATAATTCAATTTGCATAATGTTCAGTTAAGCGACTTGGGTAAAGGTTTATAAATATTTAAAGCGCAATCGGACTTCAACTGAATTTCATATAAAATTTGAATTTTTATATTTTAAAAATTTGTTGTTTATCTTTTGTGCATTTATTTTATATTATTCTCTTTATTTCTACTGTGGTCAGACAGTCGCTGAACGGACATTTAAATGCGTTAATTGCTCCTCGATTTGCCCGTAATTAATTACGTAATTTGTCCTTTTAAAGCGCGACAAGATCCTTAAAAAAGGATGCGGTAAACTCTTTCGCAGCATGTGGAAATGCCACTCGATTATTTATAGTAGCACACAAAAAAGTGAGCTCAGTGACAGGACATGGGCAGAAGGACTTAATGCCAAGACACTTTTTGCCAGTCATTTGCATTGCGTCTCCTTTTTTCATGCACTTGTTTGCTCCTTTCAGCATTTGATTAACGATGTGGCTTCGCCTGAATTTTCAGTTCCTGCTGATGTGCATTTTAAAAGCGTGTAAGCAAATTACTGTGTGTGTGTGCAAGTGTATGTGTGTGTGTGTGTGTGTGTGTGTGTGTGTGTGTACGAATGCATTGCTGCTCTATAGATTCAACGGTGGTTAGTGGCTCTGGCCATGAACTGTGTTTGGTGGTGCGGCCTTTGCCTCTCCCTTTGTTTAACTACTCTTACTCTTACGGCCTCGGCCTTCGACTGCCTGCAATTGGGGTTTAATCTGGTTAGCGGCACAAATGATGAAGAGCCGTAAGGGAAGAGGAAGAGGAAATGGAAGGGGAAGGGAAAGGGAAGGATGACAACATTTAAGCACAATTGCTGTGGCTAATGTGACACATATTGTGACAAATTGCAGGAGGCCGTTGTGCAATGGCTTTGAGGGTGGGGATGGGGGTGGGGGTGTTGCACAGGCTGGGGCACGGTTGCGACTGTGTAAACACGTGTTCTGCAACACTCAAATTCAGTAAGTACAAAAAATTGGTTTCAATTAACGGTTTTGATTAAGTTTATCGAACCTAAAAACATTTGATTATCTCTTTAGGCTTACGAATACAGTAATAATTGTTGTAGGTTAGCTAAAACTCAATTCCTACCTTGTTTTATTTTCAATTTGGTTTAATTGCATGCTTTATAACTTTTAAGCAGCAATTCCATTACGTTTATTTATTCTCTTTGTGGAAAAACATTTTTTCGCCCATAATACAAAAGCTAAGATTCCTTTATCCATCTCCGTCTTACTTTTACGATTAAACAAGCAATAAATTTATAATTTACAATTTCTCTTACTTTCAGTCACATAATAGAATAACCTCTTAACTTTCCTAGTAGATTTTCATAGAACAACATCGACCCTCCGTGCCACCTTTCAACAGTCTGCGCTCTGGCCCCGCCCCCAAAAGGACTTTTTGCATGCCAATAGATTTCTGTGGCCGCTGCGTGCCAAGGATTTCGGAGCAGCCCCCGAAGGCAGGCAACGCCATCGTGCCGGATGAGCCGGATGATGGGGGTCGGCTGCAGAGAGCGACTCTGACAGCTCGGCGGGGCTGTCAACAAGGCGCACAACGAGAGCTCCGGCGAACAATGCATGACGAATCGGTATTTTACGCCCATTTTGGGAATTATTCCCATCTCGGGGTGGTTAAGGATTCAGCTTCAGTGTTGTTGAACGCTTTGTTCTTGTCAACTGAGTGGAACGAATCTGGTGGCTGCACCTGCAGGACGACCAAAAGTCTCGCAACCTTGCGCTGGGTGGTTGCACCGGATGTTCCGGTTTTGGACCGGGATTCCGGGTGCTGCACGTGCTGCTGCATTTGGCAAACCACTTTGCACCACTATCTAAATCGAGTTTCTCGCACATTAACATTTTGTTTATTTTACAAGTACTAATTTTGATTTTGGCTTAAAATTGTTTCCATTGCGGGCGAGACTAATGATCCATCGATTCCTTGCCGCCACCTCCGCCGCATTCGCCGTAGGCGCCCAGCTCCTCGGGCCTAAAATACGAGCTCTGCATGCTGTAGAGCCGATCAATCGGATTGATCATTGGCGTCTGTGTGAAGGGACCCATCAGCTGCTGAAAGGTGGCATAGCTCAGGCCAAGGATCGTATTCAGAATGGGTTCGCTGTTCTTATTGCAGTTTTCTATTTAGGATTAGGCGAGGATTTGTAGTTAATTTACCTTTGATAAACTTTGCTTTGGGACTTACCCTTGTTGGTTTCCATGCAGCTCAAGGTACCCTGCTCCTGTTCGTCCTTGATGTTGCAACGCAGCCTTGCCAGTCCCTCGGAGTTCGTCGAGAATGGCGACTCTTGCTGCGACTCGCTATCACTGTGCGCCTCGTCCTTGATTTTGGTTGTCAGACTGCTGTCATGCGACTCCTGAGAGTCCTGCGAGTGCGAGTCGCTGACACCTTTGGCGGGCGGCTCCGCTTTTGCCTTCTTCTGTATTTTCTTAACTTTGGCGCGTTGATTTTGAAACCAGACCTGGCCGAGCATTTGAATTGGATTATCGTATCAGTAATTGCTAAAAGCCAACTGCTATTTACCTGTACAATTCTCAGACTTAAGCCTGTATCCTTGGCCAGATTCTCTCTGACCTTTCGACACGGCTTGGGAGACACTTCAAAGGATGCTTTGAAGGCGCGTCGCTGCTGGGTGTTCAGGATGGTGCGTGGTCGCTTAGGACCTCGCCGTCCATCCATTTTAGGCGGAAACAGATCATCGCCATAATAATCTAAAAGCAGAAGAAGTGATGCTCAAACGGAAATTCAGATATTCAAGCAAGTGGCACTCACCGTAGCCCTGCAGCATCTCCACCTCCTTCTCGTAGTCGAAGCGGCAGAAGAGCTGCCCCTGCTTGACCACGTACTGCTCCCCCTTCTTCAGGAGTGCGCCACAGACGACGCAGGCAAAGCACTTCAGATGGAAGATGTTCTCCTGGGAGCGCATCACAAGCTCATCGGCGCCGATTTTATGTCCACAGCCAAGGCAACGATTACGCAAGTAGAGTCTGTGAATGGGAATTACTGTAATTACAATCAAAACCGAACCACTGCAAACCCACCTTTCGTAGTCGATGCGGCAATAGAGTTTGCCATCCCTCGCGTAGCAGGAGTGGACCAGATGCAGGGAGCAGGCGGTGCACTTGAGGCAACCCTCGTGGAACGAGTTGTCCACCACTCGCATGATGTAACGATCACAAATTGGCTGGCAGCAGTAGGTGCACTGGTTGAGGGCTGGGCCCAAGCTGATGGCCATGCCCATGCCCACATCCCCGGCCATGGCCAGGCCCAAGCCCATTGCCGTTTGCTGTTGCAGCATTTGAGGCGCTTGCGGTGTGTGTGGTGCAATGGATGATGTGGGCGGCGCCGGCGGTGCCGAAAACCCATCCAAGTCATTGAGACTGCACTCGCCCAAGGTGATGCGGTTGCTCAGCTGCATTGGTGGACCCGGCCCCGGACCCTGTCTGTTCAATGTCATCGACTGATGCTGATGCTGTTGCTGATGCTGTTGCTGTTGCTGTTGATGTTGCTGTTGTTGTTGCTGTTGGTGTGGGGCGGACATGCTGCTGTTGCTGCTGCTGCTGTGGTTGATACA
Organism: Drosophila pseudotalamancana; assembly: GCA_037075185.1. Classification (NCBI taxonomy): domain Eukaryota; kingdom Metazoa; phylum Arthropoda; class Insecta; order Diptera; family Drosophilidae; genus Drosophila; species Drosophila pseudotalamancana. Next base: position 229,635 of record JBAMCK010000007.1, on the reverse strand, counting down.
ACTTCCGTTGACATTTCGGCTAGCTGACGCCATTTTGTCATTGTGGGAGTTGGTGGCTCCTGCGCCCGCTCCCGCTCCCGCTCCAGCTGTCGCTGCTGTTGTTCCTGTCTTGCTGGCTGTTGGCTGGCAGGTCGCAGTTGTTGTTGCTGATGCTGTTATTGTTGTTGTTGCTGGCTGTGTTGTTAACATGCGCTCATTTCCGTGCAACAGCAGTTGACTGTGCCCCATTGCAATGGCTCCTGCGGCAGGATGCTGCGCGTGTCCTGCCCCAGCTAAATGCTGCTGATGCTGGTGATGCTGCTGTTGCTGATGCTGCTGATGCTGTTGCTGTTGCTGATGCTGTTGCTGATGCTGCTGCTGTTGACATTTGATGTCCATTGGAACTATTTTGGTTTTTGCGGTTGTGTCGTGGACGAGGCCCAAACATGCAAATGAGAAAACATTTCAGTTATTTTTATTTTGCACATCGGCATGCAAATTGCGGCCGAGCCTCACAATTTAGAGTTGCGGCCAGTGGCAAAAACGATGTCCCAAACGGGATTTGCATTTGCGGTTGCCAGCCATCTGCATTTCAACCCATTGTAAACTGTGACTGTAACTGTAACTGTAGCTGTAGCTGTAACTGTAACTGTGACCATTTGCCAACCATTTCGAGTTGTAGTAAATTTGTGGTTTTGCAATTATTGAAATGACTTTTGTAGCGAAATATGTGCGTGACCGAACGTCCACGTCTGTCCCCCCGTCTGCCGTACTGCAAATTCCACGCACTTGCTATATGTGTATATGTATATGTATATATAAATATGTGTGCGTATGGGTGTACGCTGCGTATACGTATTGCTGTTGTGTTTGTGCGGTTGTTCGAGTTGGTGGCAAAAAATGACTGTACATTTGTGGCATTTGTGCTGCCGCTTTTGGCTGTTGGCTGTTGGCTTTTGGCTGGTTGGTTGGCTTTTTGTTGCTTGTTGTCTCAATTTATGGCAAATTGTTGAAATTGTACGGTAATTTGTTTGCCACTGTATACATGGGTGTGTGTGTATGTGTGTGTGTGTGCGTGAGTGCCGTTTATCTTGTTTCGTTACGCGCTTTTTCAGTTGTTATTGTTTTGGCTTTATCCGCAGGTTTTACTGTTTTTAAAATGTACTTCATATGTATGTGTGCAAGTACTCACACACATACATAAATACTTCCTGACTTTTGTGCAGTGGGCTTCACATTCTGCGTTTGTCATTTTGTATTTAAATGATTTTTCATGTGCGTAATTTCATTAAATTTCCACAACAATTTCACTGGCATGCAAAAATTTATGCCAGAAATATTTGCAAAATTTTAAACTAATTTACGTTATCAATTTGTATTGCGGTCTCACGTGTAAGAAATACTATTTCTGTTATTTCCAGATTAAAATCCAACCACAAATGACATTCGCATCAAACTTTTCCACAGCCCCTTTCTAAGCCATTTCACTATTTGGCTAACAATTACATTTTTTGTTATTCATTTATTTGTTTTACTGTTTGTTTGAAATCTTTGCAAGAATTTTTGTTCATATGCATATTAAATATTATATTAAATAGAACAGTTGTATTTTACTCTGGCTGATAATTGTACAATGTTTTAGATATAACTGATGAAGAATATATAATGATGATACCTGAGTTATTCATTAGTCGATCAACCTAATTTATAGACCAGACAAGGAGTTGAGCTTAAGTTGCAACTAGTTCAGCTATTAAAGTAGCTCAACTAAAGGGATTCTGGCTCAAATCCTATCTTAGAGTAAAGATCTTATCTCGTTCGAAGGTCAACATATTATATCTTATATTATCAATTATTAATAAAACTGACTGTCTGGCTTGCAGCTCAGATATCGCACAGTCTGTCATTTATAGGGTATCTACAACTTAACATCGCCTACTAGCTGCTCTCTTCGTTAACCCATCACTAAATCAAGTGAATGGGCTTATTTCTATAAGCATAACCATATGCTTCGCATTTGGCATCAATTGTCAAGAGCAACTGCTGCCACATTCTGTCAAAGTCCTTGCCCAGGATGTCGGCTCCTTTGTTGATACATTTAACCTCGGACACCTCTCTCGATGTGAGCGACTTTGGATTGCTGCAGTGCTAATCCGCTCAGCTGGCGCACCTGTTAGACTTTCGTCCTTTGTCCGCTAGGATTTCAGGATGTCAGCATGTTGGCTGGACATGTCAGCGACTACACTCAGAGGATTTGCGAGAACAAGTGCAAAGGCGACATGGATAGCGATGGATTTGCCCTTTCGCCGCACTAATTAGATTCTAATGTGCAGCAAAAATTAGGGAGGCGGCTGCTGGGACCCACCCTTGAAGGCGACTTTTGCTTTGCTTATAACTAAATTATAATAGAATTTACGAGTAGTGCGTGCGCGGGCTCAAACGAGTCGCTGCAATGAATCAGAGGCCGCAGATTCAACCCCTAGGCGAGCCTCATCTCACCCCCTGTCAAGGGATGCCAGGGGCTGGGGTTGGATATATTACGTCGGTTACGGCTGCTGGCGGCATATGTTGGCAGTCTTCGGCAGCAGCGGGCGAGCGGAAACCCTTGCCAGGATACTGTGTGCAGCCGCTGCCGCCGTTTGCCTGTCGCTGCCGCCGTTTGTCAGTCGCTGCCGAGTTGTTGCCGGCGTTTGGCGTTTAATTTAATCGGATTTGGACGAACAAAGAAATTATGGCGCCGTTTTGCATTGTTGGCCCAACGATACACACGATAAATGCTTTGTTTTGGCCTAATCTCTGACAGAAGTCAGCATTTGTTTTGCCCACTATAAAATGTGTCCAGATTGTTGGCTCGCTGCCAGCTACACTCAAGCACACTCAAGTCGAGTGGCAAGTGGTGTAAGTGGTTCCTAGTTTTCTCTCAGTTTATACTCGAACAACTATTTGGCAAAAAAAATATCAAGAAAATATGTGAACTTAAGCTGGTATTGTTTTTGGTATATTTATATCTTTTCTTATATATATACATATATTCTATATGGATTGGCTGTGGTATTCAATTTTTAAAAAAAGGAAAACAGTAAAATACGAATATTTTTATTTAACTTTTTCTAACTTCTTTGAACTTTGAATTATACTACATGAATGACATTCTTTGGTAATCGATTTTTATTTTATTTTAAACAAAGTTGATTAAATACTTTATATCTTAAATACTTTATATCTATAAACGCTTGGAAGTAAGAAATGCATTTTCTGTCTTTTATATCTAATAGCAGTCTGCTATGAAGATTTCTAGCCTATTTTTAATGGACATCCAGTAATATATATATAAATGTGGTAAATGTAATTGATGTTTCTCATTCACAAAATTCAGTAGTTCATTAAACGGTTCAGGCTTGCTCCTAAAATTCAGTTTCAGTTCATGAAATTGGGTTTTCGTGATCATGAAAAATGTTTATTTTCTTAAGCCTCTGTCTTTCAGATGCAAATGTAATAATTCTATTAGTAAAAAAAATAGTTTAAAAAAATTAGTAATTTATATACAATTATGTGCCCAAATGTTGACCTACTAACTATCATTAGACAGAAAAGATGAGATAAGAGTGTTGGGCGAAAGTCTTTAAGGCTTCACACCTCCCCCAATATTTAAAATTAGATCATAAACATAGTTTATTACTGGCACTAAAACTTTGACAAGCTACACACTCGCACATAAATATTAATAAAATAGTGTCAATATTTATAAAATAGTGTCAGATAATTGAAGGAATTAGATAATCAATTGGCATTTTATTGGTAACTCACAATAATTTCCCTAACTAACTCTAAAATTTTGTTATTTTCATAAAAGAGATGACATTATTTTAGTAAATTTCTAATAGATAAAAAACTTAAATTTTCCTTAAAAAAATGAGAAAACTTGTTTTTATTCATTAACAATTCATTGTTATTCACATTAAATACGAAACAAAAAAGCCGTCGGTAAAAATGAATAATTTAAAAAATACCGACGGCTTTTTCTTCGGGGGCTTTTACAGTTATGGAAACCGTTGACAAATTTACTCACACAGGCCAATTTGCATTGGATGCTGCTCGTCGATCATTTTGAAGCTTTATTGGAATCGTCAAAAGGTCACATGCACAAATTATTCGCAGATCCGGGTTCAACCCGATCGGTAATTCCTTAATAATACTTTAATTTTTCCTAGTTAGAGTTATATTGCAATAGTTTTTCTCGTCACGGAGTTTTGTTAAAGTTAGATTGAGAATCGCGGCAGATGAACTGCAGGTAAATATGCATCGAGTGTCCTGCGAATGGATGAGAGTGGCCAGCGGGAAAGGAATCGTCAGGCCAGTTACGAAACGCGATGCTTGAATGATTACGGACCTCTGATGTTAATGAAATTTGTTAAAAATCATTTGCTCACTTCGGCCAGACGTGGCCATCGACTGCCGCTCAAAGCAGGAAATTTTCTCAAAATGGAGGAGAAATGCCTCTGTGTGTGCGTGTGCGTGTGTGGGTGCGACCCCCCCAAAACGAGGCAACGCCATTTTATCCGGCGTTTGTAACAACATTTCCTACACCCCCTGCCAGACCATCCCATGTCCAGAGCCCAGTGGGTTTCCCCGCTTTGTGAGATTCGCCAAATATTGACGCATGCGCTCCACCAGGACGGGTTCTCGTTCTCATTCTCGTTCTCGTTCTCCTGGCCATGATTGGAACTCGGCTTGCATTATGGGGGCGCAACGGTTCGTTTTGCTTTTGTTTTTGCACTTTTGACTTTTGTCTTTGTTGCCATTCGAGAATTGTTGTTGTTGCCATTGTTGTTGATGTTGTTGTTGGCGTGCTTTTATTTGATTTGTTGTACGTATTTTGTATTGACAAAGGATGTTTGGCTCGACGATTTTCTGCTGCGACTCAGCACCAACAATAACAACAATAACAACAACAACAATGACGATGACTACAACAACAACAGCAACCGCTACATGAACATCCCTGAAGAGAATTTCCTCTAGCGTCGAATCTATGGCAGGGCCATGCGTTCTTTTTGATTTCTTTTCTATTGTCAAACAATGTTTTAAATTTATTGATTTTTAATGCTGTACGAAACCGTTAGCAAAATTAAAGACTCGGCTTTAATTGCCTCCCCCCTCCTCCTACCGCGCCTTCCGCCCAGCTGTTTTTGTTTTCTGTAGTTGGCCGTGTTAATGACTGATAAATGTCGGCGCGCGCTGCCGACACTTTAAACTTTGGCCAGATGAATTTGGTCTATTTAACGAGCTGGCTGGCTGGCTGACTGGCTGGCCAAAACTTTAATGTCTAAGCTGGAATGGCTGTGTCTCGTCTGGCATGGTCTAGCCGGTTGACTGGATGCCTGCTTGCCTGCCTGCCTGCCTGCCTGCATGCCGGTCTCTTGTTTTCCGAGGGAAATTCTCTTAAAGTTGTAAACGTGAACGTGTTACTTACAATTAGTGCAGGCGGTCGGGCCACTTAGTCGCCATTTACTTTGCGTGGCAGCTTCTTAACCATCCTTTTCCCCCACTCCCAACGCCTTTCACGGTTTGCCTCGTGGCTGGATAATCGCCATAATTATGTGTTGGCTACTTTTTATGATTCATTATCATTGCCGCTGCATATGATGATTAGGATTATGATTTCCATTTTTCACGACTGTGGGCGGAAAAGAAAAATAATTAACTTTTCAGAGAAGGATATTTTGATTAGTGTTCTGTTGATTTGAACACAGGCTTGGGTAGATTTCGAATTTATTAAATAAGCTATAGTCAAGTAAAAGATTAGGAAATGGATTTAAATATAATTATGGAGTGCGTAACTCAGAGAGGGGAATATTTATAATTGTAAAACGTTATTTTTATACTCAAATTGAAGACAATCGGTTCGGCAAAGAAATTCGGGTGATATCTAAATAATCCGTAATCTTCAATTTTTCACGCCTCGCATTTGAAAGACGACAACAGTGGCTGTCGTCAGTCGACCCTCGCTCTTCACACTTCACTCTTCACACAGCAGCTACAAAACTTTTGCCACTTTGTCGGCGGGTAGCTTGGCCATAGACAAGTCAAGGTTTTGGATGTGAGTCTGTCAGCCGAGTTCCACATTGCTGTCGGCGCACACTTGCTCCTGCCAATGACTAAGATTAATTTGGGTCACTGTGCTCCACGGCTGCACCCTCCACTCGCCTCCACCAGGCTGTTCCCGCTTAAAATGTACGCCGGAATTATGAGAGCCTAACTCGTGCCCTTTAAAATAAGTGAACGCAGCTTTTATTATCGCACATGTTTATGCCATTAACAATTGTATATAGTCAATGGGTGTTATAATAATAGCTGTAAAGCTTACAATTCCAATTCATAGAGTATATATGTACATTGTCAATGGTATTTTCTATGCCTAAACTTAATTTGTAATTAAAAGTGCAAATCAGCAACTTTTCATAAACTTCATCGCATAAACGTCGTTCAGGATATTTGTATATTGTGCAATGCTCGAATATGAGTGTGTGTGTGTGTGTCGGTGTCAGGCAGCCAAACAGCTGAAATTGTTTGGGGTTAATTAAGCGCGACATGTGTGGCATTGTGTGCATTTGTGCAGCAACTGTGGCAGCGACTCTGACCCCGACTCCAACTGGCGGCGCACGCCCACAAGTGTGAATAGGCTCCGGCAGCTGGGGAGCCGGGCAGCCGGGGAAGTCGCGCGCTAAACAATGCCCCATAATAGACAAATTACCAGCCGCGTCGGTTCATTATGTTGCAATTGCCACCGCTGATGCATTTATGTTTCTGACTCTCTGCGTTTGAATTGATTTATGAGGCAAGTGGTTCAGGCTCCCATCGGAACCTGTTGAGCTAATCGGGAGAACCAGCAACAACAAATAAATTCACTTATGTGTATTTACTAATGCTGAAAAAACAGTTCCAGAAATCGCAGAATAAGTCAAATATTTGGCATTACAAATTATTGCGATTTTTTGCCTCTGACATTTGCCTCTCAATCCCAATCCCAATCCCTAGCCCGATCCCAAAAGGATGACAAACGCCATGGGGAGTTACGCGTGGCGGCCAAAAAGTAACGCAGAATTATGCATTCGTTGCTGACCAGCACAAGGACCAAGGACCACAGCCGAGAGTGTCCTTGTTGCTATTCCGAGCTGGCAACAGGCCTAAAAAATAAATAAAATCTTTCACCTTAAGGCATAATAAAAGTTTATGGTTGACAATATACATACATAAAGAGGAGGCTGGAGAAGAAACACTGTCCTGTGGTCTGGCAAAACAATGCCTGTAGCTGCGGAAATCCCTGTATGGGAACGTTTAACGCTATTGAAGGATTTCCATTTGGATACCGTAATTCTCAATAAAGGAGTTTAAGGTATGCCTTAACAGTTGACGATTATTTTGTTTGTTTGTTTGCTCAGCACTCGCTTTTTTTTTAGGGTATATCTTAGTCGAGCCCTCGCACTGACTCTCAAAAGCTTCCAAGAACCAGTGATATGCCTTTTAATAAGCGATCAGTTCTTCTCTTCAATGAGCAAAGCTTTCGTTATCGGACAAAAAGTTGTTTATAATACGCCACAATAACAAACATGTGTGTAGGTATAAATGTGTGTAGATCTTAGTTTGTACATATGTATGTACCAATAGGGGCATCAATTATGCAGAGTCATATAAACAAAGCATTTTGTTTGCCGCTATATATGTATATGTATATCATGTTTATCATTGTGACCAAGCAGGTTTATAAGCAGAGCGTTTTTCGCTATTAATGATTGCGCAAAACGTAGCCGAGTTTGTTTTGCCTTAAGTATACCCGATGAGTGGGAGAACGAACTTAATATATGTATATGTATGTACATACACACATATAAGACGATAAGCAACAAAAAGATAGAGAAAGAGAGAGAGAGAGAGAATGACAGTAATACAAAGCGATGTTCCACAGTTATTTGTTGATCACCTTTTTCATTATGTTATACCCTGAAAAATGGGCTGAAAGGGTATAATGACTATCTTGAAAATATATAGGGATGGGAGAAAGAGTGCTCGATCCATAAGGCTTATGTGTATATTATAAATCAGAATAATGCAAGAGTCGATGTAAGTATGAATATCTGTCTGTCTGTCCGTTTGTATAAATATTTTGATACTGATCAATCTTCATATATATTCTTACGTGCTATACACGGAATATATTTATTATTTGTATTCAGCACTATTTTATTAATTATCCATAATCATCTAAGCTAACTTTACATTTTTTACTTTTCCTATTTTTGATACCTCCTGAGTAATTGGAAAGAAATTCCTCTTATATGTGAGTAAGTTTTTGTACACATGAAGAAAGCAAGAATACTTAAAATCTGAGCTCAACAGGTTGTTCTAGGGTATCTTATACTCTGATACCACTCGACTGGAGCATTATTATTTGCTTCGTTTTTTTTTACATATTTGCACATAACGCTGCGCCTATAAAGACGGAGAGAACGTAACATTATTTTTTAGTGTTAGCGGCGCGCTGCTCAGAAACAGTCGCAGTTAATGAAAAATAATAAATAATTGATAATTGTTGTTATTATTAAATATATTCAAATGGCTCTTATCAAATCTACGTTGGCGACGCGACAAATTGCGCTGGTCGGCGCCAGATCCGTTCAAACTGCAACAGCGTTGAATGTGAGCAACAGTAGATAACGGTTTATACACAATTCTAACGAAATTGATTAACTGGAATTTCTCTTACAGCCCTCCGAAGATGTGGCTGCTGGACAAGCTCGCCCGTTTAGTGAAGTTCCACGGCCAAACAAGCTAAAGTTTCTTCTCAGTTTTATGCCTGGCGGAAAGTTTCACGACGTCTCGTTTATAGACTTCACCAATAACATGCGTAAAAGTTACGGTGATCTCTTTATATTACCCGGCGCATTTGGTCGCAAAGATTCCGTGGCCACTTTCAATACCAAAGATATTGAGACTGTGTTTCGCAACGAAGGTGCTTGGCCACATCGCGAGGGCTTCGATGCACTGATTTATTTCCGGGAGCACATAAGACCGGAAGTGTTTGCGGAGAGCAAGGGTTTGATAGCCACGTAAGTAGTCCCCTATCTATACCAAATGGCTCACCGGCTCATCAGAGTCATTTATGTAGACAAAGCGAGGAGTGGGGTAAATTTCGATCGGCTGTGAATCCGGTTTTTATGCAGCCCAAAGGCCTAAAGGTCTACTATGAACCACTGTCCAACATTAACAATGAATTCATTGAACGGTAGGTTTTAAGTATTTGCTAAAACGCAGCTGATTAATAAAGGAATTACAGTATCAAAGAGATACGTGATCCACACAGCCTGGAAGTTCCGGCCAACTTTGAGGAGGAAATGAGTCGCCTGGTCTTCGAATCGATTGCATTGATTGCCTTCAATCGCGAAATGGGAATCATACGGAAGCAGCGTGATAATCCAGATGCCTTAACTTTGTTTAGAACATCACGTGATGTATTTAGGCTTACTTTCAAGCTTGATGTTCAGCCCTCTCCTTGGAAATTTATATCCACACCAACCTATCGCAAACTTATGCGGACTCTTAATGAGAGCGTCGATGTGGCACAGCGCTTGATAGAACAAAGTCGCCAGGACTTAGTGCGACGACAAGAGGCAGGAGAGCAGATCAACCAAGCCAGCATGATGGAGAAAATGATGAACATTGATCCCAAAATGGCACTCGTTATGGGTATGGATGTGCTTTTGGCCGGCGTCGATGGCAGCTCCACATTTTTGTCCGCCCTCTTGCTGTGCCTGAGCAAGCACCAGGATAAGCAGGAGAAGCTCCGGGAGGAACTGCTGCGTGTGATGCCAACCAAAGATACAATACTGAATGAGGAGAATATGAAGGACATGCCCTATCTGCGTGCCGTTATCAAGGAAGCGCTGCGTTATTATCCCAATGGAGTCGGTACCTTCCGTCAGTGTCCGGCGGACGTCACCCTCTCCGGCTACAATATACCCAAAGGTACGCAGCTTTTGCTCGGCGCCAATGCTCTGTTGAAGGATGAAACGTATTTCCCACGCGCTAACGAATTCCTGCCGGAGCGCTGGCTCCGTGATCCCGAGTCGAATAAAAAGATTCAAGTAACTCCGTTTACGTACCTGCCTTTTGGATTTGGACCTCGCATGTGTATTGGCAAGCGCATTGTGGATCTACAAATGGAGACCTCCATTGCCAAAATCATCCGCAACTTCCATGTGGAGTTCAACTACGATGCATCCAAGCCGTACAAATCTCTGTTTGTTATGGAGCCTGCCATCCCGTTCCGCTTTAAGTTCTCCGATGTGGGTAAGTAAAACAAGCCTGAAAGATACAAATTTTGATTCTTGTTGTAAATATGTATATATGTATATCAAGTATAAGGGCGATACCAAATGTTCTTAGACTATAAATGAAACCCTTTTTTTAAACCTTAAAATCTGTTCTAATCATAAAGTTGAAAATGTAAACTTTAAATAAATATTATATGATTATAAAATGAGACGCATATATGTGCGATTGTGTCACTTTCCCATTGAGATACGATATTCGGATCTGGTACTTGTGTACATAGGAGTGTTTCTCTCGAAATTGAATATTAACAGTGCCTGTCGTCAGTCGACCCTGGCATATTTTTTACACAGCACCTAATAACAATAATCACAGCTAATTGCTATTCACTAACTTATCAGTTTCATAACACGAATTTCATCGCATAAACGATGAAACGTGATACTTGCACTGAATACTGTAAACCAATGTGCGTCTGTTTCAGCTAACCATTATATGTATTTATTAATGCCGGCAAAAAACAGAGCCAAAAATCGCTGAATAAATAAAATATTTGGCATTACAAATTGTTGCGATTTTTTGCCTCTGACATCCGCATCCCAATCCCAATCCCTAGCCCGATCCCAAAAGGATGACAAACGCCATGGGGAGTTACGCGTGGCGGCCAAAAAGTAACGCAGAATTATGCATTCGTTGCTGACCAGCACAAGGACCAAGGACCACAGCCGAGAGTGTCCTTGTTGCTATTCCAAGCTGGCAACAGGCCTAAAAAATAAATAAAATCTTTCACCTTAAGGCATAATAAAAGTTTATGGTTGACAATATACATAAAGAGGAGGCTGGAGAAGAAACACTGTGTGGGAGTGTCCTGTGGTCTGGCAAAACAATGCCTGTAGCAGCGGAAATCCCTGTATGGGAACGTTTAACGCTATTAAAGGATTTGCACTTGGATACAGCAGGGAGCGTCAATATTTGCCGCCAGTTGGCTGGATGACTGCATTTCCAATAACCATTACGGAATTGCGAAAATTTGCGCACAGCTTCGCACAGCGGGCAAAAACAAATAGTTTTGCACACTACAAATACAAGACTTCCTTGGGACTGTCCCATTTTAGGGGCGACTCTTTGTGGATGATGGGAATCGAAAAATATCATATCAGAACCAACGTCGGCCGAACTGCAGACTTTCTCCGCCTGCCGCTCAGCATGTAACATCCAAGTGTGGGAGCTCGCCTTCAATTTAGAAGATTTTAAGGCCGATTTGTTTAGCTCAGTAAATTCCTCTCGTGTTCGTTTTGACGATTATGGCAAATCCCTTCTTAAAGGATTTTTACATCATTGTCAGCACAGCTCCATCAGCCCTTTGTATTGCTCGCTGTAAAACTCTTTTTATGGAACATTTATGATAATTTCTGTGCTGGTAGTTCAGATCCTTATTGCAAGCTGAATGCGCATGAGGAAGAAAAATTACACGTTGCTTAAGAGTTTGACCTATCTCTTATTTACTTTTAACTTTTTCAAAAGTGGATCCGAAAATTCTTAATATTTTGATACCTTATTTCGAATATTTGCGTTAATCTAGACCGATTTTCAATTCAGTTTTCAGGTCTCAGGCAATTTATTAAAGTTTCAGATGCAAAAAATTCTGTTGCTGCTGTTTGCAAATGGATCAAGGATATTTACTGAAGGCACGGGCTAGATATTCCTGAGATATGTAAACAGCACTGAATGCAAACAGTTCAAATCAAATAACACACACAAAAACTCTGTAAAAAAGCAATCCACACACAGACACACACGTATACACCCACGCACATCCACGCACACACATACAGGCAGGGAAGATACAGCAAACAAGCGTTAGGAACACAAAATGAGCAAGCGACTAACCTAAGGACAACAAAATAAACATTTTGAACTCGACTGAAATGCGAAAGCGCAGCCCCAAGGACACTTGGGGCATTCGCGCCGCCTGTCGTCTGCCTTCTGCCTTCTTCCTGCTGCTTGCTGCTTGCTGCCTTCTTCCTGCTGCTTCTCGTTGCCATTTGCTGGGCAGAGGGCCGCTTATCCTGTAAAGGCTAAGCGCAAATATTACAAGCATTATATGAATGTCTATGCTTATGTTAGTGTATGTGTGTGGGGGTGTGTGTGAGTGTGTGGGTGTGTGAGTGTGTGTGTCCATGTATTTAGAAGCCAGCAACATGCTGAGCCAACAACAACAACAACAACAACAACAGCAACAACATGGAAAAGAACACCACTCTGGGTGATGCCAACAAAAGTGTAGAAAATCCGACCGAGCACAAAAACCGACTCAGCACATTTCGGAACAACCAAACACGCAGTAAACCCCAACAGCCCACACAGCTCCGACCTCAACAGTAACAACAACAACAACAACAACAGCAGCAGGAGCAGCAACAATAAAAACAACAACAACAAGAACAAGAACAATAACAAAAGCAATGGCATCGCCAGCTCAGGCTCAGCAAGTCATCAGCACATAAAGCTCGAAAGATTATGTAGCCCATGGCGGTGGCAGCCGCACCCACCAACAGCGGCTGCGGAAGTGATGCACGGCTCTCCGATGGGGTAAGTCGGTTAAGCGGGGCAGTGGTGCGGCCTGAAGCCGGGGACCTGTGGTATTAGACGACAATGGAGCATTGGGGTTGGGTATTCCGGCTTGCCTTTTTGTGCTGCTCCTGCTCCTGCTCCAAGCCTTGTGACGTTTGACGCCATGTTTGATGGATGAAAAAGCCATTCATGTTACCAGCTGGGGCGCAGAGGTTGCTCGGTTGGCTGTCGCTCAATGTGTGCCAGTTTGCGTCAGTGTGTGTGAGTGTGTATATGCAAAGATGGCGCAATAGACGTGAAGCAACCACCTCCTGTGGCGCAACTAAATCCTTTTGGATTTTACCCGGCCAGCGGTGTATGTTTTAATGCTCGTTTTATGAGTGTGTAGGTAAACGCTAAGCTGCCACGGATCGTGGCAAAGGAGCTGGCACTGAACGCTTAGCTTTGCCTTTAAAGTGCAAAATCGCTTGTTTTAAGGCACTTATTTGTTATTGTTGTTGTTGTTGTTGCTGTTGCTTTAGTTTTATTTTTGTATTTTTGTATGTGGCACACACGAAGCAGCGCACTATTCGGTGCCCTTTGCCAACTGTCGACCTGTCAGCTGCATGCGAACTAAAGTCAACAGCAAACAGTTGACTCCTTCCTCGACCTCGCTTGACATTTGGCAAATTTGGTTGCATAAAGCGCAGGTGGCCAGGTGGTGCAACTGGCGCCACGCCCAGGTGGCATTAGCATAATTTTGCATAGCGGCAGCTACTTTTGGCCCCGCTCGCATATTTCAGCCAAGTGCTGCATATTTTTGTGTGTGTGGGCGACACTTAAAACTCAAAATGAAGTCGCTCGGCTTCCGGACTGCTTCTGGCCACATGCAAATCCGGCGTGAAAAATGCGCGTATTAATAAATGTGTGTAGATGAGCCACACCCCAAAACTGTGTCGGTGTGTGTGTGTGTGTTTGTGTAAGGGAGTGTGGGGCAGCACTCGTACTTTCAGCTTTTTATTTCCAACTGCTTAGCACGGCAATTTACATTTCAAATTAGCGACTTCATTGCTAGAAATTGTGGAATTACTTTTTATTTTCATTTTCATTTTCATTACGGGGCCTGCTTTGCAAAAGTTTTGATCCTGCGGCTGCGGCTGCGGCTACGGCTGCCACTTGGGCCAACATTTGAACTGTACTCGGACTTGTGGGATTGTAGGATTGTGTGATTGTGAGATTGTGAGATTGTGGGATTAGCCCACTGTCCAGTGGCGTTGACTGCTGCGCTTTTGCTATGCTAATAAATTAATATAAATTCAAATTTGTTTGCCAACTGCTGCCGCCTCAGACTGCCAAAGTGTTATGCTTGTCAAAAAGGCCAAAATGTTTCCAACTTTCATAAAAATCGTCAATGAAACAGGCCCCAACATTAAAAAAAAAAAAAAAAAAAAAAAAATAAGCGACAACTACACGGATGCCCCCTCCAAGGAGCCGCAAGTGTTGGCTGCTTGAATATTCAATGGCTGCTTCCGCACTTCGACTGAAGCTCCACTCGAGCGCTCGAGCGGTTGGTGAAGTGTTTTAATAAGGACGAACGGACTCAAGGCGCTCCAAATGAAGGACAACCAGTGGAATTTCAGTAATCTCAGAAGGCCCGAGTTGCAAATGCTTCCCATTATCTATTCAGATAAATAGAAAACTTAAAGATATGCCATTCCAAATAACGTTTGTAATACAATTGACTGCTTTATGCGAACTGATGTAGCTTGAAATACCCTGTAACAAATTTAATATAAGTGAATTAAAAATTAAATATTTAAAGTAAAGAATTATAGCTAGCAAGTGTAGCCTTACATTAGTTAAAATTACATCAAGATCTGTAAATGATATTCACAACAAAAGCTCAACCTTTATGTTCACAGCTCCGACTGAGTAAATCTACCCTGCCCTTAGCCCACAGGGTATTCAAATCCAGAAAGGGCGCAACATGTAAGGTCTGCGATGTCTCCGGCTCCTTCTCTGACTCCGACTCCGGCTCCGGCTCCGGCTCCGTCGGCTGCTAGGCCAACGCACGTAAGAAAAAATGTACGCGCATTGCTCGAGTATTCGTGGAATTCGATGAGGCTGCATGCATGAGAGTCCTGCCAAGCCAGACGTACATATACCCTTAACATCATTCGCATCCCCCTCACACTCACACTCACACTCTCCCTCACCATCAGCATCACCATCACTCTCACCCCTTCCTTCAGCCTGTCCCGCATCCCGTTCGAGCGAACAACCCTTGCCAACGGTGCGGAACGCGGCATTAGCCACGCGCATTTAGCCGGCAATCATTTAACAATTTACAAATCGATGTTTAAACGGCGCTTGAGCGGTCCGTTTGGGCCAACTTACCGCATCTGCATTAAAACTTTGGCTTTAACGTTAATGTCCTGCCGAAAAGCACACAAAGCTCTGCGTGCTGGCATTTAGAGCCGCCGCCGGGGCCGGCAACCGTTAATGCTCGCCCGACTGTCATAACAATAACGGCATTTTTAGCACCTCATTAAAAAAGAGTTCATATCCGAACATTTTGACTCAGTTGCCGTTTGACTGTTTTCTCCCTCGGCCCCATAAAAGCTGACGTCGAACCGTAAACTTTGCTTTGATGGGCTTATCAATTTTTACAACAATATTTATTTGTATATTTGAGTTGAGCCATTGCAGAAATGTTGCCATTAAATTTAACCCAGTAATGACGATCATTCAATTTGGCCTACGGCCGTAAATGTGGCCGAATTTAATCGATTTATGGCCATTTATAAACGACACGGCTATAAGTTGGGATTACAGAGCAAGTAAAGGATCTAATAGAATATTGCTTAGCAGAATATAAGTTATCGATAGTTATCGATCATGATTTTATTTAATGGAGTCGATGGTATTTAAAGAATCTGGCTTAAATATGATCTTTCTTTTAAGGAATCTTGAACTTTATATAAGTATTAGTTATAAAGATATACAAAGATAGTTAACAAGAAATATAAATATACAAGTCCTAATATTAAGCTAATGAAAACTTATAGCAATAATCAATTATGAATTCTGGATTCTCATGGACAGATCCCATTAAGAAAACCCTTTCGCTTTGTAATCAGCTCACAAATGGTTTTCCTGATGCAATGTGATGATTTCTTTGTGATTTCTGGACACAAATCTCTTGCATAGCAAATTTTATGAAAAAAAAGACTGGTGCAGAGTTTGCAATGCCTCGGCTTGCCTTCACTGGCTGGGAATGGCATTTGGGCCAGACACAACGCTGTGGACCACATAAACAAAGAAGAGTGCTGTGTGGAGCTTTTGCTGTCTTTAACTTTGACTTTATTGTGACAGTTAAAAGCGAAAATAATAGCAGTTAAAATCCCATAAAATGCGTCTTAATCATAAAAATGCGATTATAAAAATGGACGAGGCAGAGGCACAGGCCACCAGTGCAGGCTGAGGCACTGCCACAGAGAACTCTTTTTGCCCCATTTGGCTTTTGCTGTTTGTTGCCTTTGGCTTTTATGAGCTGCACGCTTATGGGCAGCTGCGACTTGGATCCGACTTTATTGCAGTTTAGCCCAGATGATGGGCAGCCGGAGCTGCAGGCCGGTTACCCGGACTTGGCAAAAGATGCGACATTTGTAATTGTTTATTGCGCCGCGGTCGGGATGTGCATGCTTTAAATATGGCTGTGCGCCTGCTTTCCGTCCAAGCCCAAAAAGAGAATTTTTATTAATTGTGCGCGTTTTTGTTTCACACCAAAAACCTTTGCAACTGTTGTGCAGAGGCTCAAAGCGCAAATCCTATAAATTTTTTACTACTTATTTACGCTGCTAAGGCACATTTAGCCATGTCAAGCAATCGCATGGCCGTGCTCGTAAAAGCAAACGAACCCCCTTCCAGCCCCTTTCAGCCCCTTCCAGCCACTCCTCTCACATTGAATCTCTCACCCACAATTCGACATCGACAGCAAATGCCGGCCGTTGTCGTTGTCACTGGGCTCCAGCTCACGGGGGGTGGGGTGGGGTTTGGGGGTACTTTTATTTTTGTGAAATTTCATCACGTTTTTATGTTGTGACCACGTGACGCCAGGGCCATGACTCCGGCTCTGATATCGCCACCCAATGCCATTCAGGTCCAGGTCCGGACCCAATCTCAACTAACGAAGCACAAACAGTCTTTCCGTTAGGTCTCGGACTGGCCAAAAGTAGCGCAAGAACGGACCCACGGACGCACGAACACAACTAAACAAGGCCAGAGCACCTGCACCTGCTGGCATCCCAGCAGTTGGCCAAGCACGTAGAAAATAGAAATGGCAATGGGTATGGCGATGGAAATAGAAGTGGAAATGAAAGTGGAAATGGAAATGGAGCAAATGGCCGCCAGTGGCGCCAGTCAAAGTGCCAGTGTGTAAGCTAGTAGCATTTACCTAGATTGTGCCTGTAAACGGATTTGCAGCGACTACATATTTGGCCACATATTCAGGTTGCTCAGTTTTCTGGCTCTTAACGGTACACAGGATGCCATTGAGGGAGAAAAGGCTTTAACAATTCGTTTCGATTGAATTCTGCACGTTTTCCTTATCTTATACTAATACTCTTTTATAGATTGTGGTCAATCAGTAAATCTTAATGTTACCTTTTAATATAATTAAACGATATTTGGTGTTTAAATTGAGTGTGAAACATTGGACAGACTCTGAAAGCAGACTTTTATGAACATTATGTGACTGGAACTTATTTCAGTATTCTTCGATCTCTCATAGTGAAGGGTTTTCAACTCTTAAATTTAATAAAGGTATTTCCATAAATAGTTGCTAGAAAATAAAATTAGCCATGCATAAACTTTTCCTCGAGTAGTTTCATCATACGAATTAATTTCTATTTTCGAATACCTTTTTGTCTCGTACATATTACTGCAAATAGTTATATAAAATCGCAAAAGTTAAGAACTATACATATGTTAATCAAGATCTAAAAAAAGTCAATTTCAGTCCAATAATGCCGATTTCCTAAACTAAACGTTTGCTTATTAAACGAACACACTTTATAAGGCGTATTGCGGGTGGCAGCGGGTGGAAATTCGTGCCCCATGATTAAAGCAATTGAAAACCGAAGGAAAAAACTAAGCAACACAATATACCGGAGTGCTGGGGATACCCCCAACATTGGCCGGAACTGTGGATGGGTCCCTTCAATATGTTTGCATCGAACCCGGAGCGGCAACAGCTGTTGCACAAACCAGCCGAAAAAAGGAGAAGAAGAAAAATGCCTCGGAACAGTTGTTATAAGCTTAAATTGCCGGAGTTTATGTACAGAATGTCAAAGCTGGTATAAAAGTTCAATAGCAGGGTTTACCATAGTGGGGAGGGTGAGGAGGGATATTTTAAAGGAATTGGAGACCTTGAGAAGGAGAGGTGGAGGCGGTGATGCTGGACTAAAGGTGAGGTGGTCCAGCCATGGAGACATGACTCCAGCCCCATGGCACAGAGTTTTAGCGCGTTGCCCCGACTACCGACAAGCGTTGCGCTGTTTGGCCAACCATGAGGTTGGGTCAGCCGGATGGACGGCCACATAGATGTCCGTTGCCAGCAGTGCCAATGGCACTTATAACAACATTCTTCTATTTGACCACACAACGTGCAATTGGCAGCGGCTACAGCCCCATTGATGTATTTTATGCACTTCCATTTCATGGTCAGAGTTGGCGTTATGGTTTTTGGGGTCCGGCGAGCGACATGTGTGCTCAATGGCGGAGCCAGAGCCAGAGCCAGAGCTAGAGCTGGAGGATTGGTCAAAGACAGAGGCGGAGACAAAAGTTATCCATGCTATCTGGATTTTATTTGATGTGGAGTCCCCATTTGGAGCGAATATCGGATCATCGTTAAAAGGGGGAACATTTTTGGGTTTAAGGACTCAATGCTCGATCGTTCGCTTAAATTGCCGTTCACGTAAACAATTTATGCTCGGTCTTTGCAAATATTTGCTGTTTGTTATTTGTTATTTGCTATTTGCCAGCAAAGTACTTGCATGCACGTCAACAACAACAACAACACCAACAACAACAACAAGAACAACACAAAAAAAGGCACGCGACTTTGTATAAGCGCTGAAAGTATGCAGACTATTTGCAAACATTCAGCACAGTTACTCAAACAAACACGCACACATACACACACATGGGAGATAAATCTATACAACATGCAAAAACTAATTTTCCATCAGCAAAATAAAATACCAAAGTACATCGAAGCGGTTGCCGCTGCCGCTGCCGTTGAAAGGCAACGATAATTTTAGCGCGTTTTTTGCCGCTGCATTCAATGGCTTTTGTAAATGCGCAAATTTTGTAACAAACAATATAAATATACATATATTGATACATTGATGCGTGCAGGCAGCTCTCACTACATGTACATACATATATACATACATGGATGATAGAGGAGAGGAGAGGAGAGAGAGAAAGAGAGAGAGAGGATAGGGGCAGCATGGGCCAGCCGCCTTTTATAAAACACATATTTGAGTCTATTAAAAATGCGTTTAAAATGCTTTCTGTGGTTTTATGGTTAAATTGTAAAATTCAAATAAAATTGATTTTCGCTGCTGCACCCATCAATTGGGTTACCTCCACAACTACCGTTACGCTGGCAACAGCGTATACGTTACGTCAAAGGCGCACTTACTACAGCGGACAGTCCGCCGGAATGAGTTCTAGTTGCAGTCATAGGCTAAACATGGCTTACGATAAAGCGATTGTATAATAAGCTTAGCTTAAGACTATTTGCCAAAAAAAGTACTTTATAAGAAGAAGTATTCTATACTACAAGCTAATATTCTAAACTCCTGCGATCGGGGGGCAAACAAATTGATTTTAATTTAAGCTGCTAAGCACATAATCTACGAGTATTAAGTCACACGTACTATGCAGCACTTTTTTTTGGCACCACTGTGCTTAAATTCTTGCATATAGCACCGCTGACACCGCAGCCAATGTCAGAGCAGAAGTCGAAGACGATTGCTCAGTCGGGTGGCTCAATGAAACATGCAACGTAATTTCCATGTGGGTAACCAGCAATTTCTGGCATGTTACATTTTTCAACATCAACAACTCCGACAATATGGCGGCGCTACTCCAACCACACATACACACACACACCCACACAAACGTACATACACACAGTCATAGAAATACACACGTACAAGCTGCGTCAACTGTAGCTCCTGCAGCAAGCAGGACGAGATGAAGGAGCAGTGGATGGCGCATCCAAGCGCGAGCACTACAAGAAAAATTGTAAGTGAAGCGTATAAAATATTATTTTCTAATGCTCGCCGACACACAAAGCTGGCTAAGGAGCTGGCATTGGGGCAAGCGAAATGGTTAAAAGCTGAACAAGTCGAAAGGCCAAAATGCTGCAGAAATCAAGAAAAATTGTTTAGAGCTGCAGCTGGCTGCTGTTCGCGGGCTACTTGGGCTTCATCTTAATCCATCTTAGTCTAGTCTAGTTGGCCAGGACTGGCACTTGGCAGCGGGCAGGACTTTGAAATGTTGCCAGCCAGCAAAACGAGAAGCACAAATGTAAACACAAAACCAAATTATTGTGCAGCATTTGTTCTTCCTTTTCTTTAAGATGCTCCCAATTTCTGTTTCTTTATTTTTTTCTTTTTATACCCTCAGCCCATTAAAAATTGGTAAATGGGGTATTATGATTTGACGAGTTTTTATGTAACAGGTAGAAAGCAGGAAGCATAAAGTATACATATTCTTGATGAGGATCTACAACCAAATCGATAAATCTCTTTGCAAACGTACGTCCGTCTGTTAGTCTGGATGTAAGAAACCGCTGATCTCAGGAGCTTTAACAGCAAGAGACTTGAACATTTATTTATTGGCTTTTCTAATAGACGCGCAGATGAAGTTTATTTGGGAAAACCGATAGCTCTTTCCGTTTGCTTGTTATCGATAACACGTTTAGTTATTCGAGCATGTATTGCAAGTCTTAAGAGCGAGAATTGCTAAACATATAGTAAATATTCTATTGAAGAAGATAAGACACATTTATAATATTTCAGATTTCGCATATTTCCCCGAATTTCCCCTAAAATCGATCAAAACTAATTTATGTACGAGGGTTTGACTGCTAGGATCGTCAAGCTTGGCATGCAGCAGGGTATCTTCTGTTTGGCCACATCCGACTAAAGTGTTCTTACTTGTTTTAAATTTCGTTATTTGTGTGTGTTCATGGAAAAGCGCCTTAAGTTATGCTGCCAGTTTTTCATTTCGTCTATTCGGTACAATATTTTTTGTAATAATGTTGCCTTGCAGCGAGCGCGTTGCAAAATGAAATGAATTGTGAAAAATGTGCTCGTGCTCGGCCCGGTTTTTTTCTATTTTTTTTTTATTTTTTGTATTTGTCGTTTTCTGCTTGGTTTGAGTTGCCTGAAACGTGGCTCAGTGGCTTCTGGACTGCCCGCTTTCGAACTCAATTACATAAGCGCATCGTACACACTCACACACACAGACACACACTAGCAGAGTTTGGCGGTTTGTAATTTTCAGCAAATGGCAAGTCACATGGCCCGCGGCGGCTGTGAACTTCGACCTCGCCTTGCCACTGGTCCAAAAATCACGTAAAATGTCAAATTGGTGAACGTCAAGAAAATGGCGCGTTTGTTTTGTCATTCCTGCTTTCTTACCATTCGCCTTATCTACTATTTTAACGCGCAAATATTTTTATACACCCTGTACACTTCAAATAACACTAGACGGGCAGGACAAAGCAGAGAACAAAATGACAGAAAGTTAAGTAAAGCCGATAAATGTCAGATTTAATTTTGGCTCTTAGTTTATATTTATTTTCAATTTACAATTCACGTACAAACTTATAATTTTCTCTCTTTCGTCATATTTTATATGCATTACAGGGTATTTGCATGTTATGCATTCCTGGTCGAACGCCTTCATACTTGTTTTCTGCTCGACTTGTGTGAGCCCTGGTGGATTTTGGCCCACTCCGCATTTCCGCAGCGCTTTCAGCATTCAAAGCACACAGCAAAAATGCCAACAATCCAAAGTTGAGTTTTCTTTGGAATTTGTTGGCGTTTTCTTTTTTCCGTTTCGTTTTTTTTTTCTTGTTTTTTTTTTTCGTTTCATTTTCTTTTCCTTGGGGGCATTTTTTTGCGTTTTTTTTTGACAACTCTGCTTGGGAGGCAACATGCGCGCGCCACATTGACAATTGCTTATTTGTGTCTATGTGTGGCTCAGTGTGCGTGTGTGTGTCAGTGTGTGGGTGTGTATGTGTGCGAGTGTGTGCGTGCTTGTACGTGGGGTGGCGCTGCCACAGTTAACATGTAACTTCAACGTCAAGTCAAACTGATGTTGTCGTCGTCGCCATTTTGTTTTCAGCTGCCGTTTCCATTTTATTTTTTTTTTTGTTTTTTGTTTTTGGCTCATGGCTGCCTTTGGGCGCCTTTGTTTGGGCGTTTCGCTTGTCTTGTCTCCGGCTGTGGCCGTTTTGTATGTTTGTTAAGTTGCGCAGCGCTACGCATTCCGTTGGTATTTCACCATTAATACTTGTCTACTTAACGGTAAATTACAGACATTAAATGCACGCACACACACAGCAAGACAAATGCGTGTGTATGCACATATCTTTGACTGTATTCTACGTTTCTCAAGCAGTCTTCACTTGCTTCTTTGTTTCTGTAACTGTATGTATGTGTGTGTGTGTGTGGGTGTGTGTGGGTGGGTGTGTGTGCGTGGGTGAGTGCTTATTTGTTGTCAGTACGCGTCAAACATTTGAAAACATTTATTTTAGCCCCTCTCTACAAATGCTACATTTCTCGTATAACACCACTGACAGTTCTTTGCTTTTCCCATTGCCTGTTTACGAGCGTCTCTTTTGTTTTCTTTTTCCCTATTTCTTTCTTACTTCAATTTTATCCCTGCCGTAGTTTGGTTTCTACTGCTGGTTAACAGCTTCTTGTCCTACGCTCAAGATGAATGGAAAGCTGTGTCCAAATAAGCGAACTTTCTACATATTTGCATTTACTAAGCTTCAGGCAATTGTTCCGATTTCAATCAGGTCTAACGATTCGAAACTGTTTATTTGATTTCCGTAAATTATTTAGTTTACAATTTGAAGTTTAGTTTTAGTTTTTATTCATTCTAACAAATGCTTCAATAGAAATTTCTTTAACAAAATCTTTGAAACTCGCTTTTTGCACATTGTAAAATTCTTTAAAGCCAAAACTTGTTTGAGGGCACAGCTAAATACACAGCCCGAAAATTGGGGGCCATTTCCTTTGTATTTAATTTCTATTTCAACAAAAGTAAAACAATACCAAAAATCAAACACACAAAGCAAGTGAAAGGTGATGCAGCTCGGTCTCTGGACGGGCGACGGATCGTGGGAGGCGGGGCGTTGGGGGCGGGACTTTTCGAATGGGGCGCCCAACTTGCGAAATACTTTTGTGTAACTTTGGCTGAAAACTTTATTTTGTGTATTATATATCCTGTTAACAATATACTTCAGTTTTTCTGCCGTTGCCTGCTGCCGCTTCAAAGGCAGGCAGAGCCAGAATAACAAAAGCCAAGAGTCACTTAGCAGCTCGTATGTGTGTGTGTGTGTGTGTGTGTGTGTGTAAGTGTGTGTTGGTATGCGTGGGAGTGCGTATGAGTGTGAGTGCGGTTTCCGTTAGCCAACAGTCTTAGTAGGTTTGTCTCGTGCTGAGCACTTGAGCTGAACTGCTCAAGCTTTTCTTTTGTTTAAATTTTGGTTTGTGTCAGCAACCACATGAACGTACGCACACACATTCACACTCACACTCACACAAACACACACCCACACATATACAGACAACCCGCTATACAAAGCAAAATTGTTTTAGAAGAAAGTCAAAAGTCTTGCACACCAGCTAGGCAAACAAACAGTGGGCTGTGGCTCTGAAATAGGCAACCGGGCTCAGTGGCTGGGACAAAAGTTGTTCAAACTAAACAAGTCATGTACATTGTAATACCCTATTCTCCCAGTAAGCAAGGCGTATATGCACTTGTACTTTACAGTTAATTCAATGATATGATACATATATAGGCTATGTACTTCACTTAACAATTAAAGGGTATTCCGGATTTATATGTCTGCTTGCCGTTACTGTAGTGTATGTGCTTCACACATCCGTTTCCGGCAGTACGTTGCATACCGAACATACACACAGATATATATGTATGTGTATCTATATACATATATGTGTGTACGTATGTGTAATTACCATACACATGCGTGAGAGCCGTGTCAAAAGCTGTTTGGCCGTGTCACGCTCTTGTCATTTACATGTTTGCTCAGGAAATTTGCATTTGAGCCTCGCGAGCACTCATTCAGATTTACGCAATTCACTTGAGGCGCCCCAAATGGGGCATGAATAAATTTGTATACTCAAAGGTGTAAATAGGTGAGGAGCTGAGTGCAAGAGCCTCGCAGCTTTGGCACAAATCACTGTCTGGCTGGTTGCCTGGCAGCCGGGAATGAATGGCCATAAATACCAAATTGACACTATTACACGTATTACACAGGAGCAAGCAGCCAGCAGTCAGCAGCCAGCAGCCAGGTGCCCCGCCCACCGGGGGAGGGGGACAACTATCTTTTATGGGCGCGTGTGCGCCTTAATGGACACCTTCCAGATTAATTGCCGACGGCGCAGCGACGTTGGCGGCCACATGAACCGCAAAAAGAACAAAGCACTAAGCCAGAGTCCTGGCCGTCTGTTTAACCAGTCGAAGTCACGTGTCAAATAAAATGTCAACAAAACAATTGAGTTATTTATTTGGCAATGGCGCAGAAGAAGCTCCGGCGAGGCGTTTAATTTGAGCAGCTCGCTTACGGAGGAGCGTGTGCCATGTATTTAAAAATCCATTGGCGGTCACTCGGCTAATGCCAGGGAGTTACTTTGTCAGGCCGTCGGCTCAAGTGTTGAGTTCATTGCAATGCACGGCGCAAGGCGCAAGGCACAAGGCGCACGGCGTACAGCGTTCGCAGGACACCAACCCCGGCCATACATCCGCTCCGGGGCCCAAAACAACGGACACGTGCGCCTAGTGCTCGCCTTGCTGTGTGTGTGCGTCCTTGCTTAGGGCTGCCTGGCAACTAGAAAATCATTTAGCGGCAGCACCGGGATTAGCCGATGACACGCGTGTCGTAGGTTAGCGCCCATTCGCAGTCCCCCCACCACTCCCCCTCCGTGGCTGTAATGCCTTAAAGCCGAGCTGCTCAATTGAAATGAAAATGATATTTGCACAGGCCTAGCCGCTGGCTGGGGGTGGGCGTGGGGTAGGTGAGGTGGACACACAGGGAGACGAACGCAATGCGCATCCTTTTTGGCTTTCGCTGCTAAGCAAACACAAATAAAGACCTTTGATGTGAATTTATTGGCAATGGCCAAAACTACAAGCACCATTGCTTAGTGGGTGGGAGTGTCGAGCGTATCAGAGGCGTGAGAAACGACTTTCGCTCTCCTCCTCTTCCCTTCTCTTTCCCTTTCCTGTGGAAATTTGCACAACAAATGTGTATGAATTTTGCTGCATAAATGAGGACTGTGAGGACGAGTGTGTCCATTGAATATGAAATAATTTATGCATTTGTATGCGCATAATAAATAACTGTTAAATATATTCTTATATCTATATAAATAAATATGTATTCATGCATACAGCTATGGACGTGATAGTTCAACTTTGACATTGTCCCCGAATGAAATTTGATATTGTAATGTGTTTGTGTTTCATTTAAAACACATTTCTACTTATTGCAGCCTCAATGTCATTCGCCTGCCTGCCTGCCACGTGGAAATTATGAACAGCAGCCGGAGCCGGAGTCGGAGTCGGAGCCGGAGCTAGAGTCGGAGCAGGAGCCGTCGACAATGTCAGAGGATGTCATAAAATGAAATGTGGAAAACACAAATGAAATTGGTTGCAAGTCCAAAGCTGCCAGCCACGGGCATAAATTATGTAAATGCACCCACAACCTTCTCAAGCTCAATCGCTATAACTTGCTCGACTCTGTAGCATAGTGTACACTGTGCACTGGCAACTGGCAATTCGGGGTCGAGTTCGGGCTAGGCTTTGGCCCATTAGGTCCACCACACGCGGCAAGCTGCTGTTGAAATTTCAACAGCATGTTGCGGCCCAGCTACAAAACCGTACTCTCTCAGCCCCACGTCCCGCCCCCGCCCCCGCCCCTTTGGCCCAAAAAAAGGTCAACATTTTACGGTTGATTAAAGTACGCAGTGCTGTTTCTGTGGCTCTGGGCTATGGCTTCGTCTCTCAAACCCGGCCTCCGACTGGCGCCCAAATTGTTTAAATATTTAATGAAGTGCATAAAAATAATTTACAAAAATATTTCATGCATTTTTGGTCGAACAAAAAATGGCTGAAACACGCATTTTGTTTCGCCAGCTTTTTTTATTATTCGGCTCAATATATATAAATATATATCCATATATATATTTGTCTACATATATATGTATGTGTATGTTTGTTTTTGAGTGTGGGTGTGTAAGTATTTTTGTCAAAATATTTTTTTATTGTACAATTTATTTGTAAAACCGCCAAAAGGCAATTTGTGCATATTTGTTAATGGAAATTGTTAAAATGGCTTAAAGCATTTGGCCCAAATGGACTGCCCAATGTCCGCCTAATTGAGTGAATGGGGCTAAAAAGCGAACAGAAAAGGACACACGCAAAATACATACAAGTTTTTTTTTTCTTTATTATTGTTGTTGTTGTTTTTGTTATTATTGTTTTGGTTCATTTAGAGCAGAAGCCAGAAGCCGCTGTACGGCTTTCTTAGTCTCCGGCGTACGGTCAGGTCCTTTTATTAAAACAAAAAATATTTCAATTATTTCTGGCTAAGCCTTTGCGGACGTAGGTGTTAATTTGGCTAATTTCATTGTGGGCACAAATATTTCAGATTATTTATATAAAACAATTTGCGGCCCAAAACCAAAACCTTTGCCAAAAAAAAATCAAAAAAAAAAAACCAACCACCGTCTAAGGCCGGGACCCGGAGTGTTACACAATCTTACATAAGAGAATACACGAGCGTGTGACAGATTGTCCAAGTAGGGTGCAGCCGCTCCATAAAAAGCGTAACAAAAGCGAGTGGCACATAAATGACAAGCCAGTTTGTCCTCGAACTGGGATTCGGACACGGATACGGAGTTGGAGTTGGAGTTGGAGAAGGAGACAGAGTCGGAGTCGGAGTCTGACCGGGTGGATGGTGCAACAAGGTGGCTGAACAAGTGACGGCCTTCCCTTGTTTTTGTTATTTTTTTTTTTGTTGCTGTTGTTGTTGTGTTGGAGTGATTTTATGGCGCAGAAAATTGAATGATTGATCGCAGAAATAGGCGCAACTAATTAATTTATGTCTGTGACAATTGGGCGTTAAAGTGGGCGTGGCTGGCGGCCACCTGCAACGAGCGAACGCACGTGCATGCTGCTGCTGGTTGCGTCTTACTTTCTTACTTTTTATTTTTATTTCAGTTTTTGTAACACATTTGATTTGCATAATTTGCAACTTAATTTAAATAGATTCAACGCACTTTTCACACACGTGTGCCACATTTTTTGAGCTTTGCCTTGCGCAGTAACCGCAATGCCACATTTAGCATTCCACACTTTGCGGTTCACTTCATTTTTGTCATTAAGCCAAAAACTTGCCAGCCAGCCCCCTTGTGGGTGTGGGTGTGGGTGTGGGCGTGGCAGCAGCCAGTTTTAAGCCAGCACTGGCAACGGCAACGCCCATCGTGAAGACGTTGCATAAACCATCGGCTTTTGGCTCGGCATTAACTTTCGCTCTGGGCGCGTGTAGTTTTCATCCACAGTCGTCGTTTCATCCAAGTCTTTGAAACTCAACTAATTTATTCATGACATCATCATTAGGATGTAACCTTTTGATCCTTTTTGGCTGCTCCGTTCATCCGCACCTTTAGCAGGAGCTGCTCTGCCAGCACGGTTGCCAGCAGCGAGCTGTTATTTATGTTTATTTTGCGTCGAGCCAAGACATTTACTTTGTTTATGTTGCCGTCTTTGTGGCGCCTCGAAACTCGTTGCAAGGAGGCAGCCCAAGGGCTGTGCTTTAATTGGCTTACTCGTACATTAGTTTGCCGAATGGGTTTCCTTTTGCACCACGTCTGAAGCGTGGTACTATGAATTTTAATGAGTTTAATAACATTTCATCCTTTTCAGCATTTCGGTTGCCTTAAAGGACTTTTGCCAAAACTTATTGATTCTTATGGAACATGTATTTATTTTTGCACTATCATAAGCTTATGGGCCTGAGTTTCTAGACCAACCAACACACATACACACACACACACACATACAGATATGCCAATGCAAATGTTTTCGATAAAGGATAAATATTTTGTGTGATATGGATTCGATGTGAGTCATAAAGGATAGCCGAAAAGCCGGATCATTAAAAGTGATTTGCAGGCAAGTTGCAACTGTAATATGCCTTAAAAGCTGCCTCTGCCTCATCTGTTTGCATACGAGTTGTTAATTGACTTTGCAGCACTTGCTGCCGCAATTGCAGTTGCATTTACTATTGGAAAACCGTCTGAGTGGACATCAGCAGCCTTTTCTGCATGTATGTGAGTGTGTGCGTGTGTGTGTGTGTGACTGCTTGCATCAGTGGTCAAAAGTCAACAGAGGCCGTCACAAAAGAACACATGACATGCAGCCAACATACAACGTGCAACATGCAACATTCACTTCAAGTTCATTACAAAAGTCACAGCACAGACGCACAATTGACAGAGGACGAAAAGCTTGCAACGTGGCAACGTGCTGCAAATTTACATTTACATTGAGTGAATGATTTCCGGAAGCAAGCTGCATATGTGGACAGTGATACTGATTGATTTCGACTGCATATGTGTGTGTGTGTGTGTGTGTGTGTCTGTCTATCTGTGTGTGTGTGTGCTTGGCCGTTGTCCATGCGGGAGCTGCTGGAAACGAGTCTAGCGTAAAAACCACGAAACATATTTGGTTTGTCATTGGA
Organism: Drosophila pseudotalamancana; assembly: GCA_037075185.1. NCBI lineage: Eukaryota > Metazoa > Arthropoda > Insecta > Diptera > Drosophilidae > Drosophila > Drosophila pseudotalamancana. The sequence continues at coordinate 200,693 of JBAMCK010000007.1, read as the reverse complement.
TGCAGTGAAGCGCACGCTCAATGGACCGAGCCTCTGGTCCACTGGTCCACCGGTCCACCGGTCCACTGGTGCGGTGGTACAATGGCTGAGGATGCGGTGGCTGCTGGGGCCTGCCGATGGAGCGCCAAAAAGTGGCCAGGCTCATTGACATTGGACGCACGCAGGCAGAGTGCTTCAGCTTCTGTTTCTTTGCATGTTCGTGCGTGCATGGCAAGTGGCGATGGGAAACTTCAATTGGTCGTTTGCCACATGTGCGAGTGTGTGTGTACATATGTGTGTGTGTGTATGTGTGTGTATGTGTGTGTGTAATACGTGTGTGCAAGTGTCCGCTTAACTGTTTTGCACTGCTGTCATGTTGATTTTTTCTCTGCAACACTTCGTTTGTGATGGCTTCCTCTTTCTCAGTCTTTTTGTTCCTGTCCTCGTCCTTGTTGTTATTGTCCTTTCGCTTTGGCTGATGTGTGCTGTGCGGTTACATGAGAGACTGTACGTGTGTGTGCCTGTGTGTGTGTGTGTGTGTGTGTGTGTATTTGTGTGTGTTTGTGTGTGAGTGTGTCTTTCTATGTGTGTACTTTCATATCCTTGTGTGCATGCATGTGGTGAGTGCTGCAATGTCCTTGTGCAAACTTCCCGCACTTTGTCGTTGCTGTCGTTGTCCTTTGCTGCTTTCATCGCTTCCTTGTCCATCTTCCCAACCTTCCCTCTTTCGTCCGACTGCTTCTCTCGTTCTGGTAGTCACTTTGTTAGTTGTTGCTGCAGCTGCTGTTACTGCCGTTACTGCTGCTGCCGTTACTGCTGCTGCTGCTACTGCTGCTGCTGCATATTGTAGCCGAACTAGTTTGCTTGCTGCTTTTCAGCCACTTTTTCCATTTTTAATAAGTGGCTCGTACATTCGGCATACGCCATGTTGTCGCACCAGCCATCAGCTCCGTGTTACTCTTCTTGTTTTCGTTGCTCACATATCCTGCGGTTGCCCGAAACATGGCAGCAGAGCACTAAACACACACACACACACACATGCATATCCTGAACACATTTAAATGGAGCGTAAGATTAGAGTGCGATATAAGAGCTAAGCTGAAGGATGGGTATTCGTTCCCCACACTTATTTTACTGATGATCTATATATAAGAATTTATATGGTGTATAGGTATATGTGTTTGACGTATGCGATTTAAGTTTTGTAGTTCGATCGCATTTTAATAGCATTTTAAGCCAGTCTTCAGTAATTATAAGACTTTTTAGTGTAAACAGAGTATTGTATAAACACTTTATACAAATATATTTACGTATTTTTATATCTGTGAAATAAATTTGATATTTTAAATAATCACAGAACTTTACTGTAAACAGAGTATTGTATCTACGCTTACACCCGATTGCATATTAAACAACTATGTTTATATATTTTTATACCTGTGATCACATTTTAAGAGCATTTCAAGCCAATCCTCTGTAATTACAAGTTTTTCACTGCAAACAGAGTACTGTAGATACGTTTACACCCGATCACATTCTAAGCAAGTATATTTATATTTATATCTCTGTAATTCAAGTTCCATATTTCGAATAATCACAGTTTGAGAGCATTTTATAAAAATATTCACTAAAAATATGTCAAGCAATGATATGTGAGCTACTTATAGGCCAACCTCTAAAAATTGATAAATTAAGTCAATGTATTTTGCAAGCAATAAAAATCTTCTTACGTACTCTTGCACATGTTTATTGTTAAACTGCTCACAATTGAATAATAAATTATGAATGCGTTGCATTTACATTCACACATCCTCAACAGCACTTGTCCTCGAGTCCTGCATGCGTAACTTGAACTCAAATTAGGAGCTCGCATATCTCATACATCTCATCGATGTGATCTTCACGAACATCAAGTGGTTTGTTCCCCGTTTTGCTTCGCACAATTGCGTCGAGTGGCGCGTATCTGAAAGCGATATCTGTCAATAAAAAACGCTCGAGGGCAGAGCGAGGATACACACTCACATACACTCACACACTCACACACTCGCACACTTGAAGCGTGGCAGCGCGTGGCGGTACTTAATTGTTAAACATTTTGTAACATTTCGCGTAGATTAGCATCGCAAAAAACGGACTTGGGAAGGGCCTCGGAGTCGGGGTGCGGTGCAAAGCAAACAGGTCGTTGGCCAGCAATCGAAAGAGGATTCCGTCTACGGACCTGGCTGTCTGTGGACCCTGGCCTGAGGCACATGCTCGGCGGGTAGTTTGTTTGTTGTTGGTGTTGTTTTGATTGTGATGCGCGGATAATCCTCGAAGCGGCACGTGAGTCCTGTTTATTTGTTTGTTTGCCTATTGGCTCGTTCGCGTCTCTAGGAAGGTGTAATGCGTTAAAGGCAACAATGGCCACCAAAGGCACCATCGATGGCAACCAGCGCGTGCTCCGAGCACGCGCCATAGATTTTTCACATGGATAAGCTTTTGGTTGGCGACTTCGTGCTGGGCTCTTTCCCATTTTCCCGGCCCGCGAATGAAAACTTTTCGAGACTTTGAAGTTGAAAGCATCGCGTTGGCTACTTCAACGCACACACACACACACACACACACACACACACCAACACCCACGGGCGCATGTGTGTGCCTCCTGGCCACAGTTGTTGGTCGCCATTTCGTTAAACGTTTTGGCATGTCCCTGCGGCCATTACTCGATATATGTATATATATATATGTATGAGTATGTGTGTGTTGGCACCCGTTTTGTCTGAAACATTTTTTCTAATATTTTCGGCGACTGCTGCTGACGCTTTTTGCGCAACCATTTTGTTGGCCCTCTGGTCCAACTGGCCAGCATTCAATGGGCCACTGGAAGTCGCATTTTTCGCTGGCTTTGCCCTTCTTATGTCTCGCTTTTTGGCACTATCCCGACTATTCGGCGCAGTCCTCCTGCCTGCCTGCTGCTGCTGCTGCTGCTGCTGACTGCCAAAAACCATATCCTGTGCGCTATTTGCTTTGCCCGATTCCTATTTGGCCCGCTCGCTCCAACGTGTGTGTGTGTGTGTGTGAGTGTACGTGAGTGTGTGTATTTCTAAGTATGCCGAGCATGTAGCTTTTGGTATTTATGACTATTGTCGGAAAGCAAATATTTGTCTGCAGCGCATAAAAACAACAGTTAAACGAACGGGCTACGTAAACGGAATATGTATGAGATAGCCCCGTATATATTTATGTGTGTACATGTGTGTGTGTATATTGGGTATTTGTTGTTGTGTTTGTTGCTTTGTCGCCAGCTATAGTAGGCAATAAAAACAACTGCGAGTACAACAAACATAAAAGATTCCCAGCAAAAACTACTGCCAAAAAATACGTATTTGCTTTGGTATTTTTTTTTTTTTTATTTTTTTATACTCTATTGGTCAGTATTTAGATGCTGCAGGGTCCTAATGCTGACCCCAAAGATGCTTTGGCTTTTATCGGCCATTGAGTCTCCTCCATGACATGTGGATGGGCACAAATTGCAGTCGTAAAGAACTTGTCTGCAAAATCAGTTTTACTGACTTCATAAATAAATTTTAAAAATATTAAAAATTTTATTTACCTACACAAAAATTTGTTGTACTTCAAGAGATATTTTATAAATAAAAATACTTTGCTTTTGTTTCAATACCTTTCAAATGTGAATAATTTATTAGATTTATTCTTAGTACATTTTACTGTTTTCCCAATACCCTCTGATTATAAAGGATTTATCTAAATCATTTAATCGCACATCAAATTGACTGGGAATCGCAGCAGGCTCTCGGCGCACATACCTCAAAATCGTTCCCAAGGGCTTGGGCAAACATCAAATGCTACGTAATGACAAATTTTAGAGGGCGCAGATTGGCCATGAAGTGCGCGCGGAGTTGGAGTTGGAGTTGCGATTTGTTTGGTCCACGAGCAATTTGTGTAAATATTGAAACTTTGAGCAGGCAATCGCCACAGCATCGGAAAATCAAAGATTGTGTGGCTGATTGGAGCTGGGAACTGGCAATTGGGAACTGAAAACTGGGAACTGGGCTCAGGGGCTCAGGGGTTGTTTGCTTACGTATCTGATGGATCTGAGAGCTGCCCGCCCTCAATATTTGATGTTTGCCGTTGCAGACTATCCAACTATTCTTCACAGTTAAATAATATGAGAGTCGCCCGGAATTGGATTTTCCCATTGATAGCTGTCATTCGCACCCACTGGCGGCCAAGCAGAAGGAGATTGAAGATGGAGCCGGAGCTGGGGCAGGAGGTGGCGCAGTGAACCAAGAAATGAGCAAAAATTCAAATATTTTTCAAATTAAACTTAAAAACACTTGACTTTGCTAAGCGGCATACAGCTTTTTGTTAGCCAAAACGGTTTTTACACTTGACTTCAAATCGCTCAAAGGCCAGTTGGCCAATGCCAACTCCAAAGCGTTTGTATGCGTTTGAACCAACAACAGCAGCAACTAGAGGGGAAAAAAATGTGTGTATATATAGGTCGGTAGTAATGGGGGGGCGTTCCACGAGAATTGGCGGGTTACGCATCAAAAGCCCTATGAAAAATGACCAAAGCTGGCAGCGCCAAATTGAAAGCAAGAAAAAATATGGCTGAAATGTTGCTTTTTCAAACGGCCAAATAGCCAAACTCCTGCCCCGCTGACTTGGACCATGGCCATGGCTATGACGATGGCGATGGCGATGGCGATGCCGATGACGATGATGATGACTGCGCTTGGATGGCCCCGTTGGCGCCGTCCATGATGAATGCGCCACGGCCCACAGCGAGTTGGTGGCGGGGGAAAGCGCTAACATTCCGCGTCCGCAGCGCAAATGAAATTGGAAAATGTGCCGGCAAGCGAAAAAAAAATATGAGCAGTCGGTGCAGACGGATGGCCATAATAGCCGGCCAGCAAAATGAAAAATAGTCAAGCCGAAGCCGAACGCCAACAATTTGAGCAGCCATCGATACGCAGCGGCGACCGTTTGAGCGTTTGAAAAATAATTTTTATGCGTTTATGGTTTATGCGGCGCTCAAAGTGCGCCCATATGAATTACGAGCCCAACAATCCACAATCCACAATCCACCGGATTGTCAGTGGGCCAGCAATTTATTGCCGCTTCGACGCACACTAAATGAATATTGGCCAGGCCAACACGTTGCCAACCTCCCAGCGCTGGCAACTATTTGATTTTGGTCTCAGCGTATTGCCAATATTTGTATTTCGCGTTTGTGTTTGGCTTTCCCAAAACAAAGAGTGAGAAGCCATCGTTTTCAATTTGACACTCGCTGCAGATACGTTTGCGAGTATATGTATGAGGAGGATATGAGAATTGCTGAAAAGTTCACACCATAAAGGCTGTGTTTTAATTATGATCCATCCAATCATTGGAGAGCTGGCGTGGCAGACAAGTCGTTTGTAGCATCTAATTATAAACAAAACAAAAAAAGCTAAAATGCTATTTCGCAAGTTAAACAAAACAAATGCGAGTGCGACAACAAACAGAATAAACAGACATCGAGAATGCAGCTCGACGTGCACTCCCACAGTCTGGATACAAAACAAATCGCAATTCGAATCCATATTGAATCCCTATATGGCTACGAAGTTAATAATATTTTCGATTCAAGCAGTTGCTGGGGCCTTGTATGGGAGTGCATCAAAGTTGACATTAAGCAAACAAAGCGTTTTATTCAATGAGAGAGAAACGCTGGCCGAAAGTGAATTGTGCACACGCTGCGCCACTTCACATACAAACACACTCACACTCACACACACACATATATAGCGACTGTCTGTCGAGCAGACAGCGTGTCTGTCAGTGCCGCTAGAGCAGTACACAAAATGGGAAACTGGAACGGGTTCCGGTTCTAGATCGGGGCTGTTGACACAACTCCGCACACCGGACAGGAACTAATTTGGCAGCAGCGCGAGAGCGAGAGCGAGAGCGAGCGCGAGCGCAAGAGTTCCTGAAACTGAAATCTAAACATCTGCAAAATTACGCGCATAAATCCTTTAACACTTTTGTTTTTGGTCGCGGGCATTTCTGGAGGACTTCTGGACTTGGGGGTTGCAGTCGCCACGCACCACGCAGGGGCTCGTCAAATTAGCCCACTTCAGGCTGTGGCATGCAGCGCGCTCATAGCGGGTGCAACTACTGCAACGCAGCCTTTGTTTACACACTTTACAAGGCCTCGCAGTGTCCTTTTTTCCCCATATATTCTATTATATTTCACTCTTTTTTTTCTTTTGCCTGCCCAGCACGCGTGTTGCTGATGGATCTCCCCACGCTCCCTCCCTCACTCCCTCCCTTTCGCTCTCGTTCAGTCATATGCAGCTGCATATTGGTGTTATTGTTGCCAAGACGTTGGACGGCTATGAAAACAAAATAAAAATAACTTGGCCTACGCCCGGAGTGAGACGTGCGTCTTGCCAAAACAAACAAAGCAATGACACCACCCGCCCCCAAGACGGCGACGGAGACGGAACGTCCTTCTACTTGACTGCTCCTCAATGGGCATGTGGACGTGAATGAATTGTTGCCTAGGTCGGAGTCTGGCCCTAATGACCCCTATCCCTCGATACCGTCATGCCTAATCATATATCGATGATTCCTCGCTCTCCTCTGCCCTCTTTGCTGCTTGATTTCACACACAAACGCCACAAGGTGGTCGCCTCTACTCCATGCTGTGTGCTGGATGCATCCTTCGGCACATTTTGAAGCAGTCTTATGTGGCTTCTTTTTTATTCTTTTTTTTTCCATTTTACCACTTTTCAACTTCGGTCTGCCAGTTTACTTGTTCTTGATGCCTCTTTAGCGCTTATCATGCTCAAATGATAATTGAAGTGCCACACAAAAACTATTTATCCTCGGGCTGTCGAGCATGCTCCTCTAGCTGTTGTTGTTGCCCTTGTTGTGGTTATTCAATATTACTCAGCTCACAATACAACCACTCACTCACTCACACACACACACACACACACACACACAAACAGACAGCCGTAGAAATAATGCGTGCAGTGAGGCTCACGCTACCCTTTGCCGTTTTTTTTTTGTTTTGTTTTTTTGTTTTTAGATATTTTATTAAATTTGTTTCTAGTGCCCAAACATTTTGCTTGGGCACAAGCAATCCTGTTCCGGTCGATGCCTGCGACATTTTCCACTCCTTTGCCATTGTCAACTTGATTTCATTAGCTCTGCCGCTGCGGTTGATGTCGTCATCATGGCTACCTATTCATAAAGGTGGGTTGATAAAGGGTATTCGAGCCGCTGGCATTCGCATTCGCATTCGCATTCGCATTCGTATTCGATTGTTGCCAGGGCTAATTGAATTGTCGCGCTGATTGGTATCTCCAACAGATACCAAATGAGTCAAAATGTATATTTATATGGCTATGAGTCAGTTAATCTTTATGACAGCCCGTAAATAATAATTTGCAGCTTTTGGTCACGGAAAATGCACGGTTTAGGGAAGGTCTTGTTCGGAGCTGGCTTAATTACACACACCCCCAAAATAGTTGTTATAATGGGCAATAAAACTTCACACTGTTTAGTGGACTTTATGCAGGTGAGTAACTAATATATATAGATATCGGTATATAGATGGCAGATATATTTCAATTGGAATTGTAACTGCTCGATTAGCCTGACCAGAGAGGAAAAACTAAAACTCTGTGCATCAACAGTTTTTCCTCATACCCTGTAAGCGGAGCAGTTACAACAAGAAGAAGCAGAAGATGCGAAGCGAAAGAAAGAAAAATAAGTTAAGTTTTGTGCAAAATCGCCGTAGCCAAAGCCCAGTCTTAAGCTAAAAGCCAACTAGAAGTTGCCAAAAGCAGCAGACAAAAGAAGAAAGCCAGAAACATCATCAGCCCAAGCCCAAGCCAAAGCCAAAGCCAAGGCAACGGTAAAAGCAGCAGCAGAAGCAGAAGCAGCAGCAGCTGAAGTAGAGCCAAACTTTTGTGCACAGCGCCATGTTTGGTTTGTCTTGGCAGTTTCCGCCATCTCCTTTTAGTTGCACGGCATTCTTTTTGTCTGTGTGTGTGTGTGTGTGTGTGTGTGTGTGTGTGAGAGTGTTTGTGTGTAAGTGGGTGAGCCAATGCGACAGCAAGGAGCGGCAAAGCTGGTTGACTGCTCGACTGACAGTTTGCTGCGTTTTTATAAGCATACAAATATAAAGGGTGTCGATGTCCTTGCTGCTGCCCAGCGATTGTAGATGAGGTACTTGCAACACCCTGTTGCAATTGGCATTGATGCTGCCCAACTTATGCAGCCGAACAAAAAGTAGAAAGCAAATGGCAAAAAAGACAAGGCCGCCGCTAGCAGCATGTATTTGGTCCACTCAGAGAAAAGGAGGGGAGCAAACCATAAGAAATGGCCAGTGCAGCGTGCAACGAACACACCAAAGTTGCCGCGACTCTAAGTATGTCTTTGTGCGCAATCAGCAAACACCAAACGGCAAACACCAAACACACACACTCACACACACACACACACACAGGCACCACAACCACCAGCAGACCAACCGCCCAGCTGAGAACTTTGCCAGAAATTTATGCCAAGACGATAAAAAACAAAAGTTCAAGTCGGTGGCGGATGGCGGCAACGACAACGGGAACGACAACGACAACGGCAACAGCAACAGCAACAGCAACAGCAACAACAGCAGCAGCAACAGCAGCAACAGCAGCAACAGCAGCAACGGCAGCAACGGCAACGACAACGACAACGATTCATGCAATTCCCCTGCGAAAGGGCTTCGACGGCATGCGCACCAGGGAAAATGGTTGCCGGGGAAGCGGCCAGCCAATGGCAGCGCGGCTGAGGTGTGGCCTCTGCGAGCGATGGGAAATTACGCATGAGTAAATTTCCCTCGCTGCTAATAATCACTTGAGACATGCGCAGTGCGGGACAGGGGCACAGGGTTTGGGGGTTGGACATTGGCTGTCATTGTTGCATGCAACAACCCTTCGCTTGCAGCGGGAATTTCCCAGACTCTTTCTCAATCGTTGTTGCCCTTTGCGTATTGTTGTTGCCGTTGCTTTTGTAAACATGCGCAGGCGCACTGAAACGCAGCGTGAGTGACTGAATGAGTGTGTCTGTATGCGTGTGAGTGTGTCTGTGTGTGTGTGTGTGTTGTGCGGGGGTACATTTTAGGCTGGGACATTTGGTCGCGACAGTCAGCAGTCGGCATCGAGCACTGGAGGCAAAGTGAAATGCTTTGATTTCGCTGATTGTTCGATCACACGCAATCTGACAGCGGACTCAGCTGGTTGTCAGCGCGCTTGCCTCATCTGCCTCATTTGCCTCATCTGCCACATCTGGCGACTGCAAACATTTGACTTACGCCCAATAGCTCGTGCATTTGTTGACAGTGTTCGTTCGTTTTGTTTATCCGCGTGCGACTTGTGTGAAACGTTAACAAAATATTCCATTTGCCATTTGCCATTTGCTTAAAATTGAACTGCATTTGCAACAGAAAGAAAGAAAGTGCGCGCGTCCAATTGTGTCAATAAAATGTTGGAGTTTTATCCAATGCCCACGAACCTCAATCAAGTCGGTGGCAGCTTATATTCGCTGCAGCAGAATCATGGTGGCGCACGTTTCCTGGACAGTCCGAGTGCAACGGCAAATGTGAGCAGCAACATGACAACTGCCTGTTTGCCCAGCAGCAACAGCAGCAACAACAATAATAGCAATGGCCACGGCAGCAGCAACAACAACAGCAACAGCAATTTGGCTGCAAACATTTCCGGGAACAGCAACAACCCGACAGCAACAGCTTCATTAACGGCATCTGTAATTTCCTCACAACAACAACAGCAACACGCGGTCTCGCCTGCGCCAATTAACAGCTGCCCAACGCCCACAGGTCACAGTCCCATCAGCAGCAGCAACAACAACAATAACAACAACAACAACAACAACAATAACAAGAGTCAAAACTCCGCCTGCAACACATTAACAGCTGCTGCCGCAGCAACAGCAGCCGTCTCTGCCCCATCGGGAGGGACTGGAACAGGAGCCGGAACAGCAGCCTCAGTAGCAGCAGCAGCAGCAGCAGCAGCGGCAGCGGCGACGGCGTCGGCTTTGGCGCTGGCGTCAGCATCGAAATTGTCTGCCGATTGCAGTGGACGCACAGGTATGTTCCAAAAGTATTTTGCACCGGTAGTTGAGGCATTTACCGGCTCGTTCCGTTCCGTTTCCGTTTGGGGCTGCCACGTTTTTCGTTTTTGGCATAGTTGTGTGTGCTGCGTGGCGTGTGGGGCATGGCCAGATTCTGGCTGCCTGGCTGGCTCGAAGACCGATACGCTTGGCTCTCCGTCCGGTGTTCAACTTACGGCTAGTTTGCATTGCTGCCCCCTGCCACAGCCACCGCCACTGCCAGTGCTCGCCCTGAAAGTTGGCCCAAATTATTTTCGCAATTTGCGTGTGATATTCTAGGTTTTGGGGCTGCGTCTCGCATTTGCCGCTGATGTGGCTGCCGCTTGTAGCTTTAATTCACTTTCAGCGTGTTAAGTTCATCAAATGTGGCAATTGCGGCACAAAACTTAAGACTTTCGAAATAGGTTTGTGGCATTGTTCACTTATACTTAGAGGAAGTTTTAAAAAAAATCTACATGTTAGTTATTAGAAGAAGACTTTAAGTGGCAGAATAGGTAATGGATTTTGTATATAAGGTTTAAGCAATAATATAATATAATAATACATCCGATTTCCATTTGCCATTTGATAAGCTTGCTAAATGGCTCTGTGGCAAGTCTGCGTGGCAACTGTATCACAGCGACTCCGATACGAATCCCAGATCCCATCCAGCCAAGGCTTCAGTTGTGAGTGCTATATGATAAATTGGCAGATAGTTTTTTTTTTAACTTTATTGCTTTTATTATAAACACACATATGCATATACACATTCTATATTACATTCATTATAGACACCTTTATTTTTATTATCAACACCACATAAATATATTTCATATGATTTGGCCAAGTTGAGCTGCAGTTAAAGTGCGTTTGGCTTTTGAAGCGCTTGCTAATGAAAACACACAAGCCAACATTGTGGTCAAATCATAACCAAATAAAATTCAATTCATTTGCCAGCAAACGGTAATAACAACTGTTAGCTCCGACGGCAAAAGCATTACCAAAAGTATGAACGCAAGTTGACCACAAAATAATTTTGACAATGAACCTGGCTGATGTGCTGTGAGTGTGCATGTGTGTGGGTGTGTGGGCATCTGTGCATGCAACCAATAAAAGGCGATTAAGGCATGCAACAGACCCTAGCGCACACACACACAGCCACTCATTGCAGCTACCTCGAAGTAGGCAACACTTTTTAGCAGCTGCAACGAAAGTGTTGCTGGCAAACTTTACGAAATTCTGGCCAAAATGCAAAGTGTGCAAACAATGTGTGATGCATATGCGAACCCGGACCCCTAGCTGGGCGAGCTCTGTCAAGCACGCAAATATTTCGCTACACATACACACACACACACACACACACATGCACACAGCCACACGATTGTGCAAGCTTTATGCTCATATTTGCATATGAAATGTCTATTAATGCTTGGCCAGACCAGGCCAAAATGGCAGCAAATAGTTTCCGTTTGCCAATCACTTTACTGAGAGACAGACTTGAGCATTGCTCATCTATGAATTTCGAATTTGAATTTGAATTTGAATTTGAATTTGACGCCAAAACCAAACCAGAGACCAAAACCAAAGACAAGCTGCAGCTGCAAATGGGTCAGGAATTTCAAGGCATTTGTGGCTGCATCGGCGCTTGTGGACCCAACCTCGGAAATGAAAGCACTCAAAAGCCAGCAGCCATCTGCCACCTGCCACCTACTACCTGCCACCTGCCACCTGCCACCTGCCACAAGCAACCTGCAACTTACAACCTTAGAGCCTGGCTGACACTGCTGTCAGCTATGCGCCGTGTCTCTCGGCATAGTTAGTTGTGGCACACACACAGATATTTGCACATGGAGCACATGCATAGGTGGCACTTTCACTTGGCGCTGGCTGTGCGGCCTTTAAATTGCGGCCGGAGTAATTAATGCCTTCGTATCATGAGCTGTCAAAAGCTGTCTGCCAAAATCTCCGTGCCACGTGGACTATTTGACAATTCGACTTGAGCCCAAAATTTATGCCACAACTTCGCTGCTGGCTGTCAATTTATCATCATGGAGCTGCGCTCGCCTGTCAATGTGTCAATACTGTCAATGCGCCATAAAGGGGCGGTGGGAGTCGTGCATTGGGCACTGCCTCTGTCCTAATCAGAGACGCCGTTCGCTGATAAGCCAAATGATAACCCGATCACAGCTGATAAAAGCCTTGGGTGCTGTTGTCTATTAACTGTTTGTATATGTTTATGGGTGCCCACGTTTATCAACGCGGTTGATTTTGGAATTATCTGCCGTTTAATCGCAACATTTGACATGAGTGTCCCGCACTTGTTTTAGCTGTGTTTGTGTTTGTATTTTGCTGTTCCTTTGCTATGCCGACAACTTGCGACCGATCGGGCCAACCCAATCCAATAATCGCTAATCAATCAGCAGCCCCGCACAAGGCTTCTGTTGCGCTTCCAATTGTGCACCCATTGAGTGCTAACAATGCAAATACATTTTTCCAATTTGAATATCATATGCATAGCTCGCATCATCACATTTCGCAAATGCATCAAATACACAGAAATTGTCCTTCGACTGGAACAATACAAAAAGAAACAAAAAAAAAAAAAAAAAATGAAATAACAAATGCAGTTCATAAAACTGCAGCAAGGGCCATAAATTCCGATTAGATTACACAAAGCGAAATGTCAATGCTGGGCACCGCAAAAATAAAAAAAAAAACAAAAAATAAACACTACAGCAAACAATATCGCATTCACAATAGTCGCAGGACTGGCGCCGCAGACTAACTGTAAAAACGAAATTGCCAAAACGGGACTTCCAAATGATCCTGTGCTGGGTGCCCAAACCCTGGCCTGCAGCTGTTCCGCAGCAGTAATATTTTCGCGTTATCACCAATGCGATTTCATATACATGCACACATGCATTGCACTGCAGCTGCTTTTTATAGCATACTTTTGAGGGCGCGCGTTATACCAAACGATATGCCAACAGCTATTCGCATCCATCGCCATCAACAGAGCTGCTGCCTGCTCCATATCCATGTGGCAGCTCCTGCCACTCCCCTTATCCCCCCTGTAGCCCACTTCTTGTCATTTTTACGCCGTTTTGGCTTAGCAAAAAAAAAACAGAGCCAGCGCCCAATCCAGGCAGCGACACAGCCATGGGTATTGGGTTTAAGCTGTTTTGGCTGCTCGCTTAGCTTTCACACACACACACACCACACACCCTCACATACATATTCATAGATCAGGGCAGGAGCTGCCATTGTGCCAACCATAAATCATACACATTTTTCTGCCAGTGAGCCACAGTCATATAATATGAGAGCAGCTCCAGTGGGTCTCCCTTTTCACTTGCTTTCAACCAATTCTCGTGGCGCTCGTCATTTCTCTTTTTTACTGTTTACTGCAGCTTTTAGCTTTTGTTATGCCTTTTTCGGGGGTACCACTTTTTATGACTGCCTTACAGTTTGAAGTGTGCGTGCATGTGCACAGATTAGTAGAGTTACTCCCGCACACATATTAATCTTTTGTGTGTGCGTGTGTGTGTGTGTGTGTGCAGAACATTCCTGTTATACTAGCGTCTAGACTGTGTTTAGCAAAGCTAGCTTGATGGGAGAAGGCGCTGCCACCCAAGTATGATTAATCAAAGTCCTGACGTCTTCAGGGATGCAGCTAAGGACTAATTTAAGTACAGCAAATCCTGTTTGGAACTGCACTGAAGAGAAAGACTCACACTTCGTAAGCAGCTTTTAATAACATTTGGAGCTTGTATATGTACTAAAAGTACATATATCCTTGCCTCTGTTTTCTGCAGCCCGCGTGTCAATTGAAAGTGCGCTTCTATTGGCTGCTGCAGACACGCAAAATTTTAGCAAACTTTACGTTTCAATTACGCATCAAGGAGCTATCAATACAAGCTGTTACAGCCGGAGACGGCGACAGATAATTTTTTTCCTTTGTTTCACTTTTGACTGCCGGAGCCAGAAGTGCGAAACAATGAGCATAAGCACAACAACAGGCGGGGGAAAAAAACATTTTCACACGATTTGACAACGTACTCGCCTTCATACCTCATTCTCTTGCTCATCCGTGCTCTCCTCCGCCCGGGCAGCAACATATGCTGCCGGCGCGAAGGGGATCTGCTTTTTGCTTGGATGTACAGTGGGCAAGGAAATCGATTTTGTCACTCACTAACAAGGCTTATTCCGATTATGTCGTTTCTCTCACAGAAGTTGGCCACATCAAGTGCGAGAAGAACTACGAGCTCTGCGAGGGATGCGGCCAGAAGATTCACGATCGTTATCTCATGAATGTGGGCGATTCGAACTGGCACGAGCAGTGCCTGGCCTGCTGCTACTGCGGGATGCAGTTGCACCACACCTGCCACGTCCGCAACTCGAAGCTCTACTGTAAGCTGGACTACGATCGGCTCTTCGGTGTGAAGTGCGCCGCCTGCTGCCATGCCATTCTGCCCCAGGAGCTGGTGATGCGACCCATACCCAACTATGTATTCCATCTGCCCTGCTTCGTGTGCTACGCCTGCCGGCTGCCGCTCCAGAAGGGCGAGCAGTTCATGCTGCGGGACGGACAACTGTTCTGCTTTCGCCACGACTTGGAGAAGGAGATGTTTCTAGCGGCAGCTGCCGCTCAGCATTGCGGCTTTGTTGGCCTGGACGAGGAGGATCTGCTGCGACCCCGGGACGGCCGCCGCGGACCAAAGCGACCCCGCACCATACTGACTTCCCAGCAACGGAAACAGTTCAAGGCCTCCTTCGATCAGTCGCCCAAGCCGTGCCGCAAGGTGCGCGAGGCCCTGGCCAAGGATACGGGTCTGTCGGTGCGTGTGGTGCAGGTCTGGTTCCAGAATCAGCGGGCCAAGATGAAGAAGATACAACGCAAGGCCAAGCAGAACGGCGGAGCTGCGGGCGGCTCCGGCAGTGGGCGTGGCAACAGCAGTGCTGGCGCCTCCGACGACAAGGAGGCCAGCGAGAAGGAGGAGAAGTGCGTGAAGCAGGAGCACGGCGTCGACAACGTCAGCTTCCTGGGCGGCATGGACAGCGCCTTCGCCAGCCAGCCACTGAATCCCAATTTGCCCTTCTCACCGGATGGTGCGTAGACTTAATCATTGTTTCAACATTGTCCAGTTAATCTAATTTTATGATTTGTTTTTTTTTTTTTCTGTCTGTGCAGACTATCCGGCCAACTCAAATGACAGCTTCTGCAGTTCCGATCTCTCGCTCGACGGCAGCAACTTTGACCAGCTGGACGACGACGCCGACTCGCTGTCCCTGAACAATCTGGAGCTGCAGTCGACCAGCTCGTCGGGGAATCACAACCAGCACTCGAATCCCCACGACATGCTGGCCAATCTCAATACGAGCCTTATCAATCCCATCGACAAGCTGTATCTCATGCAGAACTCGTACTTCAGCTCGGACCATTAATTGGATGCCAGAGTCGTAGTCATACGAATTTATTAGCGTTAGAGTTGCGAGCATGTTCGTAGGCACTGTAACTCCTTAGTTAACGGCAACTAAGTAAATTTTGCCAGTCGGCTTTTTTTTGGGGAAAGTTGAGATTTTAAGTAAAGATGATCAAATGTGATTTTTAAGCTAAACGAAGTTTTAAGAAAATTGCATTACAGCGATATAAACGAGTCGTAATGCATTAATTATTGTTAGTTCGAACTAAGTACATAAGTAGAGAAACCGAAAGATAAAATCAATGTGAGCCTATGTTTGTAAATAGTTCTAGAACCAAAAATTGTTATAAAAATGTAATTTAAATTAAAACGTCAATAAATTATATATTAGCAAGTGCAATTTAAACAGCTTGTTATTCATTTAAATTCACTGCAAAAGAAAACGAAATTTTGCGATGCTTCTAAAAGTTTATTATATTGATTAATTAATTTTTAGACTTTGTTTTCTTAAGTGAAAGAACAGTCTATTAATTTGTTCCATGTTCGTTTTTTTTTTTTGTTATTTTAGATATATTCTTAATGGCAAGATTAGACAAGAGGGGCATGACAAATCGGAAAATATGAAAATATATTTTCGGTTACTTAAGCATTATTACTTTGGAATGCTAAACCGATAAAAATTTCTTTATAAATGTAGAAAAAATTACCTAGTTCGCATATGTAAAGCAACAAAAAAAATTTTTTAAACTCTTCAAAATTAAATTTCTAGCAGAAATATTTTTCACTGTTTTATTTTTTAAATGAAATGTACATTTTTGAATGTTCGCGTTGCCAACCATTCGAATATACAACATTAAAGTGTAATGGCCAATAGATGGCTTTTCATACTGATAATCCAAATGTGGCGGCTATTCGATAGACAATGTTAAGTCGACGACGTTACAAACTTAACATATCCATCAGTTTAACATTACAGATTTTATGGAACATAACATTTGGCATTCTGTTAAATGTCTTGGGTGCCCACAGCTGCAGCTTAAGCAGTGTTGTAAAGTATCTGTACGAAACAAGAAGAAGCAACTTTAATAAACAATATTAAAATATTTAATTTGCAATGGTAAGCATTGAATAGAACTTAGTGACACAAGCCAACTGCTAATTCCATCCCAAATACAGCTATTTTATTCGTTCTTCAAATCGCTTGTGGGCAAAGAAGTTGTGGTCGAGCTAAAAAATGACCTAAGGTAAGTGTTGCTTTTGGCGCGTGTCACTGCAATGAAATGTAACTAAAGCCGGCGAATTTTTAGCATTTGCGGCACGCTGCACTCCGTGGATCAGTACCTGAACATAAAGCTGACAGACATCAGCGTCACAGATCCCGACAAATACCCGCACATGTTGAGCGTCAAAAACTGCTTCATCCGCGGCTCCGTCGTGCGTTACGTGCAGCTGCCGGGCGACGAGGTGGACACACAGCTGCTGCAGGACGCGGCACGCAAGGAGGCAGTCGTTAGCACGAGATAGATAGGCGTGAGGCAGCCGATGGTACGAATTATATATAAATATATTAAGCTGAATTTCTATGCCTAAGAAAAACTCCTCCACTACGAGATGTACATTGAGTTGTCTTTGTTTCCGACCTACATTTAAGTGAAAATGTGTTTAAAACAAGCCAAGAAATTTGATTGCAAATAGATTATTTACAAAATCACAAATAGTTGTCTCCATTTGTTTGACTTTCCGCGACTAATAGTCGCAGACGGTTGTTTATGGAACATGTTACATAGGGCTTTTGGTATAATGAGGACATACTTGTACATATGCAATCCATTTAGTTTATGTACGGCTCATAAATTTTTGATGAGTCACTTGGGGCTTTCCGCTCCTTTGGTCGCCTACTGGGTACCAGACATTCAACCTTTATATGTGTACATTTTTATGGTTTTGTTTTGATGAGCTACGAAATCATTATTGGTCTACGCATGAATGGCATTAATCGTTGCGAATTGTATTATAAAAGCTAGCTTTTAAGATGAGAAAAACAACGGAATGCTATTACGTTCAAGTCGGAAGTTGTGTCAAGGATTTTGCTTGGGATTCGGATTTCGATTCGGGAATATTTATGCATTGCTATTGTATTAAAATGGAAATGTTCTGTGTTTAATTTATTGTTTTGCTGGCAATAATCATCGAAATAGATTTTAAGTTTGCTTCCGTTTTGTTTCTTTACCTTTAACAAATGCGGAATTCTGCTTTAATTTATATCAGGTCATGCTATTAACCTTAACCTGTGTGGGTAATCGAAATGCTTTAAACATCCGAAACTTTTCTGTCACGGTTGATGTCAATGCTGTGCGGCGGGTCGGAATTGGAAGTCGTTAAGTGGGACTCGGAATTCGTTGAGGCGAACCGAACGTGTGCCTAAAACAAAGCAGTCCCGCATTTATTCAGCGCACTTTATGATATTCGAATTTAAATTCACGGGCTCACAATTGCCAGCGCGATGCCTAAATACCAAGCTGATGCCTATTTAGGGAATTATTTGGTGAAATATCGTGCCATCAAATGATGGACGTGTCACTCAGCTTGTTTCGTCTGCCTGTGCATAATTCCGTCCGGGCCTTGTGTACGTTGACAGTCGGTGGTGTGTCCGGCAGACCTCCCGGAGAGTTTACAGTACGCACAAATAAAAACAAACTTTGGTCAACCATTAAACGCCCACCCTCTGGCTAGCTATCCACGTTTTCCATTATTTTGGTAAATTGGTTCCGACGTCTCATTTTTTTCCAAAGGCAGCTTAACAAAAAATTTCGTAGCACATATTTGGGCGCAGCAAAGTTGATTCCTTTGGCTGCTCCTCAGCGTTTTGTTTTGCATTTGAACACGAACTTTGCAGTTATAAAATATGTAGCCTCACCAAATGTTGGCCGGGCACCGGGGAGCTGTCGCTTACAGCCACTGTGTCACTAAGGGAGTGGGTCCCGATGACGACGAAGTGTTGGGCGCCACATGACTCCGCCCAATCGCAGAATTGCCCAACCGCCGAGCAGAGCGGTACATAAAAGTGTAATATGCCTGGGCGGGATACCGCCGATGGGTTGGAGTTTAGCCGGATTTACGAGGCTAAGCGTAGGCATTGTCATAGACACAGACATTGCCGGATTCCGGTCGCTAGTTCATCAACGTGTTGAGTTGTGCGTGGTGCGTAAAAGTTGGCTCGTAAACTTTTTGCAATGCTCTCATTCAGTTTTTATTAAAAAATAAACTATACAAATTTTACAGAGATTATCTTACATGTACAAACACACACATAGAAAGAGATGAGTAAACGCACATACATACACACATTTCAAATTTTACATTTCACATTTATGCATACAGACACGCAACCAATAGCGGCTATATTCATGTCCAACATGTAGTTCATTGGAAATTCTCAAAAATCCCCGTGGCTGTTGTCAACCTTTCAAAGATGTCATCAGAATCAGCTTTTCCTTTTAACCTCCAAAAGGCAAATGTGTAGGTGTGTATGTATGTATGTATGCACGTATATACATGGTAAGCTAGCATGGAAAAGTTAAGTACAAGTTTCTTAAGTATTATGGGGATTTAGTCGAAGTAATTAACCTGTTTGGATTACAGTTCCCACGTTAATCCGGGTAGCTAAAAGCTAAAATTCGCAATAACGTTACAACTAATTCGGTAGACCGTGTGGTGTCCGTTTCCATGTCCGGCTTTGGATAGTAATTACTTTGGCAATATTCTGAACGTTGTATGCTGCTTATATTATATTGCGTTTTCGGTGTGTAATTAAAATTGCATATATGTACATAATTTGGTATCGCACACAAACGTGTTTACCTGCTTTTCCCCCCGTATTCGAAATGAACACGAGCAGCTGAGCTTAGTGGCGATTAAAATATCATCAAATTTACATTTAGACTCACACATACATCATTGAATATGCAAATACATAGTCATGAAGCGGCTCGTAGCTCTCGGCCAATAATCTGTCAGCCACTCTTAGGCCCTTATTCCATATTCAACTAAGCCTACAACTACGGCTATGCACTCGAACAGTGTTCAAAGACTTAATTCTCCGTTAGTTAAACTAATCAAATGTTGCACGGCTAGATGATCTGATCATCGGCAACGCCCTGACCCGACCCGCTGGTAACGCAATCATGGACAACCTTACGAGCGCTGGAAGAGTCGGATAACTGTAAATCTAAATAGCAGCTTAGACTGGTTTAGTGTGCGGGCGAGCTGGATGCCTCTAGGAGTTCCTGTTGGCGCCGCACTAGTTCCTGGCTCAGGCAACGGCAGCAGGAGCAATCGTCCTCCACCGCGCGCATTGTCGTACCCACCTCTGCCTCGACCGTCACCATCGCCGCCAGCTCTGCTCACACACTTGACACCCGCTCGTTATTGTCCGCCAGAAGGCTCACTCCGGACATTAGCTTGTGTCCGTTGGCCACGCCCACGCCCACTCCGCCGCGCTGACTGTCGTAGTTGATTACCAGTGTGGATGGCTTCGACTGCAGCAACAGCTGCTCCTGATCTCTGAGACAGCCCGAGTGACGAGCTGCGATTGCTGAGCTGTGATTGGGATGGGGACTGCGCACTGTTGAGCTTTTCCTCATCATCTGCGGCGTGGCGGCGCTCCCAGAGGAATTTCCCACCTGCAGCAAGCCCACCTGCTCCTTGAAAGGCCCCCCGGCAGCGCCGTTACTGGAGCTGCGGTAGTAGCTTTGCTGCCGGAAAGTGCGCATTTGCCGCCCACTGCCACCTGCATCCACCTGAGTCACAGCTGTCAGCATTGAGGGTGTGCGCTGTGAGTCGCCCCTAAAATCGACAGAATAAGGCATTAATCCTCAATCAGCTAAGAAAATGAATAAGAACAGAAAGGGAATTTACCTGTTTAAGCTGTACGCATTGTTGTTCCCTCCGCCAGTTCCGGATTTGTTGCCCTTGCCGGGACAAAGATGAAAGGCGCCATAGATGAGTGGGTTAACGAGGCTGTTGGACATTCCAAAGAAGAAGATGGCGTCCTGTAACTCATCGCCCATCTGCGAGAGAGTAGAACGCAAATTAATTTTAAGTCTCTTGACAGGATTTCAACATGTCAGTGAGTTCGTAAGTTTCTTATTGCTTGTGGTTTTTCAACCTGGCCCCTCGATTTCCTTGAGGCATTGCGTTGCTCGGAGCTCGGTTGACATTACCTTTTTGTTGCTTTCATTATCTGGTCGAGAGTCGTAATACCTTATGCTACACGCTTTTACGGTCAACCGTAACCAAGCCAACAGTCCGCAGGGCTAGGCCGCATGGCCAAACCATTAATTATAAATTGGGCATAAAAAATAATTATTATGTGCGCTGGGCGCCACTGCTCCAATTGGAGAGAGGAAGAGAGAAGGAGTGGAAAAAATGGCAAGAAATTTCGTAAAATTGTAGCTATAAAAAAGGATTTGCGAACAGCTGCTGACTGAATCAATTGTTCAGCAGCCGTCCCTTTCCGTACGCTTGCCTCTAAAATGCTTATTTAATTTTCAGCTGGCACAAGCCGTAATATAAAACACGTCAAGCCAAGCGGGAAAGTAACGCCTCATACCCGTCGACAGCAACGCGTGCTGAAAGATCGACTCGACTGCTGATTGATGTGCCTTCAAAATTTGGGAAATTCTTTCCCGGCATTTGTTGTGCACACAATATAAAGGGTTCAGTGTAAACATTTAAGTAGGTGTATGAAAAGAAAGCCGCAAACACTTCCGTCAAATTCTCAAGATTACGGCGCAAAAACACTTGCAGGAAGGACATTTGAAATATTTAAATTCCAATTAAGCGATTTCTTAAAGCTTACTCAACTATTTCATCAAGCTTGGCGAAGAAGATAAGATTCGCATAGATTCGGTAGAAAAGCCTTGGCGTGACGAAGCACTTTATGTTTATTGTTTATATTTGTCTTTCGCCTGACCAGGAAGCAATAATAAACATCCAGAGGAATAATAACCCTTTCAAATTGCCAGCATTTGACCCAGAAGTGACCC
This sequence comes from Drosophila pseudotalamancana, assembly GCA_037075185.1. Classification (NCBI taxonomy): domain Eukaryota; kingdom Metazoa; phylum Arthropoda; class Insecta; order Diptera; family Drosophilidae; genus Drosophila; species Drosophila pseudotalamancana. Next base: position 179,095 of record JBAMCK010000007.1, on the reverse strand, counting down.
AAGCCGAAGCCCAGGTCCAAGCGCGGGCAAGCAGGCAATAGCCTTCCTATTCGCATATTTACCTTTTTATCTGGGTTCCAGAACAAGAAGATAATCATCATTACGTAGTAGGGTGTCCAGCAAATGAGGAACGCAATAATGATCACCACCGAGATGCGCAAGGATTTCATTTTGGCCTTGTGTATTAGCCGTTGCCTGTTTGTCTGTGTGGGAAGCTGCTTCGTAGTCGAATAGTTGGCCAATTTGGAGCCTTGGAACATTTTTTCACTGCCTGAAAGGAAATGAGAAAACAGAAATCGGCATTAGCATAGTTTTTCCTAGAATTTACCGCATTCTTGCACATCCATCGGGACATCCGCTTACTTGAGATGGTTCGAAATGTTGACATGTATGTGCCTGAAAATATTTGAATTTGTTGCATTTCATTAGCATCCAGATAGACAGCTCTCACATATATTTATATGCGAGTGTATACATACCAAATAAAATGCACAACGGCAGAAGAAAGGTGAAGACGAGGGTGAAGGTGGCATACACCTGCTCCTGCCATTCCGCTGTGTAGAAGCCGTGAGTCACACACTGATAGAACTCCTCGACGAAGGGACCTCGTGCCACGTGGAAAATGAAGAACTGCGGGTTCGGGGTTCCAGAGTGCGGTTGACAATAATCGAGTGGAAGGCGTTAAAAAGATGACACAAGAAGTTTGATTAAAATATTTGTCGCACAAAAGTACAAACATTCGAGAGTTTTTCTTGATTGAATATATTTATCAGCTCCTTAGAAATTCCCAAACTTGGCGATACACAAAAGTAAACACGTTAAGCCGACTGTTTAATCCTCTATTTGAAATGTAATGACAGCAAAATGAAGATTAATGAAAGCTATTTTGCTTATTAAATTAATATTCCAAGGAAAAACTTTCCAATAATAACATTAAAATTAAAGTAGTATGCAATAAGCAGGTGGCCAAACAGACAGTTTATGCTCATATACTCTTCTTTCACTTAGTGTAACGAGCTAACGGAAACAAACGTACATTTTGATTATGCTTGTGTGTGTGCATCTGACTGTGTGATTGCCGATTGTAATCGCAGTTGCTCCCTTACCAAATACTTCCATTGGGCACTTCTTTGGAATTCTGGATTTCCTTGGGGGAAATCGATTTCATATGTCTTTAACACGCATCTGATGTTAATGTTGCCACTGTTTAATTTAGCCAACTCATCAATTATTGATAAAGCCTATTAGCGTAATTCGCTTCGATAATTTGCATACTAATACATTTATTTAAATTGTCAACCGGAGCCATTTTGCCTCAATTAACTGTCTGTGCCTTCAAAGGCATCCCCTGTTGTTACAAGCTCAAGTGTCGGCATAAAAATGGCAATACATAGTATCCAATGCAATTTTCTTCTGCGACGCCTATTTATCTAGCTAAAGTGCGTGTCTGGCTGGCAGGCCAGCGGCACAGTTTGGATTATAACTAATGCATTAAAAGTCTTTTCATTTGCACATTTTATGGCTTCCTGGAGCCCAGCCCGGGCCAATGGCCTTGTCAACAGCTGTCGCTGCTGAAAGACGAACTAAACGGCAAAGTAGTAAAACTAAAACACTAAAAGCACGTGGGTGGGCATCGGCATCGGCATTGGCATTGGCATTGGCATTAGGACTGATTTTTATTAATTTCGCACATTTATAACTTCCAAGCAATTGAACGGCCAGATGTGCCAAAATGAAAAAGAATAATGATGACAAGCGCCACGCAAATAAAAATATCCTATCCCACAAAATAAAGTACGCTAACTTGAATGTTGAAGAATATATAAACATATACTATATACCGTACAGAGGTCAAACGCCTTCTTTCTCTCACTTTAAGGCTTGAGTCCTTCATTGGCATCTCTGTCCTATGTGGCATACTCATGGAAACTGATATTTAACATATGCTTATGTCAGAAGTGAAAATAAGCAAATAAAACACAATTCGTAAGAATTTCATTTTGGGAACGTCAACTTCCGCCAAAAGGAAAAGCCCGCAGCTCTATAAACTCAAAATACTGCTGCATAGTGTAATAAAAGATGGAAGACGCACGCATAAACGAAAAAAAAAATATGTAAGAAACCGAAGAAGAAGAGGCATACAGGCATATGCACAGATGCTGGGGCGGGGATCAACATTTGTTGTTTATTGGCAGTGAAAGTAAATTTTCATTTTGTTTTATTATTTGAGACGCGTGAATTGGAGAAGCGCGTACGTCGCCGCATCGGGCATCATATATTGAATTTGATACGATAGCTATTGATTATCAAACTGAACCCGTGGGCTCTCTTGTAACGCGAAAAACGTGGAAAGTGCTGGGAATGTATTTTGAAATGAACTTTCCAAATTATGCAATAGTAGAAGTCGCAAATGTTGTCAAGCTCCAAAAGACACAGTGGCTAGTGTCACGTTTTAATGGCATTTGACTTTTATGATTTTTCTTCGAAGATCCAAGCTCCTGATTAAGTGTCTGCGGTTGTCTGGTTGTCTGGTTGTGTGGGTGTCTGGTAGGTAAATAGACAAGTTTGAATTACACCCACTTTACATAAGGTACGTTTGTCACGTTTATATAAAAGTGTGTTTGTTCATTTAACATAAACATAATCTCTGGCCATTTTTTGAGCTAACGCCGGAAGCGCAAAGATATTAAGAATGTAATTATTTCTAATGAATGGTGTGACATTTAAATATGTGAGTGAGTGTGTGTGTGCTACACGCCCACGCAATGCTCAGTGGCGTCTAATTATATGCAAACATAATCACGACTCTTCACATTAGGGCCCACATACATGCATGGTCATATGGTTAGAGATAACGCTGGCAGGCATGCATTGCTGCCAACGTAACAAATTCAAGCCATATTTCGTAAATTACTCTAAAGGTAGCATACTTTTCAGAGCTGCAACTGAGCAACATTCCACAATCTGAGGCATTTAAAGAATGCTTGCTCAAGCTTAAGCATCTGGATTTCGAGACATACACTGCCCGGCGAACTTCAGAAGGCAGTGCACCCACATACATATGCAGATTGCCTAACGGCACCGCCTAAAATGGAAGGTCACATATTTCTATTTATTCAAAGCCTTTGTCTACTGCATTGCTTTTGCAAGGACCAAGGTGTTGGCTGCCACTTAAGGGTGCCCTAGAAGCTTTAACTGATGTAAACGAGCTACAAATATTCTATCCAATCCAAGCAAAACTTATTGTCCATCTGATTGCTTATTTCGTACTTGTGTTAAACATGAGTGGTCTGTTATTTGTGCATTTAAATTAAGTATTATTTGCACTTATCGAATCATCTGCCCATTTACTCATTTGCGTAATTACCACTGCGTAAATTTCTGCCTACAAAGTCAGACCGAATACCCGTTGCTGAAAATGAACATCCATTTTATTTCGTACAATTCGAAAAATTCCTCCATATGTATTTAACTCTTCATACAATTTCCGTTGCAGCCGGTCGGAAAGTCAAACAATAGAACAAACGAAAGCGTTTGTTCAAGGATCCACCAAATACGAATGCGTGTCTGTCTGAACAGGACAATTGCACTAATTAAAGCAGAATTGAAATCGAATAATCGAAATACGAAAATTAAAAATGAAATGATAATAATAATAGTAACAATAATAATTGCATTCAGTTTTAGTTTAGTACACACACTGAAAAACAAAAAATTGATGTCTGCTGCTCATTTATCAACCTGACAATGTGGTGTTGAAGCGTTGCCAGCTTATCGAAACAGCGTTGCCAGAAACGTGCTATTACTTCCCTAACAACAGCCATGAATCAGGCAACGATGCCATAAATATAATTTTAGCGTTTTGCTTTTAAGATAGACTATTGTAAATGTTTCGTTGCATACCCAAAATATTATATATGTACATATGTATATATATATATACATGCTCAGCAATCCAGCTCGCATGACTGAAATGAATGGTTCACCAATCTGCAGATCGGGGTATATCGTTTGCCGATTCGAGGCCTATTAAAGTGCCAGTGAGCCATAAATCTGCCGGCCAACTCAATTAGATATGCAATCGAGCGACACAAAGCCAGACACACCAAATAAATAATGTAATAAAAGTGTGAAAATAAAGTATTATAACAAAAGGAAAATGGTCAAATGTGTTGGTTTGTTTGTTTCTTGTTTCTTTCCGCTTCCGTTTAAGTGCTGCCATTTTTTGTATTCTGTTATGATTAAAGATGAGCGAACGCAAAAGCAAAAGGATTCGCAGCAGATAAGCGGCTCCCAGCACTGGGGAGCAATCTGACTGTCGGAATGCTGGAAAGTATGCCGGGAAAATAAATATTTCATGTCTGTCGTCAGCGCGAACGTTTACAGCTTCCCTGGTCAGGGCCCGCTCGTTTTGGCCAACCCTTTACGCAAAAAGCTTAACACACTCGATCGGAAAGGCCACACAGTGTGCTCTCGATATGAGGTCCCGGCGCACGTGTGGCGGACGTGGCGATACCCAAGGCTACGTTTAGCTAACTCTCGTCCAACAGGCAATCAGTTTTAATGCCAGCCCACGCACCGACGCCTTCTCCGGTCTATTTACGCGCTGCCACGGGGCGTATGCGTGCCATAAAGCAAACATATTACTCTGACTTTGGGCTACATATAAAGGCGGAGTTTCGGGCTTCGGCCTGCGGGCCACGCTCTGACTTTCGCTTGACTTAATGGTAGGCGACAAATTGCTGCATAAGTTGCCAATTGCTCTTTTGAAAGCCTCCAACACAAAGGCAAACATTATTAGGAATGCGTACGAAATCAATTTGAATTGATTAGTATTTGGCTTTAGACTTTGCCTTTAATTTGGCATTCAAAGCTGAGCTAGATAAGCCAAATGGGCACTCACCTGAGGCAGGCTGAGCACCAGCGAGAGTATGTAGGTGCCTCCGAGCAGCCGATGGCAGCGCTTGGCCATGTTGAGAGACTTCATGGGATACTTGACGGCTATCCAGCGATCGACGCCAATGAGTACCAGCACATAGGTCGATAGATAGAGGCTGAACATTTGGAAGAGCTTCACCAGCTTGCAGGTGAGCTCGTTCGCCAGCCATTGAACCGTGTAGCACCAGGCTGCCTCGCCGATTAGACAGAACCCGGTGACCAGGACATCAGCAATGGACAAGTGGAACATTAGCGAGTAAATGGCGCTCCACGTATGCCGAGAGTTGCGCCGCGTAATGCGTGTCTTGTATATATTCCAAATGGTCAGCAGGTTGCCCAGCATTGAGAAGAGCGCCATCACAGCCAGCACATACACCTTGAGCATACCGGACGGTGACAGCTGTGGCGCATGGTCCATTATGTGCTCCGGCACCTGCTCCGCCAGTGGCGATAATTCGTGCAGGCTATTAATGTGTCCGTGCGTTGAGTTGTTTAGGTGTGAGTTAGACATAATGGCGTAAGCCGCGTCTAAGCTTCTGTTGGTGGCAGCTACCGCGGGTGGCACAGCTTCTGTGCTGGTGGCTTCGGTGGCCAGTGCAATGCCGGCATCCAAAATGTTGAGTGTGTAGTTGGCGATGTTTGGCGCCACTTCGGCAGCGGCTGCGACGAAAACTCGTGTGAAATTCGTTACTGTGTACCAATTGCTGCCCGTTTCGTTAAATGCATTATCCAGCAAGTCGGGGCCAACGGGAAGCGAACTGTTGCTGACTGCCAGCCGCCCATTAGAAGTATCCTCAAATCCATCCATTACTTAGTATGTATAATACTTTGCTGTCTGCTGTGCGGATTCAGTGGTTTCGGTGGTATTTCGTAGTGGTGCTGTTGGTTTGCGCTTTTACCCACATTGAATTTTTTGCATGCTAGGAATGCATTTTCCCTTTCGACGTTAAGCTCTAAATTCTTGTCGTGGGAAAAACTCGGTTTGACTTCCCATTTTACTCATCCAATTGGAAATGAGATACAGTTTACTTTGCTCTGCAAATAAAAGATTGCAAAATTTAACAAAGCATTCTATTGGTAAGCCTGAATTTTAGTATTTGTTTTCAAACAGTCAATACCAAAAGCTGTAAATTAAATGGGATGCGGTTTTGCCATGTTTTCTTATCGGTAACTCCAACGTATATAGAAAAAACACACCCAATTAATTTTGTGCCTCTAGATAAGCTTCAAATAAAAGGGACTCATATTTAAAATATAAATTTATTCGTTTGTAAGCTAATATTATTAAGAGTGAAAAAAAATCAAAGTAAAATATAGTCTATATAGAATTTGTAGCCTATCAAATCACCAACAGTTTATTGAAAAGCTTGCAGAATAATTCCCGCACTGTAAATGTACAGTTAAATAAACGTAATCCCTTTCAAAGCATATCATGAAATTAATTGCTATTTCGCGGTTCCAAAAGCGACTGCAATTGACGTTGTATTTAGTGGCTAAACATCAATTTTCACACAATTTGTTGACCTAACTTTCCGTTCAATTTGATGCTGATGCAGGCAATTTGCATATCTAATGCTGCAACATCGATCGCGTTGTTCACCTTTGACACGTAATTATACGGCCGTAATTACAAAGCCGTTCATTAAGTTAAAGTGGTTAAAGCCGCAGAGCTCGGTTACCGGCTGCCTGTTGCTTGGATCTGGTTGCTGGGACAAATTACGTGTAAGCCCGGCCATCCGGAATTTCAGTCCAAAGCTCACGAATTATCTTTAATAGATACAACGTAACGGCATTCCGACTTTGCTCTTGTTCCACTGCCATTGCCGGAACGACGAAGCGTCGTATTACAATACAAGTTCAAAGTAAAATTCCATAAAATTAAATTTTCGCATATAATTTATGAACATAAATTAAATCGAGCGCTAGTTGCTTGTTATTTGCCCCGCAACTTGGCAAAAAAAAAAAGGCAGACAATGTCGAACAACATACAAAAGTCACCTCTGGCTGTTTTTTTAAAGAAAATAAAAAAAAAATAGCGTACAACATGTGTGTTCCTTTTATGCATTTTGTATTTCGCATTTTTAAGGTCAGTGCAACATTTGAAAAAAAAGAAAAATATGCAATGGGAGAAGTACAAAGGGAAAAGTACAAAATATTTTATTGTTTTTATTTTTAAATATTTAAAAATGAATCACTTATAAAGTAAATATATATACATAGACATATAATATATATGTAAATGTATGCAGAAAGAGATAGCAGAGATTACAATGGGATTCCCAAAATTTCATTACAATAAAATTTTATAGGCAAGCAACTAAGGCATGAAATTAGCTAATAAATAAATATTACACAATTTGTTATTACACTACAAAGTGGTTTTAATTCGACCAAATCGGCTTCACTTATAAAGTTGTTGTTGTTGTTGTTGTTATTGTTGTTTAACTAACAAGTTGGAATATATTTTTAACTTTGATTTCATTATTGCCTCTTTATAATTGACGTTAATTGTAATCTAATGTCTGTTAGTATTCGGCTATTTAGATAGATTGCTGAATTGCTTAATTGTAATTTTATCGCAAATCGCATAAACACAGGCACATACACATACAAATTCACATCATACATTAAAGAAAATCGCTTTTATTGTCACTCAGTGCACGTTGGCTGACTGCCTGAGTAGAAAAATGATTTCAATTCTTTGGGCGCTTAATCAACACGATTAATAAACAAATGCGCATTTGATTGATCGAGCAGTTCGCAAAGCCAAAATGAAATTCACATCAGCCACGGGGTCAGCGTTTGAAAGGTTGAGTCCCATGCATCAGAGCAATGCTTGTAATCTTTGCTGCGCCTCGCTTTGATTGATTTGCATACAATGCGTCAAAAGTTGAAGGCCCAATAGCCTTAAGTCCAACGGAACTGCTTTTATCTCAAAAGTCTAGACGAACCTTTGACCAGAGGGTATTTGCTTTTTCAGCCGATTTGTTGCCAGCCCACACGCACTCAAAGGACTTTAATTGTAAAAGAAGAAGAAGTGAGTAAAAACTGCCTTCACTCCGAAGAATACGCTAATTAGCATTGTTTGGTCGGTACGTAATTGGTACATTTGCATTTCAGAAAAGAAAGAATAAGAATTCCTTCGATATTGTTTTTTCTGCATTCATTGTGTATTAAAAGCATTCATCAATGCACTGTGACAGCTCTTATGTGAAACTGCAGGTCCTTCAGACTGGCTCGGCCTGGTTCAGCCTGTCACACACTGCGTATACGCATCTTATTGTTTGCCATTACCCTGAATCGCATTAATGAATGTTGCTTTGTCAGTATCTCACAAGAGATACAGAAATCATTTTAAAAACATCTGCTTTAAAGTTTCTACATTAAGCTGTAGGCTCCTCAAATTGGCATTAACATTGGCATTGGCATTGTTAATAGATTAGCCGCAGGACATTTTAAATGATGATTATTTGTGTTCTTCTTCTTCAAACTGAAAGTTTTGGGCAACGCGAAAGACTTTTGGCATTGTCTGACTTGGCCAACATTTATGCAAAAACCCAAAAGTTTTCCAAATACTTATATATGCAGGCAGTTGATTGCATCTAGATCAACAAATATTCAAAAGCCAGACCTTGTCTGACAGCTATTTTTTATATATTATATTATTATCATTTTGCTTAAAACAATGAGCGACAGACAGATAAGACTGTAAGTGCCCTAACCCTTGAATAATACATTCCCACATCTTCAGCTAAGACTCGAAGTAAAACTTGGGACATCATTATTCAATGGTTTGGCTAATTCAGAAATTACATTGCTGTAGAAAGGGGTCGGCAATAAAAAATGAGGATATTAATATACAGGCTTGTTGCCTTTTAGAACCGCAGGATACACAACCCTGGACTTTGCAAGTAATTAATTTGCATGCGAAAGTAAGGGAAGGTGCGACTGTTTATTTACGATGAATGCGATTGTGTTGGTAAATATAAACAAATCTACGTTAAGAAAACAATTTGTACAGCATTGTCTTCCGTTTTACCTGAAAAAAAACTTTGGGCATTAACGAAGATTGAATTAATTGGAAATACTTTTCGCTTTTTTATTTTTGTATTTTTTTTTTTTATTAGTGGCCTTGCGTTTTTCAATTAGAATACACGTTGAGAAAAACTTCAAATAAATGAAGGGCGTGAATTGTTTTTGCTTCCGCAGTTGAAACAAGAGCTGGCAAACTCCAGACACTGAAAAAAAAATATGTCGCTTGTGAAAGATTATTTGGGACTTTAAGAAACAAAGAAGTCAGTGAAAGAGAGAAAGCATATTAAGTTATTTTAATTTTTATACACAAGCTGAGCGCTTATTTGCTTTTGATCTGGATGATATGTATTTTGCTTCTTGGCTTTGTCGAACTAAGCCAAAACTGCGGCTTGTTTGCACAGTTGTCCCGCTTCGCATACACACATATCGTAACACACATACACACAAATATCGAAAAACAAAGAGCCCCTCCCACACACGCATTTAAAATAATACATATATAGAGAATAGACGCATTATTTTGAATGTGTTACCAGTTTGAAATCGAAAAGTGTGTGTTTTCAATTCAAATATTGGCATATCGCTATATACATATGTATATAATTTTTGACATTTGAGTATAAAAAAATAAATTTCATCATTTGCACAAATTTTTCTGCGCAGCGCATTTCAATTCATTTGGAACAGTCAAAGCCAAAAATTCGCACTCACACACAAACAGTTACACAGACATGAAGCTTATGCGAGATTCAATCATTTTGAAATACCTCTTTATAACTTAATCTCTCAAATCTTTGATTCACTTGCCTTTGAAAATATTTAAGCGCGAATTTGTAAGGTGGATATTATTGTATATTATTATTGTATATTCAAATATTCAAAGTTTAAATTGAGTTGGTGGAAAGTAATCTTTGTTTGGTATTTTACTTAATTCAATCACAACTTTTACAATCTTATATTTAATTTAGTAAGGAGTGAATATCAACACTGAATAATTCTTTATATATAGGAATTTGCAAAAAACACTTAATTAACAGCATACAACTCCTTAATTTTGTATTTTGCACACAAGATTTAACGACAACTTTCACTTCTCATTGTGCACTCTTCAAAATCTTATCTTATCACTGTCTCCGTTGGTGTTACCAACTTCAATATGGCCCAAAGTTGGCGGGTTCACTGTTGCATATCACTGACAACCGACACGACTACCGTTGCGCCACATCGAGTACTGGCAACTGACATTCCGTTTCGTTCCGTTCAGTTCAGATGTTCGTTGCGAACTGTTCGGGACTTACACGAAACTCTGTCGGAGATCCACGACGTTCGAACGAGTTGGAAGTGCACAAGTCGTAAGCTGTTTCATTCATAAATTCTTGGCTACGTTCTGCACCATCGGAAGGAGTCGTCGTTAGTGGCAACATGCAACATGTTGGAATTGGTTCGATTTGTATTTTGGCGCGCTCGCTTAGCTCATACTGTGGCTGCTGCTGGAGGGCAATGCTCGGCAGACATAACTCATACGCAATGTATGCCTTCTGTCGCCGTCGGTAAAGTCTCCTTAATGCGAAGTCTCAATGTCAAGCTTCCTGTTAGACAAAAATAACAGTTGGTTTATTCGTACGTGGCTCCCCATTCCTGACTTTTTTACTCATATGTATAAATGAGTAAGTTTTCTCCTAAGGCCTTTAATACTAGGTGGGTAGGTGACAAAAAGTTTGCTTTCCTTCCTTTACGATTCCATCACAATGTTAAGAAGCAAACAAACTATTTAATTGTCTTTGCCTTTGCTTTGGAGCAACATATTTTCGTAAGCTAATTAAAGCGTTGTCCAGACAATTTACTGTTTACCATACACAGAGTATTCAAATTAATTAACTAAATTGCATTATCCAGAGAGCACACAAAATAAAAGCTGCTTATTGTTGTTGTGGTGGGCGATGCACAAGTAAGTGAAATGAATTTTGTAGTGCCACAACAAAGCGGTGGCAAACATGGATAATTACATTTTATGTTCTCACAAGAGTAAGGAAAACTCTTAAAGCCCAGAGCTAAATCACAGCCATTTCAACCATGGAGCTACACAATCTGAAATCCCTTTCTAATCATCAGTTAGGTTCCTAAGTAGACTCTTTATAGAGATTTATGATAACAAATATACCTTACTATAAATCTTAACCAGCATTAAAAAAAACTATTTTAAAGTGTCAACATCTGATGTTTTCCTTTAGTAGGATTATTCTTAATACACCTGTCAACTGACAACTTTTCTTAGCAATACATTTTTTCGCATACAACATGCCAAGTTGACTAATGATGCTGGAACTGAGAGACAGGGCCAATACGAATGATAATGCCCGGACCTTTCTGTAAGCAAACGCTATCATTATCGCTAAAAGCTGTTGCCGGTTGGTTAGAATTGTGTCAACCACAGCCGCAGCATATTAGTGAGTGAGCTGACAGTTCTCGGAGTTGCCCCACTAATCATTTATGTGCGTGCCTTTACCGCCACATTAGATCTCTGTATACTCAACGGCAATCGAGTTTCTAAGGTTACGCACACCAAAACTATTTTGTGGTCAAAGTTAAATTTAAATTTCATGAATATTTAAAAGTATAAGCAGAAGTATGCGTGGTTAAAGTCCAAAGGCAAAAACTTATCAGCATCCACTTTCACTTCCGCATCCGCATCCGCATCCGCATCCGCACCTACCTCCACATCCGCATTCCAATTTGAATATCTAAGTTTAAAGCACAAAAGGGCCTGTCATGTGTGTGAGCCTGGGCCGCGGACAAATGCATAATTTGGCATTCAGAATTATGGAGAGAAATGGAAACTCTCCTAGGCCGCATCCAATTTCTCGGGTGATTTATTTCTTTTTTGTCCAAAGTTGACACAGCTCTTGACTTGGACTTGGTCCCGGATTATTACTCTGTGTCTAGGCCTAAGAAAAGGCCTCGGGAGATGGGCGTACGCTGAATGAACGAATGGGAACAAAGTTGACAGCATTGCGTAATCTATAGAGTGTTCATGCAAAGCAGATTTTCGTTTATGTATTTATGTATTTATGTATATTTATGTGATGACAAATAAGGCCGGTCTGAGTGTGTGGCTCCTTGATTCCCCTATTTCGGATTTAAAATATTAATGCCAAAGTTTTCCTGATTACTGATGACCAGCTTCACTTTCTTAAAGGTCGACCGAAATGCTTCCAATAATGCTCGTGCCACGCGCTGCTCTCCGACTAACGTGCTGTCAAAGAGGCACTTATAAATAATACAGATCATGGCCAGTAGCCAAAATCCAAATTGGCCCACGTTGTAAACAGGCACCCAAACGCCGAATCCCAAACCCCAAACAACATTTGCGCCCCTACAAATTGATTTTACCGTGCTGAACGCTCAACGTCCGGCCGTAAGTTAGTTAGCCCGTAACTGACGGTACGCTGAGAGCCACAGCCTCTTGCATTGAGTAAGCAATGATTTTCACTTGGGTTTTTGCTTTTATCATGATTTTTTTGTTGCTTCTCCCTTGCTTTCCGTTCGAAATGGCTCCACGCTTCTGCTCGCTTCTCTTCCATCCGCTCCAATTTCTGACATTCCGGCGCAGGCAATGCTCATTTTCTTAAGTAGTTCAACATACTTTTATATGACCCAGGCGAGGTTTTACTTTGTTTTCATTTGTTGGTTCTGTTTTCGGTTTGCTTTCTTTTTTTTTTTTTCTTTTTTTTTTGGTTTTTTTGCTTGCAGATTCGAACTACTTTATTTGGATGACTGTTTGTTTGAAGTGCCGGTCAGCTTCAGGGCCCACGCATAACATAAGATAAATACAGTTACGTAAACATACCTCCGCCTACCCAACAGGCGCGTTTTTCTTTGACTGTAAACACGTTTATTTAACTGTTTCTGTCACAGAGTACTTGTGCAGAAAGCGACTTACGAAAATTATTAAAAAATCGACTTGACTACTCACTTGACGTCGTTAAGGGTACAAATTTGTTGCCACACATCCTTCCACACGTATGAACTCATTGCATCAATATTATATGAAATAAATCGAACACATAGATATAATACGTGTTGCCTTTATTAAGCATATACAATTTTGAATATGCACAATTCAATAAAAAAGCGAAAACAAATAAAAAACTTGTTGGTTTTCGGAAACTCGTGTCCAGCGGTCTTTCAAATACTGTAGCATATATGTATATTTAAATACATATAGAGGATCTCACACTCGCACAGGACTTGCCTGGGTTCCCATTTTCAATGGATTTGAACGGATGTCAATAAAATGCTCTGCATGTTGGTATGATTGTGAACAACATTTAACTATTCTTTGGGAACCTTCTTGAAACCTTAGCAAGATTTATGCGCAGCCCCAAAGCCACACGCCTTAACGCACTAAGTTAAGAAATTGCTGTCTGGAGGAAAGGACTTTACTGGATATAGGGACATTTAATGTACGTCAATTTTGTTGTACTCAAAAACCTTCGTAAATTTAATAACATTTTTTGACAACCGTGTGTACGTTAGGCATAAAGTAAAGAAAGTTCCTCAAGTAAAACGAATTGCTTGATGTCACTGCAACCCGGCTTTATAACGCAATTAAACATTTAACTGCTCAACGCCACTCACATAATTAAAAGGGCTCAACTGTCACACGCCCATTTAATACAGATCAAAAATCTGAAAGAATTTTTAAGCAGAGAGTGTGCGACAGTGAGATTTCCATTAAAAACCATTACTAACATATTTTATTATTTTCTACACCTTACATTTAATTTCGTGTCCATTTTGGCTAAAAAACATAAATTTTGTAGCATTTTATTCAACCAAATGACGTGTGGACTCATAAAAATATTTGGCTAAATGACTTGTCAAGTGCTAATTAAACAATTTTAATGGCCATCAAATAAAGCCGCCATAAAAGCATACGTTTTTTGCGCAATTCGCAAAGTATTTGAAGGGCGTGCCTAGATTGCAAGTGCCAACATAATGTTTCAATCGAAACTGAACTGAACTTTAAATTGTGCCTCAATATATATGTAAATAGATTGAGCGATGTTTTCGTTTTGGGGCTTGCAGTCGGTCACTCGGCCAATCAACCCAATAAATGTGTCAAACTTTTCCAAATCAGTCAATAAAAGGCAAATGAGACGGCACGTTGGCAAAATTGACAATTCGTATTCATAATTTCTGTCTGTGCCTTGTTTATGTCCCGTTGACCTTTTTCGAAAACAAAAGGGTTCCCGAACCACCTCTCGGCAGACAGAATCATATTATGATGTCTACTTTACATATTGTCAAGTGCTCTTTACTTCAAAGACAATTTCGTTTCAACAGAGTTATCGGACTGAGAAGCTGTCATTGTCTTAATGTATTTAATCCAACGTCAAATCAATTTAAACCAAAGCACATAGTTGCAAATTAACACATTTCCATGACAACGAGAATAATGGAGGATTGTCATTGTGCACAGGCTTACGTTACGTTCTATAATTTAGCTCATTAATCATACGCCCCGTGTTTAAAGTTTGATCAGGCAAATGGAGCCATATTGAATGGAGAGCAAACAATCAACCCCAAAAGCGCAACTCTCGAACCATAGCACATGCGACCCATTTACCTGCTATTTAAAATCAGGCTCTGTTCACCTGTCTCGAACAGCAGCCGGCTTGGGAATGCTGTTAAATGAACTTCAGGCAAGTATCGAACTTGTGTTTTTGCTCTCTTTTGTGTTGTTTGGCGTGTTTCCATTTATTTTGCTCGGTCTTAACGTCTCCAGCGTGTATTTCCTGTTCATCGAATACAAAACAAAATAGTAATACTTCAGTGAACGTAAAAAGTCTGACAAAACAAAATGTCATCCAAGTGCCAGACAAGGCCTACAAACGAGCATTGTTTTCGACTTGGTCGTATGTTTTCATTTAGTTAAAGACACTCCGGCAACTACTGAAACTTGTTGAAGCATTAAAAGAAGGCAGATCTCACTTATTTGTGTTGGTGTTGGCTTTTTTTGCACCGCCTGGAGCTGAACATGACCCAAATTCAGAGATTACCTGCCCGTAATTAGGGGCCACTTGTCCGTCAAGCGGGAGGCATATTTGACACTTAACGGCGCCACGAACTTAAGCAGTTTATGGCTCAATAATAAATAACAATTATTTTACGCGCTCTAATGATGGCCTTGTCTCCGCCGGACAGCACGAATTCCTGCTGGCACAGGCCGCGGACAAACAGTTCGTCAATTACAGGGCATTAATAGGCAACCGTCGAGCCATGTGTATTAATTAAGGCGCAACGCGAAGGGCTGCCACATTGTGGCATGTGGCGTCGCCCCATGTTTTGTGGCCGGTGCTCACGTGGCATGCGACATTTTTTTTTGTGTGGGTGTGGTCCAAAAGCTTTACCATTGCCATTGTGTTACACAGGTGGGGCGTGGTGGGGCAGGTTGGGGCCATACATAATTGAATGCGTGCCATAGTTACACAAATCTGAGAGGTTGAACTAAGGATGAAAGCCAAAACACATTCACACATGTTTCCACATTCATTTTCACCCCTTCCTCACGCACCGACCCTCTCAGAGGGCGAATTCAATGAAAGGCCAAATGAATAAAGAATTAGCTGTGACAGCAGTAAACCATATACCAGGCTGCGATCCACGTCTGGGCCGGATTGGTGCTCCAGTTCTCGCTCGGGCATTTCTATGCTCAATTATTGAGCAGATATCTGGGCTTACTTTATCGCCACTGCCAGGTTTGGTGGGTATTGATTTTTTCTGCCCAAATGGAGCCTTTCTTCCTCTTGCTTTGTTTTCTATTTCCACTTCTATGCGGATTTTGGCCAACTAACGCAACAATTTCGGCCAACTTACGCGGCATTAGATGGCGACGTGCATATGCTATGCCCGCCCTTTTGTGGCAAGGCGTCTGGGCGTGGCTTTGCCGCGGCACGCATCACGTGCTGCTCAATGTGGCGAAAATTGTGTGCCAATGCCTGGGCCAAAATGGGCATCGGGCCAAAAGCAAACAACAAAAGCAACAATTGCGTAGATGACAGCTGACGGGTGGAAAGATTTCGGGAAAACAGCGGAAAGCCGGCCCAGGCAAGTGTGTATAAAATTTTATCTTCTCACAGACAAAAACTAATATCAAGTACGGGACACTTAGTGCAGGATACCAGGGAACTATAAGCTGCCATTTATCCAGGCTGAATGGAGCTGAGGAGTTGCTCACAGCTTTAAAATTTAAATGAGTTCGCAGTAAGGAAATAACATCGTTTGCATTAATATATACATATACATATGTATATATGTATATATGTATAAGCCCACGTCCCTTTGAGGGTTTCAGGTATAAACAGCCAACCAATGACTGTGAGTTCAACCTCTTTAATACCCTCTTCACTATAAATGAAATTTTCTCTGAGGAACAACAATGAAGCAAACTCTTTTAATGCTCTTAAAGTCAACCACTTTGGTAAAATGGAATAAAAAGACAAAACTAGCTACAAAAATTGGAAAAATCTTCAGCATTTGAGAGTCGGGCAAATGTTTAAGCCCACAAAGGGTTCGTCCAACAGGAAGTGGATCCTAGCTGAAGCCTCCTCCGCACATCAGCTTAAATGGCAGGTCAATAATGAATCATGGACATGTGCTAACTCGATGATGGCCAACCAGGTGAATCTGCTATTGTGAGCAGCTTTTCTTGGATGCTGAACAACGGGTTCTCACTAAGAATTTTCTTTTTAGCTTAATTCAAGCAAAACTTTTCCTTTAAGCCAATTCCGCAAACTTAAGTATTTGTAGTTTGGATGTCCCCAAGTGGATAAGGCTCTGCTGATAAACTTTGCAGCGACCTGAACCCAAACACTTTAGCTGTAAAAGTGCCTGCACGTTTAGATTTAAAGCCCTGATTTAAGAGAAGACCCACAGGCAACTGCGATTGACAGAACAGCAAATAAATCAATCGAAAACCACTTAAATTTCGCTTTAGCGAATCAAGTCAAACTGATATCAAAGAAAACGACTAAGAAAAGAAAATAAATTAATGACGTTTTTCAAATAAATCGTACAGCAAAATAAACTCAAGTTTCCCTTTGAATCAATTTCAAAATCTCCGCCAGCCACGATAATAAAGTTGCCAATATATCAAATGTTGGTGTCAATTGCACTTATTCGGAGAGGGAAATCCAAGACCAACCTGAAAAAAAGTCTGAAATACTTCGGTTAATTGAATGATTGGATACCTTGTAAATACTAATCAGCAATTGTCACTGATCAAACAAAAGGCACTCACAATATGTCATTCAAATCAGGGTAGTGGAGATCTTAACGAATTCTCTTTTTTTTATTTGTATATTTGGGTGGTTGGTAGTTGACCTCATTAATGAATTTGTTTACATGCCAACTAACATCATTAAGACAAAAAATGGCAATAACTGAACCAAAGCCAAGCCAGACAGCCAAGCCAAATGCGAACGCAGAGCACCTTTACACCTGCAAAGGTGTTAAATCAAAACACGTTGCCGTGCCAAGAAAATAAACACACTAATAAAATACTTTTCGGTCAGTCTTAGCCACAGGGGCATCCATTCGACTCGACGAGTACCACCGCATATTTAATGTGCTTGTGGGCATATGTGTGGGTGGATGTATGTGTGAGGATGTAGTGAACATTGATTGCAATTGAGTCTGCTTTATTTTTGTACCATTGGATAAGTCAAACAGCATGAGTAACCTGCGAAAATACTCTAGACACAAGACTCGCATCTTATAAGCAGCAAATCAGATTGACTTTGTATAGCTAGCAAATAAACAAAACTATAGCCATATATGTACCTTTTTCTTGTATGCTCGTATATCGCATGCAGAAATCAATTTTGTCTGCTTTCTTAGTAAATGGCCAAATGCTAAGCCTTGCAAAGGTGTGTGCCTGAGGCCACTTTTGCTGCTTGACGTTGCCTTGAACTACAGACCAGTTCAAAGAACCAGAGTTCATATACAATTCGTATCTTACAGAAGGAGAAAAACAAAAAGAAAAAATAGCAATGCAATAGTTGAAAAGGTCCGACAGGGCCATCAAGAATTTGTAACTTTTGTTTCGATTCGGAACGAAAAATATGCATATGTAGTTTATTGAGTTAAAGTAAATTCATTCAGTCTGTTGCACACATTTGGACAACAGCATTATGCCCTCTTTTACTTTTATCCAATGGATTAGGGTACAAAAGGACTAAATGGTATTTAACAATACAGAAATGTTTGCTATTTATTTATCTATTGGTATATTAACTGTTTATATGCAAATATCCGTTTATGCTGTCTAAGTAGTTGTTTTATTGCAGCAACAAAAATATTGGGCTATAGCTTGCAGGGTATGAATGTTGTAATGTCTTGGTCAATGAACTTACAAGAGTTATTGTGTTAGCAAGGACACAATAACGCTTATTATTTAACTGCACATATCGCAGATTACAAGCAAGCAAAAGGGTTGCGCTTAAAAGTATGCTAAACAAATGAAAACAAAGGCCAATGAAAAGACATTCGTCAGCCGACAAAACATGACGGAAAGATTTTAACCCGTGACTGATTAGGATTAGAAGTATACAGGTGTATGAAAACAAGACAGGTAAAACATGTTGCTTATGCTCTTGTTTTGTTGTTATTTATGTTGTTCATTGGCGAGTTTTGCGTGAGCTTTTTGCTGATGTTGAACTTGAGGTCCTACTTAAGCAATTTGCTCTGTTTGTATTTCTGTTTCTTCAGCACCTAGAGGCTGTGCTGAAGACAAACAGCATGTTGGCTGGTGGTTTGTCAAAGGGTCGAATATCCCGTTCGCACATGCGATTTAGATTATTCAAAGGAAATACTGGAAAGGAAAATGTGGAGTCTTTGGAATGCTCATTTAAGCCTTGACAGCTGTTGGCACTTCTCTGCCATCTAACATATCCCCTCACATAAAGATGATATATGTATGGGTATGATACTGGGTACCGGACGCTTGCGGTAAACCATTTTGATTAGCACCTCAAAGCCAATTAAGCAAACGCATAAATAAGCCAACAACTGTGCACAAATGTAAAATGACAGAAATATGAGAGAAAACAAAAAGGGCATGAAAATATATTTAATGTTGTGATTTAATTAATGGAATGCGGACTCTGCCGTTGCCACTGTGCCTGCGGTTAAGCCCCTTATTTATGGGCCTTACGTAATTATTAAGAAGTTATTCAGAATTTAAACATTTATTGCAAGCAAAACAGCGACAACGTGACGCATACTAAGTAAAAACATCAGCAGCAACAACAACAAGAACAACAATCTGACCACTGCATACCAGGATTGACCACGACCCCCTTTCAGTTTACCCTCTGGGCATGGGGATTGGGGTATTACGAGTTGGGCGAGTTTTTCGGTATTTGGACAAGTGTGGCATTCCGACATCGGGCATTTTATTAGCTTGCCCGGTCATAAATATTTTATGCGTTATAAAAATGTAGGCAATACGCAGCCAAGTTGGTTAAAGCCACTTGTGGTAATTAGTAGCATTTAGTTAAAAAGCTAATAAATACATTGCGGCTGTCTGCAAAGTTTGTGGGCGTGATTAATGCCCGGGCTACTCATTTAATGTCAAAGACAATGCTAATTGCTAATTAAATAAGCCAAAATAATTAATAATAGTTATTAACTAAATCAGCTGAAATGGAAAAATGTACCCCTGCAGGTCCTATAAATGTGAACCACAAACAAAAACCAAACGACCTGACGCAGCATCCGTAACACATATTTATTAAAATATATATATGCTGGACAGGAAGCTGTTTAGCGGAAGCCCGAATGAGAAATTAAAATAAATAAAATGCCATAAAGAAACTTTTTAGGCCCACGTGACTTGCCTGCAAATACTTTTCCGCTTCAGCACGCGACTTTTGAACTTTGCCTTCCACCCCCTCTCCTGATTATTCCGCATATTTGCCCTTAATGAAAATAATTTAAATATTACAATCTTAAGCAGGGTACACACTCGGTTCTCGGTACTTGTCTTATTGTGCAACAAATTCCTTTTTTTTGGCATTTAAGGAACACTTTATTTCAAGCATGTTTCGAGAAAAAATTATGGTTATTATTATGGCCGACCAAGAAGCTGGCGAGAGCTTGTCTAACTACAAACACATCCTGACCATTTCCGCCAAATGACAATTAATTTACATTATTTTTATAGCACATTGCAGAACTAAACATTGCCTGACAGCCTTTTGGCATAGTACAATTGCATACTCGGCGTATACGCAATATTCGTGTTTGTGCAAACTTGTGGTGTTTTTCATACTCCTCAAGTGGCTCTCGGAAGCGTCTTCATTTGGGGCAGACAATTAAATTAAATTAAATAAAACAAACTCACAGCCATTGTTCCGGGTTGTTGTTGTTTGTGGTTGTTTATTTCGCTGTTAATGTGGCTGTTGTTGTTGCTGCTGTTGTTTTTCTTTTTGTTGGTCTCAACTTTCACGGCAAATATTTGGTAAAGCTCAAATTTCTCGTGACAACTGGTAATTAGTCGGCACTTTAACTATTTCAAACGGTTAGCAACCCATGCAAATTTACTTTTGGCCAGGGTATTAACAGAAATGGGAACTACACACAAATTTGGGTCTTTGCTTTGCCCAAATCTGTGGCAACACTCGTTTCTGGGCTGTTGAAAATGCTGCCAGAGCGTTTTCACCTACCCTTGTCGCATAAAAAGATTATTAGCCACCAAAGTGTGGTTGTTATTAAGGTCTGTAAGTGGTGCATAGCTGCAAAAGGAACCATTTTAAAGTTAGGCTTTTAGGCAATCCCTAAAGGAGTACAAAACGTTAAGGTTAGTTTAACAATGGGATGTTACCCAAAAAAGTTGTCTACTTGAGTAAATTTATTCTTTAAATTCTTTACCTTTTCAATATTATTCCAGAAGTGAATTGCTTTAAGGGTCTTTCGCACTGACACATTTTTTTGTCAACAGCTGCCTTTCGTAATTAACTATCAGTCCCCCAGCTCTGTGTAAATGGCAAATAATTAATTTGCAACATAGTAACACACTTAGTCTTAACATTTACCCTGGACTATTTTGAGCATTAGATTTTGAGGGCTTAAATTCTTAAAAGAGATGCGAACGCATCTTCAAGCCAAGGAAAATAAATGAGAAATTGGTAGCTGGAGTGGGCTTAACAGTTAAGCTGTGGCCATAATACATCTCAAAAAATGGGGAAGATGCTTAAACCACATACATGCCAACACATATATGTGCATACATACAAGTACGAGTATTAAATGAGAGAACTGTGTCGTCGTCTTGCTAATTTGCCATAACTTTTACCTAATGCCAGTTCCGTCTTAGCGTCAGTTTCGCTTTTCCTGCTGAAACTTTTTCATTTCACGTCCCATGCGTGCTGTGAAAATTGCTGCTTTGAAAAGTAAACTCTACAATTTCCATCCCCACACCTACCTCCACCTTCTTCCTCTTCCGCTTCTTCTTAGGCGAGAACGTTTTATTGTGTACACGTGACACACAATTTTGCAATTGTCGCTGTCTCTCAAAATTGTTCGATGTAACAGTCTCGGTAGCCGCGATGTCTTCTTCTTTACAGCAGTGGAATGGCAAACGTTAACTTTCGATTTTCGAGCTTCATTAAAAATGTTTAGTGCTTTATTTTCGGTGGCAGCCGCGGGACCGAAAGCACGGCATGTGGCGCCCAATGCTTCTTATGGCCACAACGACAAGATGTAACTGTTTAGTTAATAATTTAGGCCGCCTTGTTGCGGCAATGCTTAAAGCTTAGCAAACAAACTACGTTGTTTTATGGGCCAGCAAATGACGTTGCGTCGCGAACACTCGCTATCGACCCATTCAACTGCAGGACATAGCTCCTGCCATGGCTAAGATACAAAAGGTTAGAGAGCGGGTGTGCTTCGGCACTTCGGCACTTCGGAGCATCGGAGCTTCGATGATGGCGGCAGTAAATAAAGGAGCGTTAATGGACAGCCACTTGAGTGGACAGGGTATGCAGGCAGGGGATGCCCATGTACCGACATGTAGTACATACGATTGCAAATATTTATATACACATACACATACATACATATATATATATCAAATATATACCCAACATATATACATATGTACATGTATTCAGTGAGCCGCAGATACACGCGCAGTATTTATGCGATAAGCGCGTGTCAAATATAATTTTAGAAACATAATGCTACGCCTAGGAATATAAAATGTTGTACGAGGCTTCGAGGAGTTGGCGGCCAGCAAAGTTTCCCCTGCTGGCAGTCAATGGGGATGACATTACTTTCTAAGGCATGTTGGGGGCTTCGAGCTACCGAATATTCCTGCTCAAGCTATTTATTGCGTTTGGGGTAAGCAAATTTAAGCAGCAGGAAGAATGTTTATTTATTTTATTTAAAGCGATTTTCCCGCTGCTTCCCACGTACTTTAACACGGCACGCAAACTTTGCAAATCACTTTCCTCGAAATACGTTGAGTCAGCGCCACCCAATTAATTATGGCTTAAAGTATTTAAAAGTTTATGGCTAGGCTTCAATTTTGCATAAGTCATTGGCCAAATTCGCACCGAGCCGTACAACTTTGCAGACTACGGCTCGCCACTGGCCCTTGAGAGTTACGCATACGCCATGTAGCGCTGCAAGCCATAGACATTAAGTGTCCCGCCGTATTCTCAACCCCCCCTGCTACCATATTGCGTGGTTTGTACACGCGATTGTGGTCACATTAGGGTTTCCGCAATGCGTTTGATTTAGGACTACAATGTATGGTCTGGAATTTGTAATTATGGCTGCGGCTGCGTCGTGCTGACAGCTTAATGTGGCGGTAGCCTTTACGAGCTGTACATGTTTTTTTTTTTTTGTCAGCGTATCCGTTTGATTTATATACTGCCGGCTTGGCCTGGAAGTGTGTAGCACTTGCGTGCCTTTAATTTTTAATTACCGTGCCAAGCACAAAACTGAGTTATTGATGTAGGTCAGAGGACATGCTTGAGCTTCACTGTCCGGCTGAAGAAACTCAAGTCCTGAAACTTAAGTTCGCACAACATTTATCAAACTTATTGTGAAATCGTGCGTAAAGCCCAGGAGAAACCAAAAAATTGAATTGAATATAAAACGTGAATAGAAGATAGGTGGAAGAGCAAACGATTTCCTGCGTTCCTTGAATATTGCGTAACTCAACATCTTTTAGCTGTTCGATTCTTGATAAAGACCTTAAATGAAATAAGCCCATAAGGAGACGAGTGCAGCTCAGCACTTCCGGCGAAGTACTCAACCACATACGCGCTCGATAACAATAATGACTGACTAATTGGATTAACTTTTGTATTGGATTGGCCTCCCAACGTTTAAATCCCCATTTAAAACCTCCACCAGCACCGGCTCCCGATCCAGTGGGAAAACTGAACATAAAGGATTATGTCATTGCTTTTGGCCAACAAATACAATGTAATTTCCGAGTGCTCATGAGTATGATGAGTATGAGTAGGATGTTGGCAGTGGGCGATTTCGATGCGTAGAAAATTTGTCGTTTTGGCATTAACAAGTCTTTGAAAGCGGCTTACAAAACAATTTTGTGACAATAAAGAGATTAAAATGTTTCCAAAAAAAACCAAAGATATTTTTTGTGCTTATATAGAAGTTTGAGCTAAGCGGCTTTTCAAGCTAAATATTTCTACTTGGACGACAGTTAAATCACAAAGAACAAAGCTAAAAAAAATCCAAAGGGAATTAACAATTAGCTATTCTATAGCAGTTACTTGGACTAAAATATTTCGCTTTGCCTGCTCAAAAAGTTTCCGCATATAATTTAAACGCTAAACCTCACTTGTTACGCGCACATATGTTCTATTCGTAACAGCCATAAAGCCGAAGCACTTGCTGGCACACAACAAAACACAGTCATATAGTCATTCCGCCGTAGACATGAGTGCTACACGTTTAAATTAAGCAGCAGCAGCAGCAGCAGTAGAAGCAGCAATTCGATGCGATTTATGGCGGAGCCTAAAGTCGAAAAGTCGGAAAGACGGAAAACGCGACAGGGCAGCACTTGCCTGAGCGTGAAAAACATAAAGTGGAATAACAGCAAACTTTTATGCGACTCACACTACGGACAAAGAGGCCCTCGGCTTCGCGTGCTCGGTAAACAATTGTAAGAACAAAAATGAGTTGTAAATGAAAGGATTGTGCTGTAGCATTAGCAAAACTCTTCACTTTATCGCTTGTTAGTTTCTAAAGTCTTCCAATTGTGAATCAAATTTCTATAGAATTAAGAAGATGTTTTGTTTGCTCTTAGGGTGTGTTTATCTGCCTCAAGTAACAGCCACGTGTTAGAAATCAAATAACAAACTTCAACAGTATGCGACAAATACATCACGTCTAATGTTTAAACGGTTGCCCAAATTGATGGGCGAGAGGCTTGAATCGCACACAACAAACACTTTGGCACGCACGAGTACACTTTGGACCGTGGAAAAACTTAATTGATTTAAGCGACGGCAGCTCGCATGTGAAACTTAGCTCATTAGATGCCACAACACAGAGCCACAAAGGCTCACACATGTTGTAATAAAGTTTCTGTGTGTGTTGGTGTGGCTAAATTTATTATTTGCAGCATACTTTCAGGCATTCAGTTACAAGTGTAAGTACGCATGTGCGTATGTATGTAAATGTAGTTGTGTATGCCTGTATTTGAGCTTTTCACACAGCAGCAGTTAATTACCTCCTGAGGTGCCAGGCAATGGCGGTAATTCTTCAGCGTCACTCGCAGTGCAAGCAATAAGTTACGTATACGAGGCGTGGATTCGGATGAAGTGAGATAAAATACTTATTTCAGTTTGATGTTAATACAAATTAAATGTGTGTGCGTTCGCATTATACTAACTAAATACGAAAACAAGCAACTGTAAATGTGCCACATAAATAACAAAACTCCATACTATGACTTAGTATATATAGACATAGAGCTAGTTTTTGGTACCACAGGCTGAGTAATTCAAGTGATGCATGTGAGCCTCTTAAAACATTTCAATGAATGTACAATAAATCGTTAAGTGCATCTTTGTCCAATTGAAATACATGTCAGTATTTATTTAAGCAAGTGAAATGGTTGAATAAATACATAATTTAAAAGACATGATTTTAAATAATAAAATATGCTGACAATGGCAGCTGTACACTTAATTGGCAGTTAAAAGCAATGAATGGTAGAAACATGTGCATTGTTCTATAAAAACTTGTCTGTAAAGTTCACAGCTTTTGCAAAAAATCACTACATTATATTTAATACAATATTCACTATAATTCCATTCCATTCCATATATAATTCCATGTGGCCATAAGGTCGATTCGACTGCTTTTATGGCCATGACATATCAGTTAATTTAATGAGTATATTATATATGTTATTCATCAGTATTGCATTCAAAAACCCAATCAGAATTGATATTTTCTTCCAACTGAATAAATTTGTGAATAGTAAAAAATAGAAAATGACATGAGTAAAATTTAATTACCAGATTGATCTAATTTTAATATCTGTATGACATGTTGTGTCGAGAACTTTAACACAATGAAAGAGACACGATTGATTTCTATTGAAAACGGAATCAAATCAATCAGCGTAATTTGTAAAAAAAATTATGTTTGCTACCAATGGAAAATGATTGTAACAGTTTGCACAGTTAGAATGAAAAAAGGTGAATTGAGTATTAAATCATGTCAGTTAAGCAACCCTCCCTCCCCTCTTTAATATGGTATTCCGACTGCGGAATTGTCATATAAAATTAGTACAAAGTTACACTGTAATAAATTGAATTGCGAGTTTACGAGTCGTAACCAAACTGTCCTTTGAGGGTCTGCCGCAGTGACTGTCATGCCCATTGAATCGCAATCGCATTCTAAATTTGCGCTGCGGGCTCGGGGGGCATGGTCAATGGTAAGGCCGTAACAGTTAAATGCAAAATGAAGAAATTAATATGCCGAGTGGCGAACCCGGAGCCTTAAGCATTGTTTGGCTTTATATAATTCCGAAGCGACCTGAGGTCAACATTATTTCAATTACACGCCAATGCAATTGAGAGTCAAACGTGAGTTGCGTGAAAGTCCGAAGTTTTTGGTCTTAGCCCGCGGGTTTCTCCAGGCCTGGCTCAGTCCTTGAGGCAGATAAGACGAAGGCAATATTTAATAGCCGCAAGGACACGCACGTAGCTGGCCAAAAACAAAAAGGAAACACACGAAAATATTTTTTTTTTTTTTGGAAATTCTTCACAAGTATAATACAAAAGGGCTGAATACAAGTCTGCATAAAATTTAATCGTCTGTGTGCGTCATGGCTGAGTTTTGGTTCGGTTTGGAGTTTGGGATTGCGATTGCGCGTCTATATGTCTATATAAATATAAATACAATTATGGTACAACTAGAATAACATAAAATTCTTGTACTTGTACAACTAAAAAGAGTGAGTTCGGTTATAAGCAAAAATACAATTGAGGCGTGCGCCGCGCCTACGAGTAGAAGGTAAGAACGCTCGTCTGATTGCCTCGCACAAATAGAAACGGTGGCATGTCCCGACTGAGGCTCTCCAGCCAGGCCATGTAGAGGGGTGCCGAGACGATGTTTTTGCGCGGCATCGGCAGAGTCATCACCACGAGATCCGACTTGGTTGACTGCTCCCGCAGATACTCACGCAGCCTCAGATAGCGATTCGTCTTGTCCACAACGGCCAGCAGATCATCGTCGCTGATGAGAGCTGGGAAGTTCGACTGTTATAAGTCTGAGGATTAAAGAGCTAGTTATGACTTACATTCGTCCTCGTTGAGTGTTGCCTTGCTGCTGTGTCCATTCTCCTTTTCACCCACAACGAAATCCTTAATCAGTTCGTTGAAGAACTGCGTCGATGTTTCCTGTGGCTTCTTGGTTATGTCCGGAATCAATGTCAGATCGGAGTAATCAATGCGAAACTTCGACAGCAAGCTGGCCATAGAACGTTGCTCAAATTCCAATTCCGAATTCTTGTTAGCCAGTGCATATACCCTGTACCGTAAATATAAATGTAAAGAGTGTTAACATTTGGTTTTGTGCAAATGCAATTCGAATGTTAAAAGAGTGTTGAAAGACTGTGGCTGAATCCAATTTTCGGATATTGGCTGAAAAGCTTGCCATCTGTAAAAAATCATTCTCACTTTCAAAAAGCCAATAATCAAATACGCAAATAAAATACAAATGAAGGCAACGACTGAAAGGTACTCTGCACAGTCTCAATTGTATCCGAACTGTTGATTTGGGTATGTGAAAAATGTTGACCTGACATACCCACTATCGATGAGCGAAACAGGGTAGAAGAAGAACAAAATGAAAAGTCAAATCACTCGCTTGGCTTGGCAAACCAAATGTTATACTTAACGCCCCACTGAGTCAGTCGAGTCCCGATAGATTCCCGAGTATGTTTGAGTACGTTTTAAAGGCAGCAGCAATTCCGATCTATCGAGGTGACCTGTTTGATTGGTATACGCATTTACCTTCCTCTTTCCAGGAATAATTGCATCAGTCACCGAGTCGAACCGAGAGCAACCTTTGACCTACTCACTACTCAGGACACTGTTGAAGCTACTTATTATGCCCGCCAGGGGTTTTATTCAAAAAGCAACTCCCTTGAAATTTGGGTGAAAAGTATCCTGTCATGAGAGCAAGTCGAAGTCGTGAATGCTGCCACGCGCCGCCATATTTGAATAAAATTCAATTCATGCCCTATAAATCTGCACAGGCATATCCGCAGGCTTCTTAAACGTCTTGGGAGGTAAACCATGCGGCTTTTCTCGTGCTGAGATTGGGATGGGATGGGCTGGGTGATGGGCCTCACTTGCAGCTTACCTCAATTTACATGATTGCCAGGTGCGTCGAGTGCTTATGATGTAAGGCAGCAACAATGTGAGCCCTCCGTCGTCGTACAGCCACCAGACATCGATGATGGCGTGGCTGCGTTTTCGCGTAAATTGAGTCAAGTCAGCCAGCACATCCTTGGGTAGTTCCACGCCACCAGGTCCTCTGTATAGTGAAACGGGATCGTCGTGTTTTGCTTTCGATTTCCTTAGTGTATTGGGCTGTGTGTATATGTGTATGTGTGTATGTGTGTGTGTGTGCGTGTGTGTGTGTGAGTGAGTGAGTATTTGTTTGTATGTCGGCAAATTGAGTACAATTTATCTTGAGATGATATGGCCCTCTTACCTGCTCATTTGCGGGCTTGGAATCCAATGGATCGGGCAAACCAGAAACATCCTTCACTTGATTGCCTGCTATGAAAGATAAGTCGCTGGTGCTGGATGCTGTGGGCGGATAGATTTTATGATATTAATATATATATATTAAGCACAAATAGTTTAATCGAGTGCAATACAAAGCCCATGCAGAGTTAATTGTAATACACATTATTAAAGTCGGGCCCAATGGCCATCATTGCTTAATTTAAGCCATAAACAATAGAGTTTTATGCTATTTTATGTTGCCCATTCTCAAATTTACACAATTTATTTTCAAATTGGGAAATGTTATGCAAAACAATGCTTAAAACATGCACGTGCTGTGCCGCCTCCTGGCCCCAAAAATTTGCAGGCCCAATTTTCAGGCTGCGGCCTTGTAACGGCTCCACATGTAGTCCGCACAGTTTGGGTTCGTGCTATTAGGGGACATTGTATAAATTTATATTCAAATTTACGGCCACTTCTTAATTTAGGGGCGCAACAAATTGCCGAAAGGGTTTTTGTTACAGCTGCCACTGGCTGCGGCTGCGGCAGCGACTGTGTTGATGCCTCGGGAGCTCGAACTTGTCGCCACTCAATCCTTGCATCAAGTAGTTTTCAGTTAGTTATGTCTTTGTTGCATGCAACAGTGGCAATTAGTTAAGCCATTAAAGCTAAGAGTTCAGGTAGGCAAGCTTAACATGCGCTGTGCAGGATGTGGAATATGGCTATTAGGTTAGAGTCTGCTCATACATATTTACCTAGTGGCAATGACCCTACAATAACATCAATTCACATTCCAATCAATTACCTTAAGACACGTAAAATAGATCTTACACTCAACATCACCTGCCCAAGAGCGTATTCTACACAGGCTTTGCTTGAAACGCACTACGAAAGAGAAACAGAAACAGAAACAGGAACAGGAACAGAGGCGAAACGGAAATGGGAAAAGAAAATGGAACAGGAAGAGGAAAGACACACGCAAACGGAACTCAGCATCAAAGTGAATATAAATAGAATTGGCAAAGAAAAATGGAAAAAGAAAAAAGGAAAAAATTGGACTCTTTCAGCCTTTGAAAGCTTTTGCGGCTAATACTTACTTTTTACAAATTTCAGGCCATTGCCCGCGAGAGCCAACTTGTTGGCGGCATCTAAAAGTGTGTGGTTACAGTTGCAGTTGCAGTTGTGTTTTGTTTTGTGGTGCATTTATAGATTGTGTTTTTTTTATATTATATTATATTATATTATTAATTGTGCACGAGTGGGCAATTGTTTAGAGGTCCATGCAAAAGTAATTGAAAATCGCTGCATTAATAGGTGGCCGACAGGAGCCGGAGCCAACTTACCCTGGGATACATTGCGGCTGAGGGAGTCCACGCTGCCACTGAGGCCATGTCGGGCATTGTGCTCGCTGGCCTGCAGATCGTTGGAGCTCTCATTGGGCTGCAGAGTACGCGGCACATCCAGATTGGAGTTGATTGTGGTCCAGTTGCTATCCGGCGAGCCAAGCAGCTGCGAGCAGTCCAGACCCTGAGGCACACGCAATATGGCCACGGCGAGATACATATCTAAGGCCTAATTGGAGTTGCGTCAATCGTTAGCTTCCCATTTGACAATCCATTCGATTGTCCCTTACCTTGTGCATCACATTGAAATATTGCACCAGTTCCTTGCGCTCGCACGTCTGCCAGTCGGTCTTGTAGCCCATGAGTATAATGTTTGGCTTCAGCTTGCCAATCCCAGTGGCCTGCATGAGGGCTCGTGTGCCCGCCTCGAAATCCTCGCCGTCGACCAGTGCATAGAAGCCCTTGACGCGATGCTTCTGGAACCAGTTGGAGGCACGGTCCTTCAGGTAATTGCGATACTTCTGCGAACCGGATCCTCGCAGCACATGGCCACAAACCAGCAGAGAGAGATTCTTCGTCAGCATATAGGCAAAGTCAACAAGAACAGGCCGGGCATTGGGCAGTCCAGAGAGGACGAGAATTTGGGGGCGATAGTTTTTCACATGATCCTCCACATTGTTGAGCTGCTGCACGGACATCAGGGCGTTCTTATAGGTCTGAGCCTGTGTAGTGGAGCCCCAGTTAACGTCCGGCTTCCGGTAGGCGACAATTAAGTACAGTGCCAGCACCAAACAGAAGGTAATCAATGCAGTGGCCCACGAAATCAGAAACATCACCGCCACGCACAAAATGGAGCCCAAAAGACTCAGCCACATGTTGTAATACTGTGAAAGTGGAAAATGGTATGGAGGTTGAGGACGAAAGCCAGGTGCATTGTTTTCTTACCTTGAAAGTTGGCCGCCAGCCGACGGGCTTCGCCAGACTGGCATGGAATGTGCTGAAGTTAATTAACATGTATGCGGCCAGGAAGAAGTTCGAGATGAGCGGCGCAATCGAGTTGAGGTCACCCACGAGGATAAAGCTACAAGGTGCAAACACAAAAGTGCAAATGCGTTACTGTCCTCTGCGCGCCTTGATTAGTCCGTTACTTACAAAATGGATATAACAAAGGTG
Source organism: Drosophila pseudotalamancana (assembly GCA_037075185.1). NCBI lineage: Eukaryota > Metazoa > Arthropoda > Insecta > Diptera > Drosophilidae > Drosophila > Drosophila pseudotalamancana. The sequence goes on along the minus strand of JBAMCK010000007.1, from coordinate 148,314 downwards.
AGCACGTAGCCGCGGACTGGCTCGTTGTTCCTGCCATAGCCCTTGGCGAACCAAACAATCTTCGGATAGAGTTCATCCTTGCACAAAGCCTGTTGGCAGATGCACTGTGTCAAAGCAAATGGCGAGATGTCAACGGAGGGGGGAGTCTCACCTGAAAAACCTTCGGGGCCGAGACCAAGCTGGCCAAGGCCGATGACAATGTGGCAGCAAAGCAACCGGCATAGATGAGCGGCCCAAAGCCGGAAACTAACTCAATTACTTGAAACGAATTTTGCAGTCCATAAAGGCATGTACCTGTGGAAGCTGTACGAAATTTAATTAGAATCCGTCATTAAGGGCACTCGAAGCTCAGGGTTGCCTACTTAACGAGCAATTTAGAAATTCAAGGGAGCCGTTCACAGCATTCACCACATAGCCGGTGGCATCGCGAGCCACGACGGCTCCACAAATCAACACCATCAGCAGGTAGGTGCTTGTAGTGATAGCAATGGCCAGGATTGTGCCTTTGGGTATAGATTTTTGAGGGTCCTACACAAAAACACAGAAACACAGAAACACAAAAGAGCTGCAAATGACTAATAAATTGTATTAAACGAAACTGCGACGCACCTTTAAATCGCCCGAAATGTTGGCGCCAGCCAAAATGCCCGTGGCGGCAGGGAAGAAGATGGCAAATACCGAGAAGAAATCGTGACTGACATATCCGTCATCCCGGTAGTCCGGAAACAGATTTGTATAGAATAACGTTGCTGCACATTCAATTTGATTAAAAGCTTGTTCAACAGCGCCAGTTCGACTGCCACTCACCATTGTAGCCGATAAAGCCCTTCGCCCGCTCTCGCTCGTTCTTCGGCCCGATGAAGCTGCCAATAATGAAGTCAGCAATCGCTGCCAGCAAAATAACAAGCAGCCCGATTTGTGCCTACCAAAAATACGAGCCAGGTTAGATGGATGTTACCGAAGCTCAACAGAGCGGAATTCATTAGACGGCAAAAATTAATCATACGCACCTTCGCCTCCCACTCCATGCCGATGACAACGATAATGAGAAGCACCAGTATGGTGGTGCTACCCATGATGCGCATATCCGTAACATCATCGTCAATAATGTACACACCCATGGCTTTCATCATGGCCTGCAAGGACTCACAAAAGCCCACAACGTACATGGCGCAAGCGACGACGTTTGCCAGCGAAAAAATCAGGCCAATAGAGCCACCAAACTCGGGGCCCAAGGAGCGGGAAATCATGTAATAGGTGCCACCTAAGCAGGAGCAGGTATATTAAACAAAAAAAAAAAAAAACATTTTAAAACAACGACCAAGCAAAGGACTCACCTCCTTTGATGACCCCGTTGGTGCTTATCGCCGACATTGACAACGCTGTTATGGTCGTGACAGCGGTCGTTGTCAGTATTAATAGAAAACCCTCGATGATGCCCGCCTGGCCCACGACCCAGCTGAGCCGGAGAAAGAGCATCACTCCCCATATGTTGAGCAGGCAGCGTATAAGCACACCTTTTATCCAGCCGAACTTGAGCATCCCATTCATGTTGCCCGCCTCCGGATCCTGGTTGCGTTGCAGGCTGTGCGTGTTCTGCAGAAGGAAAACCAAAGTCATTTCCAATAAGCTGCCTCCTATTGATAGATGATGTCTCAAAGATTTCAAAAAAAAAAAGTAAAGAAGCAGATTGCTCATCGTTAGCTCGAGAGGTGAGGCCCTCAAAATGTTTGGCAGCTAAGCAGCATTTGACAGCTTGCCAGCTACTCAACAAATTAATCATACTCCAAAGCAGCAGCATGTAGCGCATAATTTAACTTTTAACCGCATTTAAAAAAAATAAAATAAAAAAAAAAAAAAACTTCTAAGGATGTGTTTTTGCTGCTATATAAATTATAAGACGGCTGTGTCAGGTTTATGACATCGTAAACAATTGCACAATTTTGCAGCTTATTGACAATTGTTTTTTCAATTTTATTGTTACTTTAATTGACGCCCACCACAACGCAAACGAAAGTGCAAAATCAATTACTAGCAATTGATTGCGGTACAAATTGTATTTGCGACAAGTAAAAACCCGCACACAAGTAAAAAAAACCCATAAATGCATTTATTATAGTTTTATATAAACCAAAGCGAAACTCACACAAGGAGAGCTTAAAAAATCTGCGACGTGGTTGCGACTGAAGGACTTGTTCTCAATTTACAGTCTCAAGAGACACACAAGGGGAATTGCGGTATTAGACAAGTGTCTCTTTTAGTTGTTCTTCCTCTTACCTGACAGCCACACGTGTAAACTAAAAGTAACCGAAACGCGAAAATTGAAAAGTCTGCGGTCTGCGAACTTACTGGAGTGCAACTGAAGTGGTCGGAAAATCCACTTTAGACGTCGGTCACAAAAAAAAAAGAATTCAATACGATATTTGATTTGAATTTAATTTAAGACAAAAGAAGAATAACTGTCTCCCAGTCTAGTTGGCTGTAGTGGTTTCAGTGGTTGCGGTGGCTTCTTAATATCAGCACCTTTCATCTGTTTTCCAAGCACGCAACCAAAATGAACGTTCTTCGAACCCTGTCGCTATGCTAATGACCCCAACTGTTGACTGTTGACTGCTGACTGTTGAAAGTCACAACTGCTTCGCAGCCAGTGTAAATTTTTCTTAAAATGAAACAGAGAAAGAAGAAGAAGAAGAAGGCCAATGCCAGAAGCCACTTGACACTTCTCATGCCAAGCTGGCAATAACTGAGAGTTTTCCGCCTGGATGCGAGGCCGTTGCCTGCTCTTAAATTTTCCCCAACTTAACTTGAATTTAAATTTGGCTCAAGTGCTGCCCACGCACTTGCGAGTACATCGTACATTGTAATAGCGCAATAAATTTACGCTATATGAATATAAATCGATGTGCCCGAACAAGAAGGAGAATAAGAGGGAGAATAAGAAGGGGAGGGCAGCAACCTCGTTGCCATTAAAGGATACTCACTTTGCCCACCAGCGTTGCATTGTGCAGCTCGTCGAGCGTTGGACGGTAGGCGGCCTGAATGGACATCATGTTGCGATAATTGTCCAGACGTGGCAAGGCCTCACGCGTGAAATGCCTGTTAATTTACAAAGTGTACTTAAATGTTCTTCAATTACCATTAATAATATTAAAATTAAGGTGCTTACCGAAAACTTTTCCCATATTTTGTATCATATTCATTGTCCAGCAGTTCACGTTCCTCCAGCGAATCATTCGAGGCGTCCGATTCCTCATTTTGTGGTTCCACTTGAAAGCGCGTCGTTGTCTGCAAATCCTTAAACCGGGAGGGTTTGTCCTTATCGCGAAAACTACTCTTAATGGAGTGCCTGCGAACCAGAAAAAAAAGGGGGAAAAAGTTTACATTAAAAAAGTTTCAAAAAGGGCTCCTCAGCCATTCATCTCGCCATGACAAATGTATATTTAACGTTCTTTAACATGAAAAAAATAATTTTGGTGAAAAAAAGGAAACCCTAGCTCGAGGCAGTGTTACAAAAGGATTTCTTTCTAAACTAAAACACTTTAAATTTAAATGCTGAGTTGTTGAGTAAAAATTGCAACTGGAATGCGAAATTAAGTCCTATTCATTTTTTACATTTGCTGATTTTTATTTCATTTACAGGTCAATTTTAAAATTTAAGCTAAATAAATTTTATTACACGCCATTTGAACTCGTTGGACAAAAGACCAATTTCTGTTTGCTATTCTTTATGTCAAGGTGTGCCGGGACTGTGTGTATATATGTATGTGTGTGTGTGTGTGTGTGTGTGTGTTCAAATAGCCGGAGGATACACACACGAGCAGGCACAAGTTCAAACCGGCGACAGGCTTAGTTGATTATTATGCTGGTTGTTATTATTGTTGTTGTTGTTGTTGCTGTTGATGATGCGATGCATGACTGACTGACTAAATCCCTACTGATTTTTGTTTAGTGTGCATTCACGCAGCTTCAACAATTGACTTAAACCAGCAGTCTGGCGCTACTCTTGATGCGAATGTGACCTTCATTCGTATACCTGAATATGTGAACAAAAACGTAGTTATAAACCTGTTAAAAAAGAGGTCCAGCCCAGAGTGCTGGACCAGGTGAAATAATATGTTCTGTTGCGTGTTGCCATAAGAGACATTCTGACTTAATTAGGGAAATTAAAGCTGGCAGAAAGTGCTAATGACAGAGAAAGAGAGAAAGATAGAGAGAGAGAGACTGTTTCAGTCCTTTTATGCAATTTTCGTGAATTTAAGTGAAACTCAGCATATGATGATTTTTTGCTAATTGCGTAAGTGTGCTTGTATGAGTAAGAGTAAAGTAAAGTAAAAGCAGAGAGGAATGTAAACCTTGCTTGTCCAATTACTTTGCACTATAACCTTAACATTTACGATATGATGAGACTTCCATTAAAGCGAAGGCAACGTTTACTTATGTTAATGTCTATTCTCAAAGTTCGGCTAAATTCTATGGAATTCATAATGAATTTTGAAGATAAGCATCTTTAGCCATAGAAACCAATTTCTTAGCTTAGTCCCACATCCTACCAAGAAATCAAAGCTCAGATCTTAAAAGGCTTAGCTTTACTTCAAGGGAAATGTAATATAAAATATCAAATTAAATCTTCACTTAAATTTTACAACCTCGACATTTAATATTGTCGAAGGCTAATAAAAGCTAATTATTGAAATGCCAATTGGCAATTAGAGAAATAATGTTGACTCTTAAAAATTCATCCGCATATAAAATTGACAATGAATAATGCAAACGGCCAAAAGTAGCTTCATTTTATGGTTTTGCTTATATTTGATAATTTATTGCCCCAACAGCAGACCAATAAAATTGCAAAGTACCCCAACCTACGCTCCACTCTCTTAACTGTGATTAACAGTCGTGACCTTTGTAAAGGACCAAAAACCAACTCATTTTGGCCTCGCCGCTGGCTATGCAAATGTTCGCCCAGTTGCGAATTCTTTCGACTGCATTTATTGAATACCGCATAAATGATTGTTATTGCTTTTCAGCTGTGATTGCTTCTATTGTCGGCTGCACTGCATCCCCTTTCAAGTGGGGGCTACTTATCGAGGGCGAGTGTGTGAAGACGAGGCCTGTTTGTTGAACTTGGCAACTTGGGGCCGACCGGGCGGGTCAACAAACTTTCAAGTCATTTGCCATTTGGCAGCTGCATCAAGTTCAATGCGAAGCCAATGGCCAGGCAAACAATCTAAAACTGTTCTTATCGAATTACAAGCCCTGACAGAGGTTAAACAAAAAACAATAATAATTTGCCACATTGTTAGCCAAAATCACTTTCCACTGAATAAACATAGATTTCATCTATTGTTAAGGATTTCATCTATTGAAGTTTTCAAAGTGAAGTCAAATTAAAAGCCAAAACAATTCCAAAAGTCTGCAACAATTAATTGGAAAACACAGTTTAAAGTTATCTTTAAACAAATATACACCAATTGAATGCATGTTATGTCCAATCCAACTAAGCAATTGGTGCTGCTAATTACAGGGTATACAGCACCAGTGGGAAAAGGTGAGACAAGAAAAGCCCATTTGTGGAATCAGAACAGAATGAAAAGAAGAAAACAAACGATGTATAAAGTAAAGCACAACTTTAAGTGGAAAATGGAAAGTGGACAATTTCTTAAAAGTTTGCATCCATTTCCACAAATTTTGGACTATGTTTTTTGTGGAATGGAAATGGGGGCTCACCTCTGCTGCCTGGGCTGCTGTTTGTTCAGCAATTGTGTGGCATCGAAAGTGTCCTCCTCGAGGAGGTCTCCATCCATGTTGGTCAGACGACGGTAGACCTCGTCGGCTGGGGGTGTGTTTAATTTGCGGTCTTCGTTGTCATTGTTGTTCTTGTGATGGTTAACAGGATTTACTTGGAAGCGGTTGGGTCGATCGACCGCGCCCATTTCAAACGATATTGTATCCGACATCTCGCTGTGTGTGCGACTTGGGTCCGAGTTTTGGAAAAAAAAACTTTACGTGGTTTGTTTTGGGTTTCTGCGGTTAGCTAATGCCCACAACTTTGGTTGTTTTTTTTTTTTATTTTGCTCTCTTCGGATGTATTTTTGGTCTTAACCCAAGCACTTCACTCCACAGCGATATTAGTTCCTTTGTCTATTTATACCAAGGAAAGCATTTGGGTTTCGTCTCTGTTCGTCCAATTTATGTGTGACAAAAATATTTGCCAGCTGTACCTCAAATATTTTTCTGCAAATAGAGAACAAATGATTTCATAAATAAATGAAATATTAATGTCATATCTCGCTGACATGACAATGGATGCTTAACATTTATGGGCAAGCAAAATATATATATATATATCTCTTATCTATATATATTTTATAAAATACATTTTATTGAATATTCGAATTACTTTTTACATTTTTGTATGGCAAACTATTCAAATGCAACTTATGTGAGTGTAGCAGATATCTCAATTTAATTCTCTCATTGAGATTAAAGTTCCAGCAAAATGGTTTCTCATGGTTTCTATTTTATTTGAAGCCACGAGTACTTAATGTCGAATATCGTGGACAAATTGGATGCTAAATATAGCACAGACACAAATTGATGCAAATTAATCATTATTAGCGGCCTCTGTGATGATCCCAAGGGGAAAATGCTTGCCATGCCATGTGAGTCAGCAAAAAGCGGGCACACCTGGCGTATGCGCTATGCATTCGCAAGCAGGATATGAAGTGGCAGGTTGTAACCCAAAAAGGAATTACAACAATTGATGGCAGACCGTCGGCAATTTCTCACATTCCTCCGGCTCCTCGAGAGCAGCAGCTGCCATTTGTGGGTGGTCAATGCAGAAGATAAACAGAACGTGCAATTAGAATACTGAATGGAAGAGTCAAAGTGAGCAACACGCGAGAGACCTGAATAAAAGAAGAAGAATAGATAATTACGCCAATTATGCAATTTTTACGAAATATGTGGGAACTTTGCACTCGGGCAACGTGAAATTTGCACAAATTTATTGAAGCAATTAAGCGCTTAATTCAATAAGCAAACGGCAGGGTTTGGGGACTGGCAGCTGGCAGCTGTGTGGGGGCTGACAGCAGGCATTGGTCTATGGTTGGACAAACAGCCGGAGCCCGAGGGACTTACCGTAAGGATCAACAATTTTGCGAACGCTTATCGGGCAGCAACAGAAATCAGGCTATAACGTGACCTATGGCCTTTCAAAGAGCCAGGTGAAACTTGATAAGCGCCAAGAATTGGGGTTAAAGGTTTAGCAGCTGATTGTCAAACGGCGTCACTTGGGAACGGGGTGAGGGTGAACACTTTTTGTAATGAAAACATTTTCTAATGATGGCATTAAAAAGAGATTCCTGATTTATGATGGCTCGGACTAAGTTTTGATGAATTGCGTCATAAACAAATTCATTTGCATTCTGTCAACGTGTCTCAGGTGCTGTGGGTGGTGCCGCACACTTTGTTTTTGTTTTTGTTTTTTTTTTTCTTTTTTTTTGCCAGCTTTGAGTTGATAGACGCTAGCTATTCCCTTCCCGGTATCGCTTGACAGCTGCTAAAAGCCATGGCACAAACAACAACAACAACAAAATGTTGTAAAAAACTTATCTGAATAATTGTTGCCATTGTCCAAGCCACGAAGACGGTTGCGACCCACCAGACGGGCCCCTTTTAATGGCCCTACAATGGGCCAATTGCTTCCGATGGTGATTTCGCGCTGCCTTTGTATTTGTATTTGTATTGTTGTTCTTACTGTTGTTGTTGCGGAGCCTTTTAGCTTTGTTGTTCTTTTTCGCTTTGATTGGACTATGCCTATGCGTATTTAAGCGCTGCTACGCTTTCTTTTCATGGCTCAATTCAACGCCCATTCGCATTTCAATTGCCACAATAAAACAAGATTTTTACTACTTTGGTGGTCTGCGCAATGGATACAATGGATACACCATACTCGTATAAATCCGGTTCTACGCCCTTTGCTATATGGCCGAATTAAATGTGGGCCGGGAGTTGCCTGCTTAATGGCCATGAGATAAATTTAACTTTGTAACGTGCTCGTAAAGAGTTGTGATTTTTTCAAGGGTATCAAATTAGAATAGCCCCGTCAAAGGATAAAGCTATGAAGCAAGGAGTTGCCTACTAATATAAATATATATACATATATCATCTCTTAGCCAAATACTTAGTGCATTTGTTTGTTGGCATTCGCACCATCAAAAAGTCAACACACGCTATTAAATTGCAAGTACATGATTTTACCTTGACCATGAGCCCACATACATATATACAAATTCTCCTATATATATATATGGATATATATAAAAATTTTATTGCATGACCTCAATTATAAGACGATACAAAAAAGAGCAACAATAAAATATGGTGACGGCAACGTTAAGAGCGGCCATTGCTGAGGCAGCAGCTCTTAATGACAAAACATCAACACAATGGGAAAAACAGGGTGGGGGATGCATGGAAAATGGTGTATTGTGATGACCGTTTGAACGTGCTTTCCGTGTCGGGCTGATACCCAAAGTTTATGACCTAATATTGATATCAATCGTTTTTCTACTAGATGAGAAGCGATACATGTCCGAATGGTAATCAGTAATACGACACGCACAAAAAGAAAACTTTCCGACGGCCATCGGTTGTTTAGGGACAACTTCTCCAATGCCACGCCCACTGAGCCACATAAGCCACGTCGTATGTGTGCGCGTGTGCGCGTACGTGTGTGTGTGTGTGGATGGGCAGAACTATCCGTGATGTACATCAAAGCTGATTAACAGGCCGAGTCCTGCGATCCAACACAAGCAATGACAAGCTGCCAGCTTGGCAACAACAAAAACAAAAAAGTGTCAAAAACAAACAACAAATGTTTAACAAGTCAAGCGTGTGCTGATTTGGACAGCAATGTAGGCGAAGGGACTGGGAGGCGTGGCTCAATGGTCTTAACAGACTTTAATATTAAATAGAGCTAGAACGAATACAAGCAGAAGCATTCTAATCTATAAATCCTGTCGTGTTTGCCTATAAAGCCAGTCAAAAAGTTCAGAATCCTTTGACTAATAAAGAACCGAAATTTAAATGTCACTCGACTTTTGCAAATTATGGCGATTAATTTGTTTATGGGAAGAAAATGAGATTAAACACAAGCAAAAGTAGAAGAGTTAAGCGTACCGAAAAGACAAATGTTGTTCTTTTATATATGTAATTAAAGTCAGTAAGACGAATATTAATTACTGCCCACATCGTCTGGCTAATTGTCATGCGAGTAAACAACGAAAGTTTCCCCCAGCAAAAGTTGCAACAAACAAACATTGAAGACAACGAGGAGTAACATTCAGAATACCCTCTTCAATTATAATCGTATATGAAAAGTTTGCCCAAGTTTTTGGTTTTTGGTTTTTAGACAACCTTCAATATTCTTATTTTTAGCCTGCTTCCAAATCAAAAACCATACTCCAAAATATTTTTAGCCAAACATATTCCAGGAAATTAAATAAAGATGAACCGGTTTTTTTTTTTATGTAAAAAAAGGTATTGATAAACTCGTTTCGCTCTGAGCATAAGCCACAGAAATAATTTCATTTCATAGCACGGCAAATTTATTTCGGAAGCCACTTTAGAAAAAATTCGTCAAACACCTTAAGAATTATTTATTTATGTATTTTATTAAGTTTATTAACCTTTTAGAATAGCTTTTCAACAATTCATAGTCGAAATTCGTTATTCATTGAATAAATATGAGAGAATAGCATAAAGAGTTTTATTTGCGTTACAAAAATATTGAATAATTTAAGAACATGTAAGAAACTGGAAATCAAGTTTAAAGCAGTTCTGGCCAGAAGGAATTTAAAATATGTCGAGATGTGTCGGGCAGATATGTTTTATATGTGACATTAGTTTTACCCCTTTCAATAAGCGCAGAGCCATAAAAGACAACTTTTTGGCCCCAGCCAAAAGTCGAAGGCCAACAAGTTGACAAAGTTTTGCCGCTTTTTTATGCTACACATTTGTTTATGTAAGTACAAGTATTCCATATTATTTCTGGGCTGTAAATTTGCATTGAAAAGTGCCATAAATATTATTTCGTGAGCTTTTATGTCGCCAACAGGAAACTTAAGGGTGAGAGAGAGAGAGAGAGAGAGAGAGAGAGGGAGAGTATATCGGGGAGGTATTGTATATAGGTCTTCTGGGAGAGCTGGATTCCAATAAGCGATGTATTTCTTTTATGATTTAAAGTCGTAAAATTGTGGCAGCATATATTTACGACTCAGAAATGGAATGCCATTCGGTAAGTACCCGGGAGCCGGCTGTCCCCGGATGCGGACATTGCGGCGGAGCATCTGTATGGCACTACGGCGCTACGGCTGTATGGCTGTACGAGTGTATGGGTGTGTGGGTGAGTGGGTGTTTACTGTGACTGCAGCTTTTATTTGCTTCATTTGCGGCAGCATAAATTAAGTGCAAAAATGTACAAAAACAAATATGTATATCCATATATAAGTAACACGAAAGAGAATTTCATACAAAACAATGCCGCCGGCATTAAAAGGTCAATAAAAAAGGTATTACGGGCAAAAGGAAAATTGTTTTGAAGGAAATCAATGCCAATGCCATTCGGATTCCTTTTTATGTTCAGTTTCAACGGTTTGCAATAAATAAAGTTGCTCAGCAAAAATCATTTTAACAAAATTCATGGCAAATCATAAAAAGGCAGCGATTAAGCCAAGTCTCAGTGTATTCGATACAAGCTTTTTACAATTTAAGAAACTAAAATCGTTTCTAATAAAAGTTAATACAAAATAAATTGAGTATACGCCCGAGTTTGAAATTGTAGCTCGTTTATATCATAAGTTGTGCATTTCATAATCGTGAGTTATTCAAGTAAATGTAGTAAATATTATTGACAAATTTTTACGACAGTTTTTGTTGTAACTGCAATCACGTGAGAGCCCTGCTTATTGCTGCTTTAAAAATCATTTCAAGCCCAGAAGCACTTCAAATAAAGTTCACTCAAATGGCAAAACAATATTTCATTTATGAATTCTACGAATTTCAATGGGTATTTCCATTTGAAGGTCTCACGTAAGCCAACACAAATGCATTTTTCCATGTGCTGTGAAACAAAAGAGTATGAAAAATATATTTAAAATGAATTTTAATTAATTTGAAACATGTTACTTGAACTGCATTGTAGCATGTAATTCAAGAATGGAATACCTATGAATTTTATATATATATACGTATATACAAGTATATGGAATCCATAAAGGTATTTTATAGTCAGTTAGTCATGTCCTGTGGATAATTAAGAGTTCGCGTGGAGTTTGCACAACATAATTAGATTTTGGCATATACTAATTAGTTGCTAAATACTTTGACCACAATTTTGGCCAGTAATGGTGTATGGGAACTGCATTGAGGCACGCAACAAACATCATTTCGAACATGCAACAGTTAGAAACTTATTCATAATCATGGCTTAAGCCAAAGGCAAGCATTAAATGAAATTTGTGTCATTTGCACGCGCTCAATTTTTCATGTTAGCCAAGTTAACGAATTTGCACTTATCAAAGCTTCGTCTGAGTTTGTAAACACTTTAACTAAGTAGTACGACTAATTTTATGTGAATTAAATTTATATAAAAAATTCGAAAAATATGTATATAATAAAGCTGAAAGATCATTTTTAATGAAGTGCAACAGAGTTCAGAAACAAAGTTTAATTTAGTATTTAAATAAGATATTAAACAATGTATAAAGAATACGTGAAATTTTGTGTTATTCCTGTTCTTCATTTCAGTGATGTATAAAATATTTAAGTCAGTAATTCGAAAGTGCTTCAACTCTTTATCATAAGCTTAACAGCTAATAGCTAAAAGTACCTCCAAAACAGTATGAATTTGTGTTGGTTTGTAATTATGTGATTATTTTAAAGCCTAGTTCACATTATATTATTAATTTTACAGCTCGGCGCACAATTTGTGAGATTTGCGGAAATAGTGAACATTTCGCCCAATGCTGGGTCTGATGAACAGAGCTCTCTCATTAATTTGAAATGCGCTCATTTCGACTACTTACGAGCGGGCAAACAAAAAGCAGCCCGTTTGCAAATTTCGCTAGAGTTAAAGTATGTCTTTATTAAAACATTTCGGCTGGGTTAGTCGTGCTCTGACCTTCTTTCGGAAACGAAAAAAAAAAAAAAAAATAAGAAAAAAAAACAAAAGTATCTCCCTCTTCAATCAGACGCAAATTGAACCCGCAGAGCACACATCAAAGCACCAAATTCTAATCTTCAAGTGGTTTTGTGCAATCGCTGAGGTCAGAGGGTAAGGGCTGAGCGGTGTTTTTTGAATGTTCATAAAGAAACGCGTATTTTAATTAAAGTCGCATTCAATTAATAGCCGCTATTAGAAGATTTCGTTTATGTGGCCGACAAGTCGACCCCCGCTTTGTTTCGATAAACACGAGCCGTTTTCTTTCCAGTGCAGAACACCTAAATCCCTGGGTCCACAATGCTGGGGTCTGTCTGTTCTGTCAATTGCCATAAATCTTGATTAAAAGCGGAAAATGTGGCGAAAAGGTGAAAATTGCGAGCATTTCAGTGAGCGCAAGCGACTGCTATTTTTGTAGCTTGAAGGCTTTTGCATAATTTCCAAGTCGCTTTCTGAGCATTTCCGCTGTGGCTGGCCCCTACCCACCACACCCACCCCACCCCTCTTGCTCTAAGTAACGCCCACACCACCCACACCTCACTTATCTTCGATTGCAGTCTGTTTTAGCGCCCCAAACGAATATTCTCTGTATTCTCTGTTTGGGAAGGTTCACAAGGTCAATGATTTAATAGTTTAGTGGTCGACTTTGCATTGTCTCCAGAGTCAACATTTCTACGAGTTTTCTTTGTGTGCCTCGACCGTGTCGCACAGTGTCATATTTTCATTATTTATTGTCTGCTGCTGACATAAAAAGCCTTTCGAGTGGCCCAACACAAGCGCCACTCGCTCGACAATTCCTTCAGCTCTCTCCCCGCCTTCAGCGGTTTACTCAGAAGTCAAAAGTCAGAAGCTATTAGGCCATCAGATGCATTTGGTTCATTTTGTCGATAGGTCGACTCGAATGCACATCGAAACAGATTGTGACTCGTGTTTGTCTCGATTGGCATCCACATTCCAGACTTACTGTGAACCCGCTTTTCATAGTGGAACATTTTGCACATATGGCAGGCAAAAGTTGTAAGCTCTTTAGCAATTAAATATTTTGTTCAGTTATATAACTCATTAACCAGCTTTACATGATTTACATTCTTCTGCATTTGTGGAACTAGAATTCTTTTCCCACAGTAAAACTATCTGGCGTTTTGTTTAACTGAGTGTAAATGTTCAAAAGCATGTTAAGGGTGCAGCCCTTAAATACAACCCCATAAAAGGTTTGGCAAATTGGGTATATTCGAAACACTAGGGTTGATTGGGTAAGCAGGGAATGCGCAGCGCCTTGGCAAGCAGACGAAGTCATAGTCATAGCAGGAAATCTGATACCCTGTAATTGAACTTTTTGTCTCATGTGCTCTATAACAGGTGTACCCAATATTAAATATACACTAACAGAAATCAGTGAAGTGTTTGGAATTTCCGCATTATTCACTTACATACTTTATTTCGAAATATTCCCGTTATCAATATAAGAATTTCTACGCAAACAATTCATGAAACGTTCATATCGTATGATATGAGCACAACTTTTATCTGTAATAATACACCAGTATGTGTGTGTGTGTGTGTGTGTTTCATTGATGGAAAATTTTAGTTGTACAGTCCTAAATCGGATGTAATGTTATAAGTAAACAATGTAAAGGAAAGTTTTAATAGAAATATTTAGTACTCATATTTTACTTATTTACCATACTTATATTTATATACTAATAGTACTGAATACCTAGCCTTCTTTAAGACTTAAATATGGAATATATATAAAAAAAAGAATGTGAATAAAAATATGACACTTTTTTTCGGGCAGTGTCAAAAGGTAACCAGACACGCGACCGCATTGTTGCGATATACATTGCATTACAAAGTGCAAAAATTCGAGGCAAGTGGACACTAGATCATGCTAGACATATAAACAACTAAATGTTCAACTATATTATAAAAAATAAAATTAATATATGTATATGTAAGCCTCTGGTGCAACAAGTGACCGTAAACTGTGCCCGAAAGTCTGTGATTCTACACATTAGAAGCACTTAAGATCAGTCCGATTAGTAAATACTCTGGCATGGGGAAAGAGAACCACGGCCACAGATTGCAATCATTTATGCCAGACACTGACTGGCGCAAAGAGCTAATCCCAGACACAAAATTTGCCAGACGAAAGAGACAATCAGAGCACCAAAGCCCGAGCGTTACATAGTTCTATATACATAGCTCAAAAAGTAGATCCGCAAGAGAAGAATTACAGCTTTCAAGTTCAAGTTCGTTTAGACTAAGAGACACTTAACGCAGAATGAAAAATGCACGTATCTACTATATGGAATGCACATAGCAACATTATTATATATACATGCATAAGCACATGCCCAAGTATGTACGTTTTTCATGTGATAACTTTCTTAAAAATTCTGCTTGTAGCAATCTTTACCCATTTCATATTCTTTTTGATAACAATGCCAAGCTAAACGATATTTTCGGGTCGGGGTTATTTGCAAAAAAAAATGTGTTTTCATTTTTATTAAAGACTAATCTAAAATAATCGCTTAAGCATTCAATTAAAAAATTGAAAGGTAAACATTCTCTGACATACACCGGATGCTATGCCATAAAGAATAAAAAAAACTCAAGAAAATATTAATATATGTCAACTTAAGGCCTTAAAATAAATAATAATAATAATAACAATATTTTTTTTAATACTTAAATTTTGTATCTTACCACAGGTTGTATTAAATCCAATTATGAACGAAATTTTCTTTCTTTAGTTCTTTGCGAACAGACAATTGAACCTTTGCATGTAGTTCGTTTAATATTTGTGTAACATTTGTGTAACAACTGATATGGTTAATAAACTTGTTGTAACATTTAGCCAAAGACAAACAAATAACTGTGCAAACAGTTTTGTCTCCGCATCGAATTATCTGCACTGCGAGACAAAATATAAAAATTCAGTAAGCGAAACACAATTCAATACCAACGAATTCCTTTTATCAGTAGCAATTTAATTATATGCTTATATTATGCAAAGTATACAAATAAATTGATATATATGTATATGTATATTTCTATATATTGTGTTTGTAAATGTGCTAGTACATTGGCTTTTTGTACACGTGAATCTTTGAAATACGAAACTGGAAAAGAAAACGCGACAAACTTTTTAAACGCCGCGGCCGCACTTAAAATTTTACTCATGCATTACATAGGTAGAGCCCTTTAGGCAAATGCCCCCTAGCTAATGCATTTTCCACTAATTACGAATACTTTTTTTTTTTTAAGATACCAACTGGGCAGACTGAGGGCCACTTAAGAAATATACAAATACAAAACACCCGCCAGTCTTAGGGGTTCGTTTCAAAAATAAATAACTAGATACATCTGTACAGAGGTCTAGAGCAAGTGTACAAATGTAAATAGATATTTTTTATGCTATTACCCAAAATAAAACGTGTATATATTTATATGATTCCGTATTTACTGGAATATACCAAAATGTACTTCAAACACAATACAAGCAACGCGGCAAATGTATCTCAACTGGTGGCAAGGGCAACACCAAGCCAAAGCAAGCCACCGCACGTGCAGAGAGCCAAAGAGCAACTGAAACGAAACGTTCGCGCGATCGGCGGAAACAGCTGTATGTAGCGGACGGTACCATCGGCACAAACGAACCGACGAACCAAATACAACAAAAACAAAACCAAAAACAAAAAACAAAAGCTAAACTAAAAAAACGAACTGTGGCAGGCAATTGGAAGCGAACAAAACTGTGACGTGATCGATGACAAATCACTGGAACGTGCAACACCGCGAAGCTTCCACTCGGAGTGAATGAAGTTATGAGTGAAAACTGTAACTCTACAGCTGTGCAAAACTGTTTCCTATATACACACATATATATGTATATGTATATGTGACTGTCGCTTCCACCACTTTGATTCATTTAGTTTTTTCCAACTACCCATTTAGGGTGGTTCGTTTATTTTTGTTACCCTTACGAGAATTGAGACTCATTGTCATTCATCCAACATTATATAAATTAAATGCAAATATGCCGTTATGTACATATAGCCAAAAATAACTGAAGTCCTTGCATAACCTACATCAGTGTCTCATAAGTATTTAACTTATATACATATAAATAATTGATTCCTGTTCAAAAAGTAGGTTAAAGTTGCTTTGAAGAGCAGAACATATATTTAAATAAAACTAATTGGATTACACATTGCCGATAAGGCATAACAAATTTATAAAGCAATATAGTACGATATTTTATTTGCAAATAAATATGCAATACTATTTGAAGTGTTTTCCATGTGCAGAGAGAAGTTTCGTTCATTAACAAATTGCTTGCCTTTAGAACATCGTGGCTTAAAATATACCTCTTATTTAACGGATAAGGCAATCTGATTGCATATATATATATATATATATATATGTTTAGGCCAGGAATTCAATAAAAAAAAGAAAACACTCTAATTATGTTTCGCATTCAAATATTAATTTTCAATGGAAGCGACTTTCACTTAGCAACCCAACCCCTGAGGCCAATAAAGCGTGGGCCAAAAATTCTATGAAAATGAAATTACAAAAAATAATATATAAAAAAAAATAATGGTAATAAATCAAACTCAAAAGTGTTTACACATATCCAAACCTATTACACACATGTATACATTTAATGTTGAGCACAAGACCCAACTGTTCCGACCATGTGCTTCGGTTCGTATCAAACTTGAAAGATATGCCCAAACATCCATCATACGTGCGAACATGAGCTCCAACTGAAGCTTCAATTGGCGCCAACAGAGCAGACAAAAAAAAAAAAAAGGAAAAAATCCGTGAGGCCTTTATAAATTTTAGGTAATATAATTCTCAAAACTCCTGAGGTTATTTTGCAATTCACGTTGGCAAACAAGAGGCGCGGCAACACATCTGCACACATACATCATACAAATATGGTTGCCAATGTGTGATTGTGTGTGTGTGTGTTTGTACAAAGGAACACACTTTTCATATGTCTCTAAAGCAGGGTTTTTGAGTACTACAAGTTAATAAATGCTAATTAAATTTTAATACGCTTTCGACGTCGAAATTCTTAAATTTTTTAGGTACACCTGCTTAGCTTTTGGAAAGCATCAACAAGCTCCTTTATATGATGAATATTGGGAACAGAAATCACATTCTATATGGCACATACGTCGCATGCGGCACTACAGACCTTATGACTTGACATTTGACTGTAGGTCTACACAAATACATACACACACATACATATATGCAAACGTACGGCGTATAATTTAATTAGCTGTGGCCTTTCAATTGCGTTCATTATAATTACATATATTTTATCAGCAATCGTGGAAAACTGTAGACGACAGCCACAACAGCGACCAAGACGGGGCTCATGTGCGGCGTTAGTCGGTTGTCAATAAGTCAAGTGATGTTAATTAATTGTGGGTGATAGTGGAGCACTCTCTGTGCCAACCGCATAAAGTCTGTTAGAAACAGTTAACAGTTAGCGCGCATACAATTGTGAATGACATATATCTATATCTATATCTATATCTACATACAGACGTTGTTACATAACAGTGCATAAGGTCCACTCAAGCATGTAATTGAATAACAATCCCAGGCTTAGGCCGGACTGAAGAAAAACTGTTCTACAATATTAATTGTTTTCTTTATTATTCATATAGGCCATGGCCTACAAACGCAATCGGAGCGAACTGGCCTGTCATAAGACAAACAAGCTTATGGTTTAATTACACATATGCATTTCCTTCTGTATAAATTACAATCTATATCACAACTACAAAAGTTAGCACAAGGAAATGTTTCTTATGGTTAAAATAATATTCATTAATAATCGATATTCTTGCAGCTGTTCAAAATAATATTGTTTTTTGTATTGCTTTTGAGTTGTTGAAATGATGCTTGGCAATTGTGTGGGCAATGCTGCCAGGACGCACCAGCTGACGCTGCAGTGCATCTCCATAGAGTTTAACCAGTGAGGGTTCATCCTCTACTGGCTCCACATAGGCATTCAGTCCACCAATCAACTGGAAAGTACAAGCGCATTGAATAAGATACGTAAATTCAAGATTTTTAATGGCACTTACCAAACTCTCGTCACAGTTTAAGAAGCGCATTGCCTGCACATGCTCCGACCAAATGCGTCGACGCCACTTATTATCATACTTTTGAGCCAGCGGGAGCAGCACTAATGAGCTGAACAGTTCATCGCCATAGCTGGCCGCCTCGAAATGGTTTACAAACAGATAGTACAGTGGCTCGAAATTGGCCTTGTCCTCAAACGTGGCTTCAAAGTCAAAATGATGCGTTTTATTCCGCGCATAGAAATCGACTAATTGTGTGTGTAGAAGCTTATGCAGCTCTGGCTCTAGAAACTGACTGTCGGGACCCATAAAAGCAATCATCAGATACATTAACTTTTCAAGTGGACTGACAATTTGCAATCCCTGCTGCTCTAGCTGCTGCACGAAGCTAAAGGTCATGCGCACCATTTGATTCTCTGTGGGTTTCATTAGATAAGAGGATGATTAAAATATGTTGTGCTTCCACTCACCTGAATATATAACCGCAGGTACCTGCTGCACATTTTGCACATAATTGTTGAGTAGCAACCGTAATTGAAAATAAGGCCAGTCCGGCATTAGAACAGGCGCTTGAGTATAGCAGAACGACAGTGTAGGATCCCCGTGGTCCTGCATTAAATAAGTTATTATGTTATAACATGGAGCATTATCATTTAATAAATAACTACTTACAGCTAGAAAATGTGAGTAGACAATCTCCATACAACTCTGCTGTAGTAGCTGCAATGACTTTTCATCCATCACAACGTAAAGACCACTAAAGATATATCGCTCAAATATGCTCTTCATTTGCTTCGCCTGCGCAGCGCTTAAGGAGCACAGGTAGTTATATACCACCTGCAGCAGCTGTGTCCGTGTCAAATAAGTTTCAAGCCCGTCCGTGCTGAGTAGCTGATGAACAAACTTAAGCTCGCTGCGAGCAAAAAAGTTGCTGGCCAAAAAGCGATTTAACCGCGTGCCTAACTGTTTCAAATACTCCGCTAAGGGCTCCAGCACTGCAGGTTGCAGCAGAGCTTCAAAGAGTGGCTTAAGTCCATCATTCAGGGGCGGTTCAAGCAAGGCCCAGATGCTACTCAGCAATTGCACTGGATACGTATCACTTACAATTAGCTGCGGCCCATAGTCGTTCATCAAGACCGCCCCCACATTCGGCAACGGGGCATGCACATTCCGCCTATCACTGATGCTGCGCAAAATTATAGAGCTCCGACTGTGAATGGTTGACATGTAGTCATTAAAACTGATTAAATGATCAAAAGGTAGCCTGTCAAGTGTACTCACGTCAGCTGTTGCACACATGCAACAAAACCAGCGGAACTAACGAATTCCGGCAGAATGTTACGCAGAAACTGCTTAAAGGACGCTGTGCCCAGGTAACCATGGCGTGAGAACCAGCCCACTGCATAAACCAAAACGCTTAATAGCGTTAGTTGTGTGTACTATTGTTATACATAATATGAGAAAGGTACTTAATGGCATCAATACTAGTTCACTCACATCCTTGAGTCCCTCGGCTCGCGTCGCCTTGTGGAACCAGCTGCAGCAACAGTTATGCAATGGCTCCAGCAATAGTTGTTGGGCCTCCATATCGCAGACTCCGCATTCGCCGCTCGCCACAATTGCAGCCACTAGGGCAGCTGCGTGCTGTCGTATAAGCGCCGAACCTCCCACTTCGAATATACAATGATTATAGTGCCAGTCAAGTATTTGTCGCATCGCTGGCAGGAATTGTCTGTAACAGTACAATAATAGGTATTATTTCCGCCATTTGGCGACGCCAAGACCATTAGCTATATAAGTTAGCATCTGTGTATGCAGGCCTTAGTTGGTGACTAGCGCGATAGCGACTCGTCTGGCAGTATATTCCGTACAAATCTACCAGTTCGAAAAATTCTTTACTTTGCAATGTACTTCAAAACCTTTAGCCTAACATTGGCATTCCTTCTTTTCTGTTGCGCCATAACTCCGCATCAAGCCGTAAGTTCTAATTGACTTAAAGTTGATGAATTTTGTAGAATTCAAATAACTCCTTCAGTGGGATGTTCCCGATGTGGTGAAGAAACAAGTGAAAAAGTTGCATGCGCGCTGCATTGCCAATACAGGTGCCTCTGAAGGTGAGTAAAAGGTCAGATGCTAACCTAAAATGTCGCTTTAGCCGAATTGTGTGCTTGCAGATATAATAAAGGAGGCGCATAAGGGAAATTTGCCTAACGATCCAGCCTTTAAATGTTTCCTACACTGCATGTTTGACATGTTTGGATTGGTTTGTATCATACACACACTTACATCTAAAAAAAAATATATACAAAATATTAATATTGAATTTGCCAATTGCCTCAGATCGACAGCGACAATGTTATGCACTTGGAGGCTTTGGTTGAAGTTTTGCCAGAGGAAATACATGCCAAAATTTTAAATTTAGCACAATCCTGTGGCACAAAAAGTAAGTACGGTTACCCAACCCTATAATTTAATGAATACCCGTTTCAAATTCTATTTTTTGACTGCAGATGGTGTCGATGGCTGCGACGTAGCATTTCAAACGGTTCAATGTTACATCGAAACGGATGCACCTTTCATTAAATCGGCCGTTGATGACTTGCTCGGTTAAAACAAAACTTACTTAAACAATTCACGATCTATAACGCCCAGAATCAGGAGACAACGTAGTATGCGGAGCGCCTCAATTTGGACACGTATTAATTTACCCTGCAATTCAAATTTAACATGGAATTATTATTTCTATTAAATATTATATGTTGAGAGTCTCACCTTTATTGTATCACGATTAAATAAATATTCTTTTAATCTCTGTATAAGTGCTTCGTTCGCCAATTGTTTAGCTATGTCTAAATGCTGGCAAATCAAAACACGCAGGAGCTTCAAACATAGATATTGCGGATGGCCATAGAATGAAGACTCCGATGTGCCAGTAGCAGCTATAATACAATTTTAATGTTAATATATAAATTATGTAAATAAGAAGCTAACAATAAAATTCCAATTGTGTCTGTTTTGGAAAGCAGATCATGGAATATACAAATAATTGGTAAAAAAGATTCTAAGCAAATAGATAACTCTTACCTGTTTTGGGCATAAAGTTAAGTAAAATCACATTTATAAGTTGAGTTTCCTGTACAATCTGTCTGGCCACTGACACATTTGTGCGTGCAATTCGTATTAGGAGCTTTAAACAGGACTCGACTGTACTATTTTCAGGACGCACGGAGCTCAGTATAAAGCTTTAACAAAAAAAAATATATTATTAATTTTAATAACCAAAATTCTATTAAAGTAAGATGTACCGAATACGTTGTAAAATATTTGTTCGCAACAGACAACTTATCAGATCCGTTTCGGCCAGCTGGAAGTCATCCATAGACATTCGGCTAGCGCCATCCGCTTGATCCTCATCAACATCGGTGTTTACAGCTTTTGAATTGGTGCGCAGCAGTGCCATATAACGTTGCAGAAAGGCAACTGAGTTTGGATCGCTCGAGTCATCGCCATTGGTCAGCACCTGGAGGGTTGGCTGCCAATGGCAATAGGCATTCTCATGGATATGATCCAGAAGTATTTCATCCGTTTCATTGTAGCACAAGCGAGCTAAGGCTCTGCTCACCACTTCCAATTGTGCAGGTGTATTGTCATCCAGCCCAAAGCGAAGCAAAAAGAATATTTTGGAAATTGGCAGTGTAAGCACCTGGTCGTAGAAGCCCTGGTTGTAAATGCTGAATAAGCCTGCTATTGCGCCAAATGCCGAAATACGTTGCTGCAACACTGTTGAGCTGCAACAAAATAATCGGTTTATCGTTGCTTAAGATTGTGTGTAGATGCTGAACGTACCGTGCCAAACGAAAGAGTTCCTGCAGCGTATATCCTGGTCGCTCAGGCTCCTCACCATGCAGATACAAATCACGATCATCTGTATTTTGCGGCAATTCCTCCAGTGAATGGGGCAGTAAAACGCCCTTCCAATCAAAACGTGCATTAAATTTCTGCCCAGGTTTGAGCTGTGCTATTTTTGCAGGAATGTCACGCATCCACGCTAATTTGTGTTCCTCAACTAAGTTGAAATTTAACCAGTTGCCTTCATCACTTTGTTGGAGCAGCTCATGCGCAGGATTCGAGTCGGGTAAAGCAGTTGGCTCTGGTAAAAGCTGAGGCTTATTGGTCAATAGCTTAGTCGTCGTTGCATTCGCTTTTTGGCTTGCGCGTTTTTTGGCCAGCAGCTCAATAAGAGCTGGATCTGTATAAGAAGAAATGTGAGCATAAGAAAAACTGTTAACATCGAATCAATAATCTTTTTTGTATTATTTACCCAAAGAATTCAACAGCTTTTCACGTTCCGCTTGGATTTCGTCCACGCGCATTTGAGAAAGTATATTTTGATTTTCCGCATGTATTTCCTTTGAAAGTTGTGCATCTTGGATGATATAGCTGGATTCTGGTAGCTCCTTATTATAGTGATTATTATGTGAATCCTTTTTGCCGCCGCTTACGTTTAAGTTTTGATCTGCGTTGAATTTTTGTGAGAAAATACTTTTCGACCTATTGCTGTTTTGCTATAGAGTAATAAATGTTTCAATTGATATACATGATTTAAACCTTTTTAATGCTTACTTGATTTATCTTATGTTCTTTCACAGCTTGTCTCGGCACTGCTTCTCTCCTTTCCACTATTTCACCAACCACATTGTTTATCAGATCAACATTTACCTTAGTACCTCGAATATCTCCCAATATATTTTCGTGAATTTCATCAAGAAGAATTTGTTTACTTTTTGCATCTTCCAAATGTTCATTGGGTACCACCTTCTCTGGGGTAATTATACTATTTCCTTGACTTTTGAGTTTGGTTAGCTCTCGCTTCTGTGCGAACAATGACTTTGCAGCAGCTAATTACAAAATTAAACTTTTATTTTATGTATTATAATTACAAATTGTCAGACTTACGTTTATTCACACGCACAACTGTAGCTGCCGGTTGAAAATTTGCATTTTTCTTACGCTCCGCATTAAATTCTGCTGCCATGCGGAGGACATCTTCTTCGGTTTCCCCAGGTTTAAGCTTCTTAAACATTTTACTTCTGTTGTTGATCTAAACAAAAACTAAAACGCCGCATGCCACTGCTAAATCAGCTGGGCTCAAAGACGCTTTAATAGAGATGAGCGATAACAACATACCAGCGATTCAATCGATTATATGGCATCACTATAGAACAGTAACTGCTATTGAAACAAGCTTTTAAAATACATAATATATATTATAGTATTTCATAAAATATATGTATATGATATGGCTAATGCTATAAGAAACAACACATTGTACACAAGATTTCATTTATTTATATCGATATGGCAAGCTCATGCTATGATAGTATACATATCGATAGGATATTTACCAACACTTATTTTCGCTTTTGCGCTTAAAATTAATGTATCGTTAAATCAGTTAAATCATTTTTAAAAATCTTAATGTGAAAATAATAATTTTATCTATAATCTCTCATATAAAACTTACTTATTGTCCCATGGGACGAATTTGCAACAGAAACAGTGAACAACATAAAAAATTACTTCTTGTACGTAGTACCCGTATTGGCCAAGCATTTGAGAAGAGCCTGCTGTGCAATCAGAGTATCTTTGTGAGGTAGTGCCGCTATTTGGAAGAACGCATCAATTCCCTCCTTGAAAAGCTCAATTGCCTCATTCGTCTTCTGGGCTTGCATGGCCTCCGCAGCCTCCCGGTAAAGCTCCTCAATCTTAATAAGCTTAGCGACGCTTTCCTTCAGCGAAATATTCTTGCGGCAACGAGGACATCGCACGTCCTTCGCCAAGTCCTTAGGAAACTTGAGCAAGTTTACGCAATTAGCCGATGTGCACCTAAATAAACAGCTTAGATTACACGTAAATATAAATTATGTATATATAGCATACCAGAATCGCACTTGTTTGTCGATCTTCTGAAGCAAGGGCCAATTTTCCTGGCAGGTCATGCAATTACAGTTAAAGGCGTAGCGACCACGAAGCGAACGCTGCCGCTCTTTCAGATTCATCTTGGTGAAGATGGGCCCATAATTTACAGCGACTATCTCGTTGGGTCTATGTGGCTTTGTAGCTGACATGACCAACTTTTTGCCCACGAAGTAGCCTGCTACACTGGGCCAGCATTCGTGGTTGAAGTACGAGCCTGTGCCGTATAATCCTGCGCCCACATACACCACCTTGCAGCCCTCGAAACAGTGCTCATCGGTCACCATAGTATGATAGATTTCGTGTGCATTGTATTGCAGAACTTGCAGTAATCCGAGCAGGGCGGTGGCCACCTGCAGCTCGACAGCGGTGGGATTGACGCCTTCAGTCTTACGTCGCCCAAAGTACTGTGCCTTCTGTAGAATGCGCATTAGAAAGCCGGCCATGAGGGAGCGTTGAAGGTGGTCATCCGCCTCGCGAACGTCTTGATGGGAGCACTGATGCTCGAAGAGCAAATTGGCCGTTGCGAGGCCATCCTCTAAGCTGGATGCTTGTGTAAAGATTCTCAATGCAATAAAGCACAGTATGGACATTCCAGAGCCAATAAACAAATCCATAAACTGACACTCGAAGCGATGATAAGACTCACAAGCTTCGCCCATGCACTGGGCGCTACAGAAGGCAATCCCGGAGCAGTGAAGACAGGGAACAGGAGTGTGCAGCCTGAAGGAAATATTCAGTTCAGGCCGATGAACTAATTGATGACGGAATTAACTTACCGCTTGAAGCAATGATGACAATTGGTGCCGAAGAAGTTGGGTAGGAGACACGCTGCCACGGGATCCTCAGAAAGCACCACATCGCCAGTCTTCAGGCCCTCGTTGGCCACAACAAAACGTCCTTTATCCTTTGTCTCCACAAGCTTGACCACATTGGCTGCACCACTAAGAGCGGGATTCTCGCCATGCGTCAATGTCGGAGCCACTGCTGTCGGCTGTTCCCGCTTGGCTGGCTTGATTAGAGCAATCTCCTTGCGACAGCCGGCAATAATGGAAGTATTAGCGCCCGCCAGCTTCTCCGCAATCTTCAAAGAGATTTCAGCACGTGCTCCCTCAGCCATTGCTATGGAATTGCGATTGATGACATACCAATTAAATAGTTCCCAACTACTTACCCGCATAGGCCTTGGCCATTTTTAAATAGTAGTCGACATTCTGTTTGGACTCAACTCCGAAATGGGCCGCCAGCTTGAGATCATTCAAGGCAGCCTCACCTTCGCCCTGGCTTATGAGAATGTTGGCACGCGTTAGATAGGCCATGGCCAGGGTAAGGCCATGATCGACGCTTGAATCCAAATTGGGAGCAGGTGCCCGCATTACGGCCAGATTGGCGTGCATCACTGCCTGCTGCAGCAATTCCTTCCGATCCTGCTCCACCTCCGCGTTGCAGCTCATCAGATAAAACTTATCGGCTTGAGCACGTCGCTGGGAGGATAAAACCACATCCTTTTGCTTATAAACCGGCTGCACATGCTCCAAAACGCCAAGCACCGGATCACAGATCTCGCGATCGCTGAATATGGACAAAATGCGTGCTGCATTTGATTTCAGCTTTCCAAAATAGTTTTGCAGCCACTTGTCGCCACATGCATCTTTCACATCCAAATAGAACTCGTTGAAGAAACCCTTTTTATCGGACTGCACGGTGCGTGTCGAACAGATCTTCTGATAGTCCGGATCGAACTCCATATTTTACACAACTTTCCCACTCGAATTATATAAAATTGCAATATGATTTTTCGTTGCAATGGCAGCCGAAAATCTTCAAAGACGTCTCGTTTTCCTTTTAGTGCTGGCTGCTGAAAATTGGAAACAGCTGGCTGGCGGATACCCTCCAAAAATAGCACCGAACTCTTGGTTCGCCGCGTTAAAAATAATTGCGTCGGATTCGCATTTGAACCGGTCGTAGTTCATTTACACTATATTTCAATACCCGGCGGCCGCAGTTGCGCCGGTTCGCCGCCAGAGATCGCTAAAGTGCATGCAAGATATTCAGACGTTGCGCATACGCCACATAGCCTGTATTCGAGAGAAAAGAATACGTATACGAATATGCTTTGCATTTATTAAATCGTTTATATTTGTAACTTGAGTAGGGCATATAAATCACATTAAATAATGTATTTAAAAATTAGCTAAACGTACAAAAATATAACAATATATATATAAATATATGTACACATATGTATGCATGTACCATATATGCCATTATATTCGTATATTAAATAGTTAATAGTAAATGTTGAATTTCTTTGCCTAAAACATTTAATTCAATAATTTAATGGAATATCAATTCAATTGTATTTATAGACTGGCATATCCACATATATAAGATATTAAACATATATATATTTTACTTTTGTATTCATATAATCTGCAACTATATACTTGGAAAGAGATTTTAATTTATAAGAGTAGATACTTTGAAATTATTTCTAACACACATTTGCTATCTAACGGAAATATAATGGATTGAGCATAACTCTGATTATTATATCATTTAAAATATCCGTTTTGTCTCTTATATTTCTTTCCATGACTAGAACTATGAAATATTCGATTGATATAGTGTACCAATTTATACAAAAAAAAATCAAATTGATAAACAAAAAATTAGTTTCTGTGGTTTAAAGTTTGTATTTATTTGTTTTATTTTAAATAATGCATGATCTTGTCTTTGATTTCAAAAGGTGAGTTAATTAAATAGGTGAAATGGTTGGCTTCTTTTCATTCCTGAATTTGATGTTCCAGTTACATTTTGCAAAATGCGTAAAACTATTAATAAACAAAATTCACAATATGTAGTACTATTTTAACTAAAAATGTACAAAAGGCTTCAATTGACTAATTAAATGTAATGTATAAAAATAATAAGATGCATAAATGTTTTAACTTATTGTTTGTCGAACATTTACTTTTGTTTTCTTTTTACAAGTTTCAAAGGTAAACTATTTTTTTCGCGATTGGTGATTGACATAAAATATATATGTATACAAAATAAATATATTTTTTGTTTGTTAGCTTTAGTCACAATTAATCTCGTTGGCTTCACTTGCACCTCACAATACAATCTAAGAAAAAATGTCACTAAACTTAACAAATAAAATGCTACAAAATTTCAGCCTCGCCGTCGAACAAAACTGCGACTGTTTAGAAACATAGATCGGTACTTGTATTATATGTATGTATGTGTAGGTATATATGCATGTTTATTATAAACTATTATCATCACATTTCAAACGTTAAGTATTAATTGTTATTTCTGTAATTTTATGCTAAACAAATAAGAGTAGCTATGTCTTTTGTGTACAAGCTTAAAATGCTCCTAAGTATTTATTCAT
This sequence comes from Drosophila pseudotalamancana, assembly GCA_037075185.1. NCBI lineage: Eukaryota > Metazoa > Arthropoda > Insecta > Diptera > Drosophilidae > Drosophila > Drosophila pseudotalamancana. The sequence goes on along the minus strand of JBAMCK010000007.1, from coordinate 120,602 downwards.
TTGATTCTCCCCGCAATTCACATTTTTATTTTTTATTTGTTAATTTTTACCCCTGCGCCAGGTTAAGCACTTGGACTCGGTAAAACCTTGTAGCCTATTTTAGTTGTCTAGACACTCCACAGATAAACAGATTTAATGGAGATGAAATACTTGAAGTCGAAATTAACCTTTTTGTTGAACTTGCGGTTAGTTTCGTCAGCATCTCTTGCAGTTGCAGTTGCAGTTGCTTGAATTTGTTTTCTTTTTGGCATTTTTATATAAAGCACTGCAACCGCGTGACTTATCCAAAATTCACTGCTCTCTGGCGTAATCTACCTGTTTCATTCATATTTAAATAAATAAGCACTTAAAGTTACAACGGCTCGAGCCTACTGCGATTGTAGGATAAGTTAAGAAACTTAGGGATTTGTCCGCGCCCTTCTCCACACATGCATAATTTTCACATATTTCATATTTATAAATAAATTAGCCATAGTATCACTTATTTTGTATTTTAAGAAAGTAACCAAAACTAATTTAACTAAAAATTATAATGAAATATATACCAAGAGCATGGAAGAGGCTTGTTCTACACTTAAGGAAAGCATCTAATCATTGAACTTATAGAGAAGCGACTGTCTTGCAGCAGAGAGCGAATGGCGGGCATGCCACGTCTCACACCTACCACTACTATACAAAATGGAGCGCGGTACTAAGTTGTCCCACACTTGCACGTCACACCACCATCCGCACTGCAGACGGCCACGTAGAAAGAATGATCAGTGGGCAAACAAATCACGACATCTTAATGCCCAGCGCTCTACTTGAATATTCGTAGACAACATAGCTAATGGAAACGGCCGGCAGCACCTTCAGGAAGTTCGGCGTTATACCACGATACAGTCCCGATAAGCCCTCCTGCCGCACAATTTTACGGAACAGTCCCGACATTGTTTCTTCACTGCTAGCCGCATCGCTGCTCTTCAATGGAATTTGTGTTTTTCGGGTCTGGCCAATGGTTTCAGCGGCTAATTAAAAGAAAAAAATCTCATTTAAAACCAGAACGATGTCAAATGCAAGTGGTTGGACATTTACCTTGAGCCTGTAGCCGCGTTCGCACTAAGGCCAATGGATAGGAGCATAGCTGGCCAAGCGCGCTCGATGTGCTGCCACACGCCAACAGAACCAGGAAGCTCGGCTGCTCGTTGTTATCGTGACTGGCAATGTAACGCCGTTTCAGAGTCTCGTAGACAGCTAAATCGATGCCAGCATAAGGCAATATGCCAAGAATGTTGGGTACATATCCGCGATAGAAGCTCCGCGCGCCTTCGTGCTTGTAGATTTTAGCTGCAGCATCAGCTATGCCCGCGTACTGGCCAGTCTTGCGTAGAGCCAGACGCGTCTTTAATACTTCCATTGGATATATGATGGTCTGTGAAATGCCTCCAGCAGCAGCACCTGCATAAAAGCGCTCGCCAATGGTCATCTGTCGCGTCGAATCGTTACCACGTATCAGACGCTTCATCTGCTCATAGGCAGCAAATTTAAGCGCCGTTTCTGGTGCAATCTTTAGAACGTTGATGCCATTGCCACGCCACATGCTGCGAGAGCCTCCCTCCTTAAGCAACATTTTCATACACTCTGAGATTCCCATTTTGCACGTTTGCACCTGCGGGCGAGACGAATGAAAATTAATTAATCTGATCAACGAAACGATTTGCATTGCAAACAGTACCTGTAGAAATACTTTAACTCTGTCCAGCGGAGCTGTGCACGTGCGGGACACTGCTCCAGCAAAACCACCGGCAACAAGGTGACGCCACCACAATCCCGTTTGCATTTCCTTTTGCGTGAAGTCATCAGGTACATTCATATCCTCGCCAATGTCGAGGTACTGTAACGGATTAAAATAGCAACAGATTAATGATATGAATATTGGCATAATGCTTAGACTAAGCCTTAGCAACTATTTAGAGTAGGACATGGATAATGAAAGATACTGAATTTGTCTTTGAGCTACGAGCATACAAAACAAACAAAACTAAGATTCAAGTCAGACCAATTCCGAATCCGAGTGCTTTATATTTTTGCCCAACAGCAACACCACCGACATCAGCCATCCTTGCACGCCCGCCTGTAAGTATTCCATTAGTCTTGGATCATGATCGCAATTTCCAAAAGCAACGGCAACGGCAACGGTAACAGTAACAGTAACTATGTAATGCAACGGACTGCAGCCAAAAAATAATCCAAATAAGCCGTTTTCCTTCTCCGTTCGCCCTCTACGCAGCAAAACAAAAAGCCAAAGCCAAACAAGAAATTAAACGCAATGCGGAAGACCACTTCAATACGAATACGCAACTAATAGTTCTAAAAATAAAGGAAATTTTGCAAACAGCAGCGATAGAAAACATGCGCCAACCAATCTCCCATTCCCACCAAACCCGCAAGCGTTTTATTTTGCCAACCATGCATATACAAATTACGTGTGTGTTAAAGTGTATGTGCGTGTATATAATTGTACTATATGCATATGTACGGGTGTTCACATCATGTCTGTGTAATAGTATATAATACCAATTTGCGAGATTTTCACTTTGTAGGAGACGTGCCCCCTTCGCTTACGACTGAGTTACGTAATTAGCTAATATGTATAATGCTTAGCGCATGTCGGGTAATTCAATTTTTGGCTTATTTTACGCTCAATATGCGCCAAGATTTCGTTATTGTCAATATTGTTGTGTGGCGCTGATAACAAATGCCTGATAAGCTGCCAAAGTTGAGCGAAATGTCAGCAAAGCCGTCTGAAGGTGATAAACGCTGCCAAGTCTTGTGATTCTTGGAAGAGCTTTTTTTTTTTACAAAACGGAAAACAAAAAAATGCCTGGAAACAACATATTTAATATTTCCTCTCAACAAATAGCTAAGCAAATAGCTTGACTACAATTATGCATAAATATGAACAGAGCCCAGTTCAAGGATGAAACAATTTAAATAATTTCGTATTTAAAGTTCATTTGCCTTTCATGACTTAAATGACACCTTCCGAAAGATATACATATATGTATATGCACGATCTCATAGAAGGCCAAAAAATACGTAATAAAAGTACATAAAATCTGCTTTGCGCGGACTAATTCAACTATATATCTATTATATGTGTACATAACAAACTAAGTGTATAAATTATATTATTTAATTTTTGTTTTGCATGTTTATTCACTTATTATATATATGCCAATGAATGCCAAACAAAGGAGGATGTTCCAAATATTATAAATTAGTATTTATCATGTTTAACATCTTCTCACCATTGGAATATTTCAAAAAAAAAAAATTGTGAATGCTTGTATTTACTTAAAATATCAAAAAATGTATTTAATGGAAATATTCCTTTATCTATTTAATGGAATTGTCATGCGGAAAATAAATTAATGGAGTAAACATTGCCGCGACGCCATTTCTTTTAGAAATTTAACATTCATATTTCTTATCGAATTTTATATTTTTAAATACCGCTGGGCAACGGAACCATATATATTCCTAGCACATGACAGTGAAAAGCTTTCTACAAATTAAGTCTATTTATATCGCTGCCAAATTTTTTATCGCTAGCAAATGTGGAATGTCTGAATGAAGTACATATAAATATAACTAATATATGAATAGAAGCAACCAATGTTGGTTTATTCATTAAACTCGTTTACCCTGCGGTTTTTACCAGTTTACAACTGAGCACAATGGAACGAGTAAATACGCTAGAAAAACCCAAGCCAAGGCCCACTAACGAATGCAAGGCATGAAGGCAAACTAGGCCAAACAATGCAACTGCCTTGGAGTGGAAACCGGATAAATTCGTTGATGAGTTGACTCACAATTGGGATTGCGATTGGGTTGGTATGCGATCAGCAGGGTAATTCACTGAGCCTGGACGATGACGCAAACAGCAGACGTCAGCAAAGATGAGGCGTAAACAGCAGAGGAAGGCGCGTTGTTTTCAACGCAATTGAGAGCGATCAACAAGTTTACAAGCATTTGACGTCACGCCTAATACACACCCCCACAACACACACACACACAAACACACACAGACAAGCAGACAGCCATGACTCAGTGCCCATAACTGGGTAAAGTTGGCCAAGAGCAAATCATAATGACGTCGCCGAGCACTTGGCAACAGCAGCTGCAAACGAAACCCCGCAAGGCGGCGAGAGTCAAGAGAGCATTCAAAGCAAATCAGCGCAGAGTGCGTGTGTCCCCGTCTATGTGTGCGAGTGTGATTGTGTGCGTGCTAGTGCTGATACTTGCGGTTAAATGTGTCGTAGACACCATTTAACGATCGACAGAAAAGACGAAGACATGGGCAATGGAGTCGCGGGCAAAGGAAAGGGTAACAAATGGGGAGCCAACCGGTTCCGTAACGCCGCTTTATTCAACGTCGCACTTTTTTTTTTTTCGACACGCTGTTGCCATGCGCTCCACTCGCTACGTAACGGAAAGAGAAGCCGAGTCGCGTTCGTATTGTTGAGTTAATTTGAGATGCCACAACACGTACGGGCCGAAGCACAAGTGCAGCAGATAATTGCAACAGCTGCGATATAATGCAACAAGCAGCCACAATATAAAGAAGTACAGCATGTGCTGGCATTTTCTTCTATGCATTAATGTCTGTGTAAGGCAGGTTCGAGAACTGAAATTCACTGGAATCGATAAGATAAATTGCAAAACTCTTAATGAGTGAGTCACCACGCACGAACTTCCAGTTACTTAGTATTGCGAGAGTTCAATAGAAAAACCATAAAATTATGCATACGGGGATATACATGTACATATGTATGTACACAGTATGTATATTCGATTCGTAATCAGTTATTGCTAATTGCTGTAGTTAATTTGCTATATTAAGAGTTATATAGTCACCTACCCGTCCCATCATGTCACGGAAAATGACAACGAAATCCTCCATCATATCACCAGCGACTGCCATTTGTTGAATATTATGGTAATCGACTGGCAAATTGTATTGGTAAGTATTGTTTCGAAACATTTTGACCAAGTTTATTGTATTTGTAACACTCTGTTCATTAATGACACCCTTATTGGGTGTGTTGGGGTCTTTAAAATCACAGTTATGTATTACTCTTAAGACGAGTGTACACGATATCCAACTTCCGCTTTATAATTACGGTATAAGTGTGTAAGTTGCAGCTCAGCTGGCTGGCTTTCACTAATTTGTTGCAGACTGTTTCAAACAATTGCAAACTTTCACTTGTAACTCGCGTTAACGGTTACTAAATCTTATTTAATAAATAATAGGTTGAGTATAACGGTTTTCAGACTTTGCTTGATTCGCACACACACAAACACGACGCTTGATCAAAATTCGTATTTGCCGTTGCAACGAAAGAACGCAAAGCAGTTAGCCCGCTTCAGTAATGTTATATAATAAACGCTACACCGTGAGCGGATCGAATTAAACGCGCACACAACCTACGCGTGAGCCAGCTGCCACAAGACTGAGAGCTTTTGCGCTCACAGCAGCGATCGTCGCAGCGCTTCACAATCGTCGCTGCCAGCGTCGCACAAAGTGCAAGTCGTCGTCGTCGTCGCTGCTCGTCGCGACGTTCTTTTTCGTTGCCGATTTAATCAAACAGCTGTGGCGCGTGGCTTTCGCCCCTCTCTCTCTTCCGCTTGTAACGAGCAAATGTCCTCTGCGCATCAGTGTTTAGGCCCCCAAAAGCCACCCTCTCTCTCTCTCTTTCTCCCTCGCTATCTTACAATAAAGCACGACGTTTACAAATACACAAACAAATGGGTTTGTAGTGGAAGACAGACACCTTGCTTAATTGAACTATATATTGTGGGACCGATTTATTGTATTGTTTACTGGTTTCTTTTCTTTATCACTGGCTGAATATTCGCATATTGAACCAGTTTACGCCAATTTCACACTTAATCGAGAGATTTGAATGGGCCAATCAGACCGGGCTGAGGTGCTTTTGTTGATAGCCACATGACGAGCGTATGACGATCTGTTAACCCCGGCTACTGCGTATCAGCGGATCATACATATGTTTACAGCGATAATTCAGCGTGTTTGCGATTTATCTACTGCAATGGAAACTTTACAGATTGCAATAGTACGTCACCGGTACTTTAGACTACTGAGCCAGAAGCCAATCGCAAATATTTACACGAATGTTAATAAACAAGTGCAAAGTGCTGAAGTTAGAACCAAACCTCTCTAAATAGGAAATTCTCTTTAAGAATGCTTGGGAAACATTGTCATGTAGTAGAAAAAAAAAAAGATCCAGTTTGATTACTCTAGCACACTTTCTCACCGGAAAAACGTAAAAGTTCGTTTCCTTCACCTTCGGGTACAAGGAACATTTGTGCCAAGTACCCCATCCTTATCAGAGTAAATAAGCTACGAGTCATTGTTTTAATTACTTGTAAAATTCTTCTCGCCATTGCCATAAATGTAACTCCCTCAATGAAATCAACACTAAATTTACGAAAATTTGGATAACATACAAAAATATGTAATGTATAAAGTTATTGACTGCCTTTTCTCAGTCAACTTCGCAACGAGCAGCAAAAGCCCCCAATTAATTATTATCATAAATTGCAATATTTATGTGTTTACATGCATAAGAAATGAATTGATATCTGTATCATATGGTTTCGGAGAAAATACCAATTAATAACAATTGCAATTGACAGCTAAAGAAATGTATTAAGTTACATACTGGCAACTGTTAATAAATTCTACAATAAAACGACTCTCGATATTGTGGTACAAAAAGAACAAAATAAGAGAAAAAGAGAGAAAAATAGAAAAGATATAAACAACGATCGTGAGCAACATTTCGACGGAAATATTTTTTACTAGTGCCAGACACGCGTCGACTTTTGAAAACCTAGACTTTAATCAACAACGCAACTATATATAATAAACACTGTTAAGCGTAAATATATTTTGCTGAACAAAAACAAGCAGTCAAATAAATATTCTTATCACAAACATAATCAATAGTCATCCATCCAATTGTCATTTCTTAAAATAAATAATGCCCAATAGGACATTTTAAATAAGACAAACATCTTAACCTATTTTATTTGCTAGGGTATACTGGTTGTAGCTATTACTTTCTGTTATATGCTAATAAGATACGCGCTATTTTGTCTGCTCATTAGGTAAGCAAAAAGTCTACGTAGCAACCAAGAACCGGACTGTGCGAATCCCGCTTTTATAGCCAATTCCCGACAGTCTGTTGCCAGACAGGTATCATATCAGCCCGTTTAAAGTGGTTGACCTTAAGAATAATCATTAATCAGTGGCCAACAAACTGCAGTAGACGGATGGACTGACGGAAAACAGACTTTTGTGTTATCTCCCACTTTTACTTATAGAATTCTGGTATGTATACATAAGCAGAAAAAACTCGTTCTAGTTAAATGTTAAAGCGGAATGAGATCAGCTTTGCAGTTGGAAAATCATAACCAATTAAATTAAATAATTTATATATTATATAGAGCAAAAATAAAATACCCGAGTGCGAATTGCAAACAAAAACAACAGATTATATGTAAACAAAATGATTATGCAGACAACAAAGCCATTGAAATGGATTTACCCTGCCGAACACTCGACTCATAAACAAGCTCTGTAGTAAAGGGGCCAGCGTATCAAAGAAGAATAAAGCTGCATGATAAGCGCATGATAAAAGATCGCTTGACTGCCTATCCTAGACACAATCATTAAAAGCTAGTCAAAAGCTTTAACTCAGTGATGAAATATACCGTCGACTTACGTCAGCCAATTCAGACAAGGCAGACAGAGCGAGAGAGCGTGAAATCCAAAGAGAACGACTACTAAGAGAATTGCAGAGCTTTACTCAAAGCTTTTTACTCTTAGTCGCCCTGACCTCCTGAGGTAGAAGTGCTTATTGGGTCAAGCACTAGCAATGGGGAAACGCCGTGACTGAGTTCTGAAAGTCAAGGTGTTGCTGAGAATGTGAGTGATTCAGCGATATGATTAAAAGAAGAGGAAATGCTGATATATGTGTATGTGTATGAAAATGAGATACATATGTATGTATGTATGTGCCCTTTAGCTACTACATACGGCTATAGGAATATTCTTATGTTAATTGTAATTAGATAACTTTGACGATATGTACCTTCAAGTCTTCCTCAGTTAGTCAGGAGTAGTGTGTATGCAGGAACTACATTTTAAAGCAATATAGTATAGTACACAGGTATGTTTAGATAGTGGTAAAATGTGTTGTTTTTGTTATGGGCGCATATTAACGAAACGAGAAGGGTAACAAGGTTTAACGATTAGTTTCAAATGCAATACGATAAGATAAACAGCTAAATAAATGTCTAAGAGTCTAGACAAAGGCGCACAGCAAAGTACAAATTACAAATTGGTATTGGTATTGGCAGTAACTGGAAATTGAGCCAAGTTTGCACTGGCTCCGCTTACAGTATAAACAAAGGCAGCTGCCTGTGCATACTCTTCCGTTTTCAGTTTCCAAAGCCAAACCAAATCCATATTAAGCGATATAATGCTTACACTATTCAATTACTAGCAACTAAACTACAAACTAAGGGACCGACGAGCCCCTTCACTTACAGTAGAGTGCCGCCAAAATTTGATCAGATCATGAATGTCAGTTGAGGGCGCCAGAAGCATAAAGTCGCGCCACTCATTAAAGCTTATGTTTAGGCTGCCATCCTTATCCATTCTGTAAAGGATTTGAAAGATTAATAAATCATGTGCCAAATAATATTGAAGTCATCAGCTACAACCTGCTCAGCAGTTTTCTAGCCTCGTCAATGTCTATTTCCAGGCCCAGATCCTTGAATGCAGATATTAGTTCCTCCAAGTCAACTTTTCCTATAATTAAAAAATAATTTATGTATACTTTAATATATTTATGTTTGGCACCAATAACATACCATCCCGATTTTTGTCCAAGTGCGAGAACTGCAGACACAAATTCTTCTCATGCTCGCGCACATAGTGAAGAAACTCAGCGAAGCCCACGTTGCCACTTTGATTCTTGTCCGACTGTTGCAGGAATTTCTATATCAAATCAAAGATAAAACATACATTTATATTAAAGCCAAGTCAAACTATTGCCAAATTCTACACGCGTAACCCAATTATTTGGCATCTGCATTGCTTAACCTTGGCCCCGCAATTGTCAAAAGCAATAGCAGCCCATTTGCCAAAATCAATAGAATCAAACAATGTTCGGATTGGGTGCGACGTTATGCATATTTCTTATAGAGGAAACCATAAAAATTGCCTTATGCCCGCCACGCAGAGGCCAATTATGCAAAATATAAGTACATGTTTATGCACATCAGATATTGTGCTCTTGACAGTCAGACAGACAGCGAGGTGTGCAAAGATGAATTTGCTGCTACAGACAACAAAATAGTTGCAAATGTGGCTTATTTAAAGATTTCTCACTGAATAGTTTATGCAAATGGCTTTGATAACGCAAGCAGCTGCAAGCCACAGCCCTAGGAATAGCTCCCAATTTGAATACAGATGGACACTCAATCAATGCTATTGGGCTATGTTCGTCACTTACCACCGCGTAGACACTCGACATGCCAAACTCGTGGAGGGCCGCCGACAGGTCGTGTATGTCGATTTTGCCATCGCCGTCGCGATCCAATTGATTGAAGATGCGCTCGAGCCGCTCCTCGTCCTCGGCAGGTATCTCAGTGGGCATGATGGGCAGCGGCACGTTCGATACGGCCACTGCCACAGCGTTCTGTGACGGGACAGTGTGGAGATTGTAGGGCGTTGGGGCGAGATGCGCATGTTGCAGTTGCAGCTGCTGCGGCGGCAGTACGTTCTCATAGATTGGGTTGTTGGCTGACTTTAGTGGCGTGTAGATGGCATTTGCCTGCCGAGCGTAGTTGTAACCGTTGTTCGGCTCCTCCGGGGTCAAGTCGATGTCGATCCGTTGCGCTTGATCAGTTTGATGATGATGATGATGTTGTTGATGTTGTTGTTGTTGCTTATGCTGTTGCTGCTGCTGCTCCGGCTGCTGCTCAGACTGCTGACTTAATACTAAAGACGCGTTGTTTTCTAAACCGACTTGCTTTTTAACCATTCTCCAGACTCGTCTTAACGTTTTTTTCAAGTATTACTTGCTTTTGCAGACGCTGTTCCCAAATGCGGTGTGAGTGAACTTCCTGTTTTCTGTCTTCTGTCTTCGAGGCCCGTCAATACAAGGTGTGCTGGTCTCTAGGAATTGCCCGGTAAAAGTTTCAGTTTCGATTCTATATATTCAGCACACTCGAACGGGCGTCTATTCCTATGGCTGAAACATTTTGATTTTGGGCTCGGTTACGTTTGCTAGATAGAACTGAACTGAACGGAACGTGTTTGGGCGTGCGGTTGCGGGGCGTGGCGTCGCACTTTCTATATTGTCTATAAATAAAGAAATTGAAATTTTTGCTGCTTATTCACATAATATACAGAATATATATCTCTGTGTGGATGAATGTATATTGAAAGGCATTTATTCTAAAGTAAACAAAATAAAAAAAAAAACCCAGCCAAGCATAAATACATTAAAAATGTGTTGATTTCCCTCAAGCCACAAACAAAGAGCACCCAATCAGCTGCGAACCCCGCACCCAGTCGTTTCCATGAAAATGAAGTCATTCGGTGAGCGTGGATGAATCCACTTTCACTAATTTTTAAACATTATTAGCTGCTGACTGCCAGCTGGGCAGAAACAAATGCGAATGAATCATTGATTTTTCTTTGAATCTTGCTAGTTTTAACGCTGTCGCTCGCACGGAAATAGCTGAAGCCTTGAAAATTGACAACTCCCCACGCACGCAGAGGGTGAGGGTCGAAGCAGGACGATGCTGGAACATTCTTTCTCGTCGTATGTGTGAGCTTCCTCTGATTACAATTCTGTCCAACTGCATTCATTTGCTTGTATAAGCCTTCGCTTTTCTGTGGTATTTCACAAGTCTTAAATTTCACTTTAACTTATTCGTACCTTTTGCCAAATTGGCAAAATTAAAATTTTTGCGTACGCGTTTTTATGAACATACACACACACACACACAAACACACATGCCTGCTGAAACAAATGCCAATGAGAACTCGTGAGTTGAGTTGAAAAGAAAAACAGCGGCTCGCGTGTTGTCACCTACTTTGTCAATTTTTTTTTTTTTTTAATCAATATATATGTTAAAAAACTTTAAAATTTAAGGTTTAAATTCACTTTGGATCCTAATTAACCGAATAAACTGCGCGCACTGCCAACTCGTATGTCGTCAACGATAAAACGATAAAAACGCGTCTTCACAGCTTGTTCAAACGAAAAAGAATGAAAGAAGTGAAAAAGAGAAAACATTACAGAAACTTTCGCGTATTATCGATATATCGATATAAGCCGAATGTGATATCTAGTTCAAATTACTTCTATCGATATTGTATTAACCTAAAGTGCAACTTCGCATTCATTTGATTCCTTGTAGAGAATGCCAAACAATTTATTTTACTTTATGAATAATAATGAACATGACTGGTAATTTGAATTCATATATATATTTTGCATATTAAGTTGATTTGTATTATTTCTATTTAAAATTGGTCTAACCTGTCAAAATAATAGAGGAAAGTATAACATCGCTTTGTTGGAATCGGTACAAATAGATTTGAACATAATATTCGTTAATTACATTAAATGCGCGTACGAATAAATTGAAGTATCTCTAACAAAATGACAACAATCAAACATAATACAAAACGAATCAAATCAAATTAACTGACAAATACAATGTAATGGGTTGCATCAGTTATTAATTCATCAACAAGTTCCATGCATCATCCTCGGCGCTTGGCTTGCCGCTCGATGAGGCAGCTGGCTTGGATTTCACATTTTTGACATCGAGATTATCGAAACCTTCGCTTAGCTTCTGCGAAGTCTCCTGTAGCTTCATATTGCGGCGAGCGGTTTGGCCACCTGACGGTGTATTTTGATACGATGTCTCAGAATTCTGATAACTTGTTGTATTGAAGCCAGACCAATCATCATCTTGGGTTAGTCCTCCACGGGGTATGCCAATCGCATTGCTACTAAGTTGATTTTCATATGAGCTGGAGCTGGTCAGATGTGTCTTGTTGTTAGCATTATCTTGCCAACCACTCCAGTCAATATCACTAACGCCACTCTGTTGGCCAAGACCGCCAGCCAAGTTGCCCCCAACCGAATGGGAGCGCTGATAGCCATTGTCCTCCAGACTGGGATCGTTGTAACCGCTTTGAGACGAGGAACTGTTGCCGCCCGCCAAATTGTTCCATCCACGCTTGCTTATATCCGTTACCTACGGGATTTAAATGGAAAAATTCAATATTTCGGCTTGAATTCTTCGAAAGTAAACTGAAATGAAGGCATTCCATTTTTTACAGACCTTATAGGCCACATCTGTAACACCACTCTGAACGGATTCAAGCAAGGTGCCCTCTTTAATCTACAAACCAAAACAAAAAAAAAAAAAGAAAAACTCATACAAAATCATAAAAATAAAAAATAAATGAAAACGAAAAGTTCAATTAGTGTTTATTAACCCACCTTGTTTGAGGCCAAATTAACTGTAGTTACGGCCTTTTCCTTTGCAGTGCTTGCCAACTTGGAAGCGTTTGAAGAGAACAGACTCCAGCCCGATGCCAAAGTGGTCAGCGTGGAGTCAATAAGTTCTTGAGATTGTGTTTTCGGTGGCGGCTCGCGTGTGAATCCAAATCCGGCATATTTTCCCCCCTGGTTTGGTGGCAAGTTTCTGTAAATATTTAACCAAATGCATATCGATTCATTTCAATAAAAACAATAAGTACTGACTCTGGACGCGAAGCGTTTTCCACTTGACGACGGTTAAAGAACTCTTCCTTCTGGTCTTTGAACTCCTGGGTCTGGAATTGCTGATAACCCCCAGCATCGTTGTAGGCACCGCCACCATTTTGATAGCCTCCAGCGCTGCCGCTGCCACCATAACCTGTTGCACTTGCTCCGGTACGGGAACTACTGTTGGAGCTTCCACTATAGGTGTTGGAGCTATAAGAATTGCTGTTACTCAAGCGCGTTTCGGCATCCTTTTGATTCCAGCTTTTGCCCTGTGCGAGCGTCGTTATCTTGTCCCTATACAATGCAGCTGCCTTGGAATTGTATCTCTGCGTAATGGGTGCACGTTCGTTCCAATCCTCTTGATCCTCTAGAAACTCACGGGCATTCCGATTGCCGCCTGCTTTCATCTTCTCCAGCTCAATATCCTTCCATTTGTCCATAGTTACGGAGCGAACAAATGACAGGTGGACGCCCAGACTGCGATGCTTGCCAGAACACTCCAGACATATCCAAATTCCATATGTAACCGACACCCACTGAGGGTTGTGGGTACCGCACTCGAAGCATTTCTGCACATAAAGTAAAAATAAGTTTTAAAAACAGGTTTTCATTGAAACTTTACAATATGTTCTTTATTCGACATGTGCGTGTCGAATTCTCCACACATTAACCTTACCGAATTCTCGTCCTGAGGTTTCAGCTCTTGCAGCACTCGTCGGGTTCTAGGGCTAGCCATGGTGATAATTAATTACCGTCTTTAAACTGATTTTCACACTGCGTTCCCCTTACAGTTGATAGCAAAACTTTTTGCTGACGTTGACGATGGCTGCAATCGTTGTATACGGCTATGCGACATTCATAGAAATTGGAACTACGGGAGCTAACGCTGATTTGATTTGCCTAAATTAACACATTTAATAAATTTGTGCATTTGTTTCTTCCACCTTAGGCTGTAGTCATAAAAGTTAATTGCCAAAAAAAAAATGGTTAATACAGAGTTCCACTTGGAATGCTCATAGTAAGTGTGACCGCGTTTCGAAAAGTCAAAATTGACAAAACGAAAATTACCAGCAGGGAGAGACCAAAACTAAAATTAACTACCATCAAGCGAAAATCAATTTTTACCAATATTATATAATGATTAAAAAGTTTCTTTGATAATCGTTTGTTGTTATGTACTAACTAAACAATTCATCAACATAAAATATACCAGAAATAATAACATATAAATAATACATACGGTCACACTGATAACAATGCTTTTGTGTTTCCACTAAGCTTTTATTCGCATCCAACAGGCAACTTTTGACTTATGTATATGTTGCAATTATCACTGAGCAAATAATGACATATATTATAAAGAAATACGAAGACATCAATCAACGAAAAAAAATTAATAATTAGTATATATGCTCTGTGGGCTATTCATAAATACATATTATCAATGAAGAACAGAGATCAAATTCTAATATTTTGAGTAGCGAATGTTATATAAAAATATTTTGAGGTTATTCAACTGTATCATCAGCATTCAATATTTAGATACAAATTTATGTTTGTACATACGTATGTTTCTGTTAATGTAAATATTTATATGCGATAAATATTACATATTAATACAATAGTCATATATACATACATACATATGTACATACTTATAAGCTTATGTATGTGTCTCTAATTTGTACTTGATATCAATTTGAAACTAAATCAACTTTTGCATATGTACCTTTCCTTCCAGCAGTCGAACAAATTTAATTAATTATTGTTGAGTCTTGGTGTTCGTAAAGGCTGTGTTATTTTACAAATTATAACTAATCATGCTGATCTGATTTTGATATTAATTTCATTCATGTACCACCGACCCGACACACACAACCAAATTTAGCAGCGTCATGCCAAAAGTTAATAAAAAACAGAGATTTATCACACTCCTGACAATAATCAATCCCACTGTCGGTAAATATAAAACAGTGGAATTACATGAACGATTCCAATACAAGCACACAAACAGGCCGTGTGTGGTCGATCGGTACCGTTGTTTGAGTCAGTTAGTCAGCTGTGGCGCCGGGAGCAGCAATTTGAGTGAAAGAGAGGGGAAGTGAGAATGGTAGAGGGGGACAGCTGTAGGTTGTAGACAGCAATAATTCAGTGCAAACGAACATTAGCATATAATTATGCACAATATTTTTTGCCATCCCTAGAGATGGGAATCTGGGGAAGCAGTCGAGACGCGCCCAGTCAATCGATGCACTGCCCACCGTTAATTTCTTTTCAATATTGAAACTCGCGCATTTATTTAAGTCAGCGCATTGCTATAATTTGCGTCACAATGTCGCACGCCCCACGCCCAAACGATGCGATGGGCGTGGCAGTGGCTCCGGCTGTGCGAGTTTAATTGGGCAGGCGCAAAGGATGTGTTGAATTGAAATGCCTGGCGGGTAATCCGATCGACCACTGACCGCAGTTCCAACTGAGCCCCTCTTTTGGCCAGCCTTTGGCCAGCTTTTGGCCAGCTTTTGGCTGCGCTCGCTGGGCACTCGACGCTTTCAACAACTACTGCGCTGGTCCTGGTTGGTGGTCTTATCAGAAGCCGTTGCCCACTCCCCGATCTGCCAAAAATGGCATTGCTGCGCATCCATTATCCCCGCTCTGTCACTGCGTCTGGTGTGGGGTACGCCTCGCCAGCCTCGCCAGCATCGCCAACATCGCCACTGGGCATTTTGCACCGGCTTTGAGTTATAGTGTGGATATGATCAAATTATAGGCTTAGCCTTGCATTAAATTCGCATAGACGTCGATGGCATTGGTGGATGTGGATGTGGATGTGGATGTGGTTGTACGTTAACCGGCCCTGGGTGAGCATGTGCGTCGCATCTTGTCTCTGGCATCCGGTCCAAATTGGGATTCATACTTCATTCCGGAACATCGCTAATCAGCAGCTGTCCCACTGTGCCACGGAACGCGATCTATAGAACACGCCATGCACACACATACATGGAGAAACACGATGGTATGTAAATGAGCAGCATTCAGTTCGCACGCCGCTGCCACAAAGTCTGCCCAGGCAGCGACACCTCTCCTCTCTCCCTCTCTCTCCCTCTCTATCCCACTCTTTCTCTATCTGTCTCACTTGTGCCTGGAATAAAACACATGCAAATAAAATAAAATCGTTGAAAATTGCACCAATTAAGTGAGCAATGTGTTTGGGATGCGAGGCTGTGAGGCTGCGAGGATGTTCGGGATGCGGATCCTGGGGGCAATGCCGAAGCATTTATCAGCGATATTAAAGCGTTAAGTGAATTACTTATTCTATAAGCCGCTCGCTGCAAGCGAAGCAGAGCAAAGCAGAGCAGAGCAGAGGAAAGCAACGCAGAGTCAAGCCAAGCAGCGCAATGCGTTACCTTTCATGTCTACCTGTCCGGGCCAATTCCGTGTCGGTGTCGGTGTCGCTCCGCTCCGCGTCGTGCTAAAGTATAAATGTGTGCGATAGCCGCGATGTTGCATGCGACAATTATATGCGCTGAGGCGACGCCAGTTTGGCTCCCGCTCCCATGCCCAAAAACTGTGGTTGGGGGCATTTGAAGCTGCCGCAAGACTCAAGGATGATATTTACACTTACAGCCCAGTCGCAGTCGCTGCCGCTGCCGCTGCCGCTGTCGCAGTTGCAGTTGCAGTTGCAGCCGCAGTCGGAGTTGGATTGGGAGTCAGCTACTGCTGCCGTTGACCAGTTCCATTTTCATTGCCGCCTTTGCCGATCTTTGCTGATCGATTTTCAATCGATCGGCAGCATCATGCAACCGCGCACAGCCCCAACCACAGGCCCAGCCACATCCAGAGGCACAGGCAACGACGATTCAGCGTCAGCTCCTTAGTTCAACAAATCGTGCCAAATAACACAACATAATGACAACAAAGCCGACGACGACAGGAGCGACGACGTCCTCCACTTGTCTGGCTCTGGCTCTGGCTCTGACTCTGACTCTGGCTATGGGATCGCGACTAAGTCTGAGGCAGTCGGTGATTGCCATTTCAAGATTTTGCCACTCATACACACACACACACACGCAGACATTGACTGCAGTCAACTGTGAGGATCGCAAAAATTAAGAGATATTTATAATAAGCACGAAAACCACTTAATACTAACGCCTTTGGCAATTAAGAGGCACGGCTATGGCAAGGATTTAAGCAGAGACATTCCAATGTTCGATAGCCCAGTTGTTTTACTTTCCATACCAATACACACGCACACACACACACAACATATGTATTTATAAACTCATCCCAGATGGAAATCTGTTCCATGCTCTTGGGTGACATCTTCGCTGCCCTGTCATGAACTTACATGATGGACCGGACTGACAACCCAACGATTGCGTCTTGCTCGTGGCGACATTCTCGATGACATGTCATCAGACTTGTCCACAACAGGAGTCTGGTTGATAAGAACAGATCAATGGAATTAACAACTCCTGGGTAATCCGTTTTAAATTGTTGTTAAATTCTTATAGAAGCAGCATACATACATCTTACATAATTACACAGTTAATTCAATAAATTATTTCTAATTAATTAATACTCGATTAATACTCGATGACAACGTTGCTGACCTGTCCTGCAAGATTGGCAGAATGTAAGATAATCATATTTTAAAAATTTTTCTTTTTCTTTTTTTTTTTTGCTCCACGTGTTGCACCAGCGTAGCAGGCATGCCACATGGGCAGCCACTGTAGTCGGACCGAATACAAAATATGAATATATAGATTCATGGATCTGGGTAGCATAGACAATGCTTTTCAGCGACTCATCAAAAGCCGCAGGTATGTAAATTCATCATGAATTTAATTGTTTTCATTCTCTGTGGAGCGAGAGATTTCTTTCTTTCATACCTTTCTCTGATTCTCGGTTGAAGTTGACGCCTTCGGTGGCTCATTACAATCAATAATAGCGGCTGGCGCTGTGGTTCAATTGATTCTTTCAATACGGACGCAGTCGGACAGTAAATGGAATAAAGTGAAATGAATAACAGTTACGGGTTGCCCAAGCCGGAGTCGAAGCCCAAACCCAAACCCAATCCCAAACCCAGAGCCAGAAGCAGAAGCAGAAGCAGATGAAAAGCTGCGAGCTGTGGCTCTCTTAACCGAACGATTATACAAGTGATTTTCTGATTTGACAGGCGTTAAATTAAAATTTAATTCGGCCATCTATATAATTATAGTGATCCATCCGAGCATACACATTGACGACGACAACGAGGACGGTGACGTCGACGACTTCTCAGCGCATGTAATTAAAGCCACATTAATCATCCCGGCTCGGCCCGGCCCGGACCCAGGCCCTGGCCCTGGCCCAAAGACGCAGCCACTTCAGCCTGACTCTGAGCCTCTGTATTCGTATTCTTATATGTATTCGTGTTTGTATTCTTGTATTTGTATTTGTGGCTCTGTCTTGGTAGCCACAAAATTGTCAGATTTGTCCACTTGAGTTATTTTTGAATGCGCCTCGAGCTCCCGCACCCGCACCCGCACCCGCACCCACTGCCTCGCCCCTCCCGCTCCATCAATGGGTGTCAACTGCTGAATTCCCGACCAATTATACGAAACCCGTGAGAATTTATCAAATTCTTATAAATGTATGTATATGTATGTGTATTGTCTTAGTTGTATATACATACATATGTATATCGATTCCGTCTTTATTTGTACTCAGCACGTGTTTTGGAATGCAAATTGAATAAATTAAGTTTAAATTGCACTAAATTCTCGATTTAAAGCGATAGGAAACTGACAAATCCAAAGACATGCATGATTTTTTTTTTTTTAGATATTTTCTAGTTTAGGATTAGGAATGGATATTGGCATTATATCTAGTATTGAAAATATACAGCATGTTGATTGCACTCTTTAATTAGCCTCCGACTCCGTTTCCGTTTCCGCATCCACATTGATATCCTCCTCATCCTCGGCATACGAATCCTTCGCCGGCACCGCCATCTGTCGCCACAAATACTGGCGGGCAAAGTTGAGCGCGAATGCTGCCGCCGATGCCGACGCGGAGGCAGAGGCAGAGGCGGAGGCGGAGGGCAGGGCAGCACGAAAAGCGCTGTTCTCACCGCCCATTAATAATGGAACTGATGCTGTGAGTGAGGCAGGCGGCGCCGTTGCTATCACTGGGTCGAGGCCTCGGCCCGTAGGGCTTATGCTGGTGTGGATGGACGCCTGTTGGTGGTTGGCGCCGTTGCCCTCGCTGCCCGCTGCCAGCGCCTTGTGGTAGACACTGGAGCGGGTGGCATATTGCAGACTGGGCGATGCTGCAGCAGCGCTGCTCTGCTCCTGGCCCGATTGCGATTGCGATTGGATTGGTGTGGGTGAAGGCGAGGCCGAGTGGCGCTGCTTCAGCAGGTTGACCCGTTGATGGCGCCGCCATTTCGCTCGTCTGTTGGAAAACCAAACCTAATTGATCAATCGACGGAGAGACAATTTGTTAGTTGATAAAAAAAAGGAGCGAGCGTCTATCCGTCCGTGTCTGCGTCGATGTGGTTAGTAGGCAACAAAGAGTACAATATGGGAACAATATAAACGGGGCACAGTCCATTGTACACGGCATTGGGCAGCGACTCACCTGCACCCGCGCCTCGCTCAGACCCGTTCGTGCCGCCAGCTTCTCGCGCGTCCCCACGCACGGATAATGCGACTTCTCGAACTCCTTCTCCAGCTCGTCCAGCTGCTCGGCACTGAACGTTGTGCGATTACGTCGAAACTTCGGCTGATCGCTGTCCTCCGAGTCGCTGTCCTCGCCCTCGATGTCTTCAAAGGCAGGCAAAGCAGATCGTTGAGAAGATCATCCCGTTAAATGGACAACTGTTGACTCACCTATCATCCGGTTGGCATCCACATCTGGCGAACGACTATCCCGGCTGCCCGAGTCCGGCGACAGGGCCGGCAGGGACAGGCGACCGCTGCCAGCGATGCTGTTGCTGCTGTTGTTGTTGTTGTTGCTATTCGGATTGGAGCTGCCGTCGCTGTTGTAGCTGCCGCTGCCGGGCAGAGAGCTGCTGGCGGGCAGCGGCACGGCTCCCCACAGCGGATGGTGGCCCGGCAGCGTGGCCGGCCAGGTGGGAAAGCTCGTGTAGGGATGCGAATGCGGATGCGTGGGATGCAGCGCATAGCCGTAGCTAGCGGCGCGCGCAAATTCCGCGGCGGCCCGCTCGGCGGCCCGGTTGCGCAGGATGCGATTGATGCTGCTCACCGAGGGGGCGGTGGCGTTCGTGCAAACACCTGGAGAGGACACAAAGGCTATTATAAGATGGCGCAAGGCTGGTGGCGCCGGATGCAGTGCGTCGTGACCAGCTCATGAACCCAAAAAGCAGGCTGACGCAAATTAGATTGACTGTAATGAGCAGACCAGCTGCGATTGGGATCTACACTCGAGCAGGAGAGAGGAGCCACATCTTTGGCCTTTGTGTGTGTCCAAACGTCTCATGTGAGCGATGGCAATCGGACGATTCATCGCACAGCGCGATTGACTGCCAGAGCGCTGGGGAACTGGAGCTTGGGCATCGGACATGGGGCATGGGGCATGGAGCATGGGGCATGGGGCAACGGGCAGCCAACGTTGAGTGACACAAATGTGAGCACATTTACATATCAATCGACTGGCCAGGAGCGGATGTTCATAAATTAGCCAATCGATAAATCTCCCACAGAGCCAAAAACAATTCTCTTACAACATTAAATGAGGCTTCGAAGGAAAGCAATTCTTATTTTTTTTTTTTTTGTGTTTTTTTTTCGTTTTTTTTTTGTTTTTGTTTTGTTGTTGGCTAATTCGCATTACGAGCTCGAGTACTGACAACCGCACCATAAACACATCAAGCTGATGCTGTCAGCTGCTCAAGGAGCTGCAGTTGGAGCTCAAGTTGGAGTCGGAGTTGGAGTTGGAGTTGGAAGACGCGTTGCCCTATGCCCGCCCAGACGCACTCGGAGCATTCATTCATTGATGGTTGCGCTTGTCAATGGATTCTGGCTTCTGGCTTCTGGCTTCTGGTTTCGCTTTTGGGGGGCTCGCATCAGTTAATTTTAATTAGCTCAACTGTCGAGCTGTCCCCGGCCAATTGCCATCTGGCTGTTCCCATTGTTCCAAATGCCACTCAACTCACCTTCGCTAATCAGTCTCTCGCGTATTTCCCACGCGAATATCGTCGGATTCTCGCGTTTGTACTGCTCGATCTTGGAGACAACTGTTGGCGTGGCCACCTTCGGCTTGGATCCGCCAATCAGTCCGGGCGGACGCAGTGTGCCTGCAAACAAGATACAGAATGGCCATTATGCAAATACGAACTACAAACTGTTGACCTCTGCCCCATTGGACGACCTTTCGGCTGCCTTGCGGCCAAACGCATAATTTTCGCATTATCAAACGCTCTGCCCGACTGGGAGCTCGTGTGGGCGTTCGAACTGGTCGAAAGCCCCGCCGGCTGCCAACACAATGCCATCTACCTGCTACCAACTACCTGCTGCCAACTATCTGCTGCCAACTATCTGCTGCCAACTATCTGCTGTCATCTGGCCAACTAACTAGACAATTGAAGGCGCGTTCCGCTATTCAATGGGCTGCTAATTTGAATATTTGGCAGCGACACAATTGAACAACTCGCACAACAACAAAAACAACAGCAACAACAGCAAGAACAACAACAATGTCAGCATCATCGCAGCTTCTCGTTGATAATTTGTCGGAAGCGAGTGACAGGCGCACGCGGTTTATCTTCTGAATTAGGCGTTAGAATTCAGCGGATACACATAGAGAAAAAACCCACTCAATTTCATAACTTTGTCCACAGAAAAATATAAAAATCTAATATAATTTTGTTGAGGTTAGGTTTATTATGAACAAGGTTAAGTTAATTTTAGAGCTCTTAGATAATTAAATATCTGAACCATATTATTATATTATAAATTGACTATCATTTGGAACATAATGTTCAAGTTCTGCAGGGCTAAATGGGTCTGTCGAAGGACCGATAGGCAACTAAACAAGTAGGAAAAGCGTTTGAATCCTCGGCTATTACAAGGTTTCTATGTTGTCCCCTAGGCAAGGCCCACTTGTCAGTTCTATTTAAAAACAAATGGATTTGATAGTTTTGAATCATTTGACATTCATTCATATATATATTCATACCTAATTAAGTTATTATCGGTTAGTTAGGAGCTAACCGAAAGGCTTAGCTCACTTTTTAAATAAGCTATTGGATATAGAAAATAGTATGTAACCGTTAAGTTAGACATGAGATAAGTTTTTGTATTAAAATTTGTCTTAAAATTAGATTCGACCAAGCCCGGATTTTTGATGATGGTATGAACCGATTTTTTGATACAAATATATATTTTTTCTAAATTATTTTTCCCAATGTGCGGTATTTCGATTTGCCTATAGCTCTGAAATATTTTTCCATGTATTCCCTAATTGATAATTGATGCAATGAACACTCGCACATACATCACATTTCCGTTTTATTTCTCTCAGTGCATTTTATAATTGTATGTATAGCACACATTGATTAACTGCATTCTGTCAGATCAGCACAGATACTTATACTATATGCTTTTACACTTATGTAAATTGAAGTTTGCAAAAAACGGAAATTATTTCCACATTTACACAGCTTAAATTAACTAGCAACAAAACCTTCCCTCCCTTCCCTCTCTTCCCTTCCTTCCCTTACTTCAATTCTTTACCTCTCTTCCTACCTTTGTCCCGTGTCCATTGTGAATGAATTATTGCTACACCGAGTGGGCACAGATCAGATAATTTGTGAGTATGATTCAAAGATAGCTCAATGAATGGTCGTACTGAATGAATTGAGCATTCCATTTGCCTACTCGAGTAGAGATCAAGGTAGAACAGAAGGTAATTTAAATATATTCAAGAGAATTATTATAACAATTATCTTCAAGTTCAATGGTAAATGAAAGAAAGTAAGAAATTGAACTTCAGGTAAAGGTGTGAAGCGTAGCAGCTGTGTGGCCTAGAGTCTAGGAATTAATTGGCCCCTGTCATACGTGTATAATCTGTCGAAAGCCACAGCTAACCCCACTCGGTCGAATGGCCCCCTGGAATTTGGTCTGGGTTGACGCCAGGCGCGAAGAATTGCAATTTGGAGCGAAAAAAGTTGTCTGTAATCGGCAACAGGTGTGCGGCGGCCTCTATTGAGCATGGCTATTGGCCAGGTGTCGGAATTGGGCATGGTAAGGTGCAATCGATTTGTCGTGTATACGTGGCCCCCAAGTCTCGGGAGTCACAGTAGTCGGCCAAATCGATTACGGACGCTTGAGCCCCTAATTCAGCGGGACACATGGCAATCGCATTTGGAGCACGTGTTCGTGGTTCCGCGTTATGCAGACGCTGGCGCTGATTGCATTGGTCAGGCCGGACTTGCCACCCTACTAGACACCGACACCGACACCGACCCCTAAACCGTATTAAACCGTTACTTAAGTTATTCAAGAGCTTGACTTGCATCCCTACAAGAAACCCTCCTCTAAACTTCTTAAACCGTAACTTAAACATAGGTAAAACTAATCCAGAATCTGACTTGCATCTCTACTAGATATCGATCCTTAAGCAAACCTAAAATGTGCTTTTAAGGGATAGAAAAACTTATGATGGGCCCGAATTTGCATCCCTTCTAGACACCGACTCCTAAACCTTCTGAAGCCCTACCATAACTAAAGGCAAAGATACCCAAAAGCTAGACCTTGCACTTTATTTTAAACAAGAGGAAAATTCATCCAGGAATTTGACTTGCAATCCTACTAGACACCTACTAAACGTATCTTAAGGAAAGACTTTTTTCGTAAGGAAGACATTAAAAGAAAACTTAAATAGAAGCGGAAGGAAGACATTAAAAAAAAAACTTAAATAGAAGCGGAACTTGCATACCTTCTAGAGAGCGACCCCGAAACCCTTTTGAGGCTTAAAAAAAATCTTAAAACCTTAACCTTAACTGGAGAAAAATGTACCCATAAACTGGTCTTGCAAACCTAATAGACATCGACTATTACATACCGATACTTGTCGTAAAGAAAACCTTAAAGAAAAATTAAAAAGGAACTGGCCTTACTAGATACCGATCCTTAGACTCCGTTAAACCGTATCTTACGGAAATCTTACCCAGAAGCGGAACTTGCATCCCTTTAAGAAACCGATGCTTACCGTAAGGAAACCCTCCCGAACAGGACTTGGCCCTACCAAATACCGATACTTAAACCCCCTTAAACCTTAAACTAAACGAATACTTACCCAGGAGCTTGGATACTGCGCCCTGTTGCGAGAGCATATGCTGAGCCAGATCGTAACCCCGAAGTCCAAACCGTGAAAGTTCCAGAAGCCGATGCTGGGAAGCCAAAGCGCTGAGATTTGTGGCCGCTGCCGTGCCTGGAGGCGAGCTCCCAGTTCCGCTGAAGAGGCTCAACGTGGGAGCTGGCGGCACCGATGTGGATGGGCAGTGGTTGTGCGTCAAAACTACAAGAGAGAGAGAGAGAGAAAGAGAGTGAGAGAGAGAGAGAAAAGGATGAGTAAGAAAGGGCGGAGCAGAGAGTGGGCAAAATCATTAAATGTCAATTGGAATTTAAACGAAGCTGCTGCCAGAATTCCGCGCATGGCAGCGAAACACCAAGAAATTTGTAGTCGAGTCGAGACTGGAGGAAGGGGAGCAGCCGAGTCGCCCGTCTGGGAGAGTAACAATGATTGGACAAATTTCGGTCTGTTTTTGATCGAACACGTCGAAGTCGCGGTCGCAGTCTGGACGAGGACGAGGATGAGAATGAGGCAGTGTGCAGTGCAACAAGCGCTGCCGTTGCTGGCGGAAGTGTCAACGTTTATGGTCATAATGGCGTGTCAAGTGGACGTGGTGTGGTCCATTACCGTCTCCTCCATGAATCAGTTTGGCACGGCCAGCGATTGTCGACTACCGACTGCCGACTGCCGACTGCTGACTGCCAACTGCTAATTTGAGCTGGAATTTATGAAATTCCTGATGTCTCCGCTGGCAATTTGTTGGGATCGAGCATCGGACTTGGAGTTGGACTTGGATCTGCCAGCGATTACCAATTCCTCAGATGTAGAAGCTTTTATGTTCATTTTGACATTTTATCTGATCGCGAGAACTGCACACATTTTAACACCTCTGTTCTCTTTTTTTTTTTTTTTGTTGTTATTGTTATTGTGGCATGCTTGCACCGCTGCGTGTGTGGCAGTGGCATTTAGCCAGTTGCAGATGCCTTGGTATGCCGAACTCGATGACCCTATGGTTGGTTCCTAGTTGGGGCTGATTAGGAAGGCCGTTGCTGATCTGGTTGCGGGCATGTCGGCAAATTTGTTGCAGCCACATGTTGCACCAATTGCTGTGGTCGCAGTTATGGCTATGGTTGATTTATGCTACGCTCCAAACAATTGAAGACCAGCCCCAATCACCAGGCCAGGCAGGCAGGCAAACGCGAAGTACACGCTGCCTGCGCTTATGCCACGGATGTCAACGCGGCACTGCCACAAAATGTGGCACTCGCACTGGCACCGGCAGTGGCAGTGGCAGTGCCAGTGGCAGTGGCTGGCCTGACTGCCACTTGGATACACCGATGATTTACTACCGATCTTAGCGGCAATGCGACAGCTACGGCTGCCTCGACGCACCTCAGTCAATTGCAAAATCGGCTTAAAATCGCACGACTTGGCGCAGCTTCCACGTCCGTCCGCACTCGCAGCTTGTAACAAGAAGCGACACAGAACGAACGAGAGAGAGAGAGAGCGGAAGACTGGAAGAGAGAAAGAGAGGGTTGGGGAGTGAGCTGGTTGCAAGCACAAGTGATGATCGCCTCGGAATTCAATTGATAGTTTGATTTATTGCTACCGGTAAAGTTTTTGCCGCTGCTGCTGCTGCTGCTGCCAGCACTGCATATAAATTAAAGCTGCCCGCTTTTTGCGCAGCCCTCAGATCCTCGCTCTCATCCCCTCTCTCTCTCTCTCAGTCACTGTCTCTCTCTCTCTCTCTCTCTCTCTCTCTCTCTCTCTCTCTCTCTCTCTCTCTCTCTCTCTTGCTATTTGTTAGCCCAACCCGCCTGCTCGCTGATCTTGTTTGTCGCGTTGGGGCTTCTGGTTTTCCTTCCTAATGCGTAATATTGTGATCTTCGCACGTTTAGTTCAGCTAGAGAGATGATCGACTTGCCATGAGGATTGCCAGCCGGTTGCATTAATTAGGAGTTAATTACCAATATAGTTACTTATCGCAGACGCTGGCACATAATTGCATGTATTTGGTATCAAAATATTAACAAACATATAAATTAGATATCACTCGAGGAATGTAGAATTCGCATTCCTTTAAAGGTCGTCTGTCTGGGAAACTTCATTGCAAATCCGTTTTCAGTTTGTATGCATTTTAGAAGCGTATTACGAGGGAAGTATTACTTATTTTACAGGATGTGAAAACATTACGAATTATATACATAAATTATATTTGTATGAGTATTCATATGTAAATTCCCTTAAAGCTCATCCATCTGCTAAACTTTATTGTACAGGTCAAGTTATATTTATTTAACATCCATATTTATTTTGATTGTAATTGTCTTTAATCGTTCGACTTAGCATAACAATATTGACACGCTATTTTAAGCATAAAACACTTGTTCCTTGCGAATTCTCTTTTCTTTCTTATTCGTAAGTCTTATGCCAGGTAATTCCATTAATAATGACATAATAAATTCTTGATCAGCCGTAAAAGCAATTCAATCTGTTCATGTCTTTCAATTCCTTTCGGTCATATATAGATGCGCTTCGATTTTAGAAATCTATCATTTTCAAATCTTATTATATCCTGAAACCATTGAAAATCGTTTAACAGTGTATAATGTGTTTGTGAAAATGTGTGTAATAGGTAGAAGGATGCGTGGCAGTTCCCATAAAATATATATATTCTTGAATAGCATCAAGTCGATTTATCCAAGTCCATATGTATGAACGTGTCGATCTCAGCAACTAAACAAGCTAGAAACATAGAGAAATCTTGTATGTAGATTGTCCTAATGCACGCGCATATCAAATTTATTTTCGATAATCGATAACTCTTTTCGTTTGCTTGTTATTGATCAAAAATTGTAGTTTTTCAAACATATCTGCTGCATCTTAGAGTTATCAAATCTACAATATATATTCAGCTAACGGAGACACACACTTTACGTACCATTTATGGATACTTCCCTCCCTTTCCCCGTTATTGAGGAAAAACTCATTTTTGAAGATTAAAAGCTGGGATTCGAAACTTAAACGCTGTTTAGTGTAGTCAACATATTCAAATTGATTTCTTAAAGATCAGATTATAAACATAAAAAAAATCATAGCACTGTAATTCAATTTTTAGTCGCTGGCGTGGTTGAGGGTATTTCTTAGTCGAGCACACTCGACTAGAGGTTTTTCTTACTTATTTCTTTTGCGATATTTCATTTGGATTGATGATCTTGGAGAGCGCAAAGGGTTGCTACAACTAATTTCCGGTCAAGTGGCATATGCTTGGCACAAACTCCAAGTCGGGTGACATAAATGGCATAAACATCATTATAACCAAGTGGATGGGACTCAAATGCAGGCCCATCATATGAGCATCGGTGGAGTCTTTGGCTTTGGCTTTGGCAACGTACACTTGAAAATCATTGTGCACACCTTTTATACGGTCGGCTTTCTAAGAATAATGCGAATACACGCATCAAGTAATCCGAAACCCTTAAGTATGGTTTCTGCCCAGTGCTTAAACATCAATGTATGCCATGTACCCGTACCCATGGTCCCACATACTCTCTCTGTGTATGCAAGTGTGTGTGTGTGTGAGTGAGTGTGTGTGAGTGAGTGTGTGCCTTGCTGGCTTTCCGTCTCTTCGCTCTTTTTATAATTATTTATTTATTGTGCAACTTCCAACACCTTTTAGAGACAAGTCAAAGCTTTGGCCTGCAACCACATTCTCTTCGCTCCCCCCACCCCAACCATACGCCAGTGGCAGTCGCAGTCGCAGTCGCAGACGCAGTCGCATCTCGACGTGGCCACTCGATGGCCGCTTTGGCCGCCGACATGAACTAATTTTATTTGACAACCCATACTTGTGCAAAACAAATTGCCACTGATGTGCGAAAGACCAAAACAGTTGGCAGCTCAACTTATTGTTGTTGTTGTTGTTCTTGTTGGTGTTGTGAAATTTCCAAATCATTGCGCTTTTCCAATGGCCAAGTGAGTCTAAGGCTCAGGCTCAGACTCAGCCGCAGTCGCAGTCGCAGTCGCAGTCGCAGACTCAGGCTCAGGCTCGGTCAGGAATTTTTAATTTGGGACTGTCACATGCTTCTTTTTCTTTGTTTTTTTTTTTTTTGTTTTTTGGGCCATGCATTTTGGCCAACTACATGTATCCTTGACAATTCGGGGAATTGATAAAGTTGGGCGCAATGTTTGGACCAGCAAGGCGCTGAGCCGGGCAACATTTGGCATATGTATGTGGCATGGTTTACATTGTCTAATTGTACAACTCACCTGTGGGCGTGGGCAAAATGGCCGTCAGAGCGGGACTTGCGGTTGCCGTCGGCTGTGCGCCGCTGCCCGCCGCAATGGCCTTGGCCGTGTTGTCCAGCAGCGGCAGATGGGGCAATGCTGCCATGCCCACCGGCAGGCCGGCCGCAACGCCGACAGTGGGCATGCTGCCGGTGCTGCAAGTGGGCGTGGCTGTTGTATAATCGACGGCTGGCGCTTGGGCCGAGCTGCTCTTGCTGGAAGTCCTTGTGGGGGCCGCAGTTGCCGCTGTTGTAGCCATGCCCCAATTGCACAACAGTAACACAAACAATAGCACAGTAATCGGTTTTAGCTATCGATAACTTTTGATTATCCTTAAGCAGCCGATAAGCAATTTACAATTGTTATCTTGAATATTGCGCGCGTGCTTTATGAAATTCAACTTTTTTAGAGACAATTTCGACAATTTGGTCTGCCCTGCTTAACCGTCGGCCTTTTGAGCTCGTCTTGCGACACACTCACGCGGACGCACACACACACATGCGAGAGGAGCACAGAAAATACAAAACGAACGCGAACGGGCTACGTTCCCGTTCGACGCGCACTCACTCACGCTGTTGGCTGACGCCGACTGAGTCGACTGAGACTGAGACAGAAACTGCTCGGCCGGCGCGCTGCCTGCTTGCCTGCCTGCCTGCCTGCCTGCCTGCCTGCTTGCCTCTCTCTCTCTCTGCCTGTCTCTCTGCCGCAGCTGATCGGGGTCTGGTCTGCTGTTACAGTTCATGCTGCTTCTTTTGCTGCTGTTGCTGCTGCTGCTGCTGTTGTTGTTGTTGCTGCTTCTTCTTCTTCCTATTACACTGCCGTTGGTTTGCTTGTGACTGCGAGCATTGCAGCTCTGCTTGTTTTACTCGTTTTTCTTTTTGCGTCCATGTGTGTGTGTGTGCGCGAGTGCGAGCGAGCGCGAGTGGGAGAGAGCGCACAATTGAGCGCTTCGGCAAGATTCTGTTTTCAAACAGTAGTAAAAGTTCAATAATTAATTGACTACCTAAGCAGCAGCTTTGCCGTTGCTGAACAGCTCAAAAACTTTTCGGCCCGTTTAATTGATGAGTGATTTTGTTTTGTAATACGGGGCGTATGTGTGACTTGGTAAAAGTTTTGTATTTCATTTGTATTTCTTCTTTTCGTTGAATTTATTGGCATATGCATATAAGGGGGGTGTAAGAGGGGATGGGGGTGGGGCCTGGTGTAAGACTTGTGAAGCAAACAGAAGCCCGTGCAACCGTTGCTGCTAATCGCACACTTTGATTATGATAAATGAGGGCTTGTTTTCTACTGTGGACTTTGTCATCCGGAGTTGGACGTCTGCGGGCTGGCTTTGCAAGGGTCTAAGCGTGGGCGCCCGCTGTGCAGGAGCCATCCAACTGCATTAGGGCCGGCCCAGGGTGAGCAAAAAACGCATTAAGACTGCCATCAATGGCAGGTCCCGGCAAAAAAGCCAAGAATTCGCAACTGGCTAGCCAGTAACAGTAACCGATTAAGCTCAAAAACCAACCCCACCGCAAAGCACACACAAACACACACTTACACACACACACACAGTGCGATAGGGATGGAGTTACATGTCGTATGGGTCAGAGCGAGTGCACAAAAATCATGGTGCTGCGTCCACCCTGCTCCTGCTGGCCAGCAGTGGTGTGAGCGAGACGCAATCACACAGGTCGCACAGACAGTGGGCGATGCGATGCGACGCGCCTAATTGATTTATTTGCCCATTCCCGAGCTTATTCCCATTTCCATTCGCAATCACATACATGCGCGCATGTATGACCGACGGCGACGGCGACGCTGGTTGGCTTTGCCGTGCCCTTGTGGCCGGTTCCGGACAGCGACGCAAAATCCGAGTACGAGTATTTTTTTAAGTAATGGCTGTCGGAGCTCTTGTTTCTCGTTCTCGTTCTCGCCGTTCTGATTATGGCAAATGGAGCGCGGCTCGTCGTGCGTGACTCTGTGTAGGCCTGTGCAGCTCTTAAAGCGCCGCTTTACTTACCGCCGGAAGCGCCGCTTTGTTTTGGCAGCCAATTGTCCAAGCTGAAGGCGTCGCAATGCAGCAAAAGTGTCGCACATAAACGCAACGACCGCAATCAATATACAAACGTGGCAATTTTGGCCAAAACTATATATTAGAACATAGAGGCCTTCTCTGTGGGCGTGATTGCCAGCTCCAATGATTGCTGATGAGCCCTCTGAGAGATAATGAAAAATAATCAATTTTAATGGGCTATAATTTGCCACCGCAAAAGCAACAATAATTCAAATTAAAAGGCAAACTTTAACCGGCAATGTGCCACCGCAAACACACACACACACACACACACAGACACAAGCATATCATAGACACACATACACGCACGCGCACAAACGACTACTAGTATTAATTTTTTTGTTTATTTCCATAGATAAAAGACTAGGCAAAAAAATGCGTTTCACTGAAAAGTTTTTAATTTGTCTGAGAGAGAACAACAAAATTTGTCTTTAGTTTAGTATTTAGTGTTGTTGTTTGT
Organism: Drosophila pseudotalamancana; assembly: GCA_037075185.1. Taxonomy (NCBI): domain Eukaryota; kingdom Metazoa; phylum Arthropoda; class Insecta; order Diptera; family Drosophilidae; genus Drosophila; species Drosophila pseudotalamancana. The sequence continues at coordinate 89,626 of JBAMCK010000007.1, read as the reverse complement.
GTTTTCTCATTTTCACACTGTGGCTCAACTTACATAATCGAAATGCCTATGTCATAATTACGGGCTCAGCCGAGCTTGAGTCGAACTCAATTTGAGTGAGAGCGCCGCATATGTCAGAGGCGTGCCAGTCACACCAATGCTGCTACGGCTACCTGCACAGTAGACATCTCGCTCTAACGCATGCGTTGCCCGCATGTGCTTAACAGCCAATGGGCGACGGTGAACCCCCGCTAAACGGTTAAAGACGATTTGTATATTCTCAATTGGAATGTAAACGCTTCCGAATGAGTCGCATTGTGAATGTGTGCTTGTGTGTGTGGGTGAGTGTGAGTGTGAGTGTGAGTTAACAATGCTATAGAAAATCATTATTGCCAGCTTATTTCTCGGAGCAGTTGATTGCCGCAGATTGGATAATGGCGCTCGCTTCAATCGCCCGCCTCGTCGCTCGACCCGCTTGCACGTTGATGATTGATTTTCATTTTGTTTTCGTCCAGCATGATTGATTACGTTAATTACGCGCCTAATTAAGCATTTATCACTGTATCTAATAGGGCCACAAAGAACTCCATGCGCCATTTGCATGCCAATTGTGTCGCAGTCAGCGTCGCCGTCGCAGTCAGCGTCGACGTCAACAAATTATGCTCGCGCCTAATTGCGTTTCGTGCGCCTTTTTATTTGGGGCATGGGGAATTAATTATGGCCGCCTGACAGCCAGCCGCCACCGTCGCCGCCGCCGCCATTATTTTAACATTATTTCACTATTATTTCTGTAGCAGAGTTCCTAGTCAGATAGCCATCTAGTATCTACATGCAAGTGGCAGCCAATGCCCAAACCCAAGCCCAAGCCCAAGTCAAAGCCGAAAGCCGAAAGCCAAACCCAAGTCAAAGCCCTCCTGCGCGCATATTTGTGGTAGCCACGCTTCCTGTTTTTGTTTGTTTGGCGGGCCCGGCTGTCCGTTTGTCTGTCCGTCCGTCCGTCCGTCCGTCTGTACGTTCCGAGTAACATAGACAAGAAGTGCCCGTCGCGGGCTTTTTTGTGGCCACGGTTAGCGGCGCGGTGATGTTTACCCATATGTAGGCATATGCATATGCTGATTGCGATTGCGGGTGTGTGTAATGGTCTGCAAGGGGTTACCGCTAGCCGCATCAGTATGCATATGCGCTCCCCCAACTCTGCTCTTTGGGCAATAACACAATGGCCACAAACCTTGTGAACCGTAAAAATGAAATTTGCCGCCGCCTGCTGAGGAACATTTTTGTTTCATAGCTCTTTAAGAAATATTCATGACTGTAATTAGAAGCACTTTATGTTAGAATCGGAATTTAGCCAGAGCTAGCAACAATCAACAAGCAACAAGCGACCAATTGAAGATTTCACAGCTCCTCATTTGGGGAATTACACCAGTCCAAAGTTCTTCAGCACTTCGACCCACAGTCAGCGGAAATGAGTTCGGGCTTCTCATTTTTTTTTTTTTTATTTTTCGATTTTTTTCGCTGCTCGACAATGGCCGCCATCTGAGGAAGTGCTTAGCGCCTGCTCAGAATTATAAAGTTCCGCCTTTTGTCTAACCAGTAATAAAGGTGGCTAACGCTTCTGTCTTGAATATTAACTAATCGATTGTTTTCATTGAGGCCTACTTTTCAAGGCACACACAAATGGAGTTTTACAAGTATGTACATACATATGTATTTACCTCTTTGTTTTCTTTATGATATTCTGTTTTATTTAGGATCTGCCCTCAGTTGAACAATATTTAAATTGTATGATAACATTGACGGTGGATTATATTTTTATATATTTTATATTTTTTATGATTTGTTGCGAAGTGAACCTTAGATTTCATATATACATATACATTTAAATTTTTTTAATATATACATATGAAACTGAATTTTTAAATTATAAATTGTAACTTGTAAAGTATCTTATTCATAAATTGTATTTATAAATTCTAAGCATTCCAATTCATTATCAATTATATATGAGAAAGGAACTGAAAAATATAATCTTAATTAAATTATTATTCTTGAAAACATAAATAAATATAAATTTATAGCTAAATATTTTTTACATAAACATATGTTTACGTTTTTCTTTTTTTCTAAATTTTACAATTTGTACATACATACATATATGTCTAAATAACTAAATTTTAAATATACAAATGAAAAACAGTTTAAAGTTATAAATTATAACTTGCAAAATATCGTATTCATAAATTAAATTTATAAGCTTTTCGGCATGCCAATTCATAACTTATTATATTCTTGACCATCTATGAGAAAGGAACCGAAAAATATATTTTCAATTTAAAATATTATTCTAACATAAATATAAATGTTAATACAATTTATAACTAATTATTTTATCTGACCTTAGACTTACAGTGAAACCTCGGTATAACAAGTCTGAAAGGACGTCTTCGTTATATCTATTGATTACATTTGGGTAGTAAAACGATGTTTTTTCAATGTACTTAACAAACAAATCGTTGTATTAAATTTAATCATAAATAGAAATTTTCTTAATTTTCTTATTCTAAGTTATACAAATTTAATCATACATATATAGATGTTTGAATAACTTAAATTAAGTATACAATTGAAACTTAGCTTTGGTAATAAATTATAAATTGTACAGCCTTTTATTTATAGATTATAGTTATAAGATTTTTAGGGATTCCAATGCTTTACCCATTCTATTTTTATATACATTGTATTTAACCTATTTTTATTGCAAGTGTCACATTATTGTGAATGCTGATGATGTATGAAATATGTTAATCGCATGACGTTTATTACTAGAGTTCAATAGGCAGCTTGGGCTGTGAAGGGAGCCCAGTAGTAGGATCCATAGGCAACTCCCATCACGCTGCACGCACTCCATGCGGATGACCCCCACAAGCTGGCGAAATGTAATGATTAACTCCTCGCCGTCGCTAAATTAAGTGAGTTTTTAGTTAAGAAGGGGACGAGGGATGCAACGCCGGAGAGGGGTAACGGGGGGGCAAGTTCTTAATGCTGCTGTGCTGCTGCGACAAGCTAATTCAGCTGCAAGCCAGGCATTGCGTGTCTGGGGCAGAAATGATTTCCACATACCACAGCAGTTAAAGCCCTTAAGTCAGGGAGAAAATCCAATTAAATTCGGTAGCGAAAGAAATAAGTCCGAACTGTCGGTAAAATGATTCTACATACACGTATTTGCGTCAACATTGATTTTGCAGAAACAACAACTGACGATGGCACAGTGGATGGTAGGGGCGTGGCGGGGTCGGAGGAAGTCGCAGATGAAGACCGGGACGGAGACGGACTAAAGTAGTTCATGTGCATGGCGTGATTGAGGACGAACCCAGAGCTGAGGACAGCAGCAACATCAACATCAACAGCAGCAACAGCAACAGCAGCAGCAGCAGAAGCAGCAGCAGCAGCAGAAGCAGCAGCAGCAGCAGAAGCAGCAGAAGCAGTTTTCTGAGGCGTGATCCGAGTTTAGGCGTTGCTTTGGGATTGGAACTCGCATTCAGTTCGGATGCTCTTTGGCCGCAAAACCGTCGAAAAGTTGCGTGCCCATAGGTCTTCTGTGTAATTGCGCAACAATTGTCAGGGCCCGGTCTCAGCCTCAGCCTCAGCCTCAGTCCTGTCTCAGCCGCAGTCGCAGTTGCTGCGCTGCCGCTGCCGCTGCCGCTGCTTTTAAGGGCGCATTGCATCAACCGCAATCAAGACACGGACACGTCATGGACAAACAAAAAAAAAAAAAAAACCAATATATGTATATGTATATGAAAAAAAAACAAAACTCCTGCAGCTATGGCTACCTTCGTGTTTGCGTCAAACTTGCGGAAATCTGATTTTAAAATTATTAACAACATGCAATGGCTAAATAGTTTTGCATTCGATAACAAAAGGCGCTCCTGCACCCGGTCCCCATTGAGATGGACTCAAAAACATGTTGACTGTTTGACAAAGGAGTAGCTGGAGACGGGGAGTAGGTGCAGCAGGAGCGCCGCACGTCACGAACCAATTTCCGATTGCTCAAAGTAAAACTCGAGTTTCGCTGATGATTGTTATGATGAATCCCAGCTCCCGGCTCCCAGCTCCAACTCCAGCTCCAGTTGCAGCTCCAAATCTATTTGCCAGCCGGCATTTGCATTCACATTCAAATCGAGGCTGTCCAGTGACCGCAACGTATAATTCACAAATTCAAATTTAAATTCAAATTCAAACGATCGAAAGGCACTTTTAGTTAGCGAACCGTTATAAGGTTAATTAAATGCAGCACAGCTCCACACAACTGTGGACTGTACAAGCAGCTCCGTTTAGTCGGTCTAGTCGGTCTAGTCGCTCATTCCCAGTGCGCGGCTCCACTTCACGGAAAGTAGCGCCAACTACGCTTTCATTTCCACCAGCCAGCCAGAGCGGTTTCTCCTCTCCAATGCGGCTGCAATTAGAAGTTGCACAAAAAGCGCAATAAGAAAAGAAAACACAAAAAAAACAAACAACAACAACAACAACAGCAGCAATAAAGCGAACATGAAAAACAAAATGGCGATAAATACCGCAATTTGCATATAAATGGACGTAGCAACGTCTTTAGTCACCCGAATCTTGAGCAAACCATAAGACCGATTAACATTGTTGTCGACTGCCTGACAAGCGCTGCCAGCGTGGGAGGGCGCAGGAGCCGGAGGAGGAGGAGGAGGAGGAGGAGGGAAGGAGGAGGCGCTGCAGCGGGGGGTGTGGGAAGCGTACCACCAACAACAACAACAACTTATTACATTGTTACGAGTTACGAGTAGCGAAGCGCAATTGCCAGCCAGTTGAGGAGCGCTAAGTGGGAGGTGGAAGGCGGGAGGTGGAAGGTGGAAGACGGGGGGAGCAGCGAGGCCGACGGTCACGGAAAATGCAGCAAAATGGCGGCCAAGAGCCGTCAGAGCGTGGCAGCAACACCAGACGGAGATGGCGACGCTGGTGCTAGTGTTGGTGTTCGTGTTGGTGTTGGTGTTGGTGTTGGTGGTGTTGGTGTTGGTGGTGGTGCCATCAAGCGTGTTGGCCTGCTGGGCAGCAGTGCACCGGGATGTTGTTGGTGTTGGTGTTGGTGTTGGAGCTGGCGTTACCTGATGGCGGAGCTCTATGCACGTAATTGCAATGCTTTTTGTTGCCGTTGCGGCTTCTGGCCGAGCTGTAGAAATGCGGGCCAGCCCTAGCTGGCTGCCACCCGGCACAGTGGGTCGCGGTGGGTCGTGGTGGGTCGCCGCAGCTGGCTGCTACTATTATGCAAATGCCATTCACAGGTAATTACAACGCTGCACCGTTATAATTGCGCTCGAAGCCCAGCTACGAATCACGATTGCAGCTCCAGCTCCAGCTCCAGCTCCGTCGTTTGCCCTTCTTTTTTTTTTTTTTTTGTTTTTGTTTTTGCCACTGTGCCACGTAAATCGAAACTGCCAACAAGAGCAACCAGGTGGCAGCGCCGTTGGCCCCACCATCCAACTTTCCCAAAATGATTTCATCGCCATACTCTTACTTGGCAGGAAAATCAGTCTTTGTACTCACATATACTCAATCTTAGATATTTATCGGCTATAATAAAGAATACCAGAGTGTATTGAAAATATGAAAAATTCAAATAAATTGCTATAAACTGCTTTCTCATCCATCTATCCTAATCTACATATAGATTTATTCTGGACTTAGGTAATTATTGATTGAAATATATTTTTCTTTTCCATTAAGTAGTCTTCTTTAAGGCATAGAGCAAAAAAGTAAGAGAGCGTGAGAGAGCGAGAGAGAGAGAGAGAGGACGGGCAAAAACTCTTTCAATTAAGGATGTCATATATATATATATAAATGATAACTATGCTGCATATAGAAAAGTAAGAAATTAAAAAATTAATTCGGAAATTTACTTCATATTTCGTTTTACAAAAAAATCGAAAAGATCTTAATTATCTTAATCTTAATAATTTGTAATTTAAATTGGATAATTTAATTATGAATTTTCTTTTTAAGCTTTTAAAATTTCTTTAAAACTAATTCGTTAAAAAAAAATGGTATTAGCTTTACTTAGTTTAGTTTTAAATACGATTCTATATTCAAAATATGGTCTTTGCTTGCTTAAGCTTTAACATACGATACTATATACAAGTTGAAATAATTATGGGTTTCGACTTAAGATTCCCCAAATCTATTTACAGTGTTTACTCAAGTAATGCTTCAAGCTGTCATTCATTAGCCAACACTGATCGCATTGCTGAGAAGATTGACTCTGCTTTATTTGTACTAACAAGGGCGCATCCGCAGCTAAAGAGAAGATTGCTGCCATTTGCTGGAGATTTGTCCGAGAGGCGGCGGCCAGTGATGTCGATGACACCTTTTGGGTATTGCTGTATGGCATATGGTATATGGTATATGGTATATGGGAATTGGCTGGAGGACAGGCGCTGGCAAATTAGAACAACTTAAAAACGCGGCGGCACGCATTAGCGCATTTACCTGCCTCCGTACACTCCGATTCTCCAATTCTCCAATTCTCCGATTCTCTGATGGTATTGGTGGTATCGGCATCGGCATCGGCATCGGAGCAGCCGTGAATCCTTTTTTCGCCGTCTGTTCTGGAGCGCTATCAAAAAGTAATAAATCTGCGGCTGATCTGTCGTAAATCTTTGCGTTCCCTTCATGATTTACCCACATAAATCAAAATTATCGAAGCGTCGCGCCGAACGGTGCCCCAAAGCAACGGTCAAAGCTGAACTTGTTAACCGCTGCGAAGTGTTAAATGCATTCAACTGCTGATTTGTCTGTCGCCCGTCTGCCTGGCTGTCTGTCAGAATGTCCTCTTCCCAACTGGTTGCTCCTGCTCCGATGTTCAAATGTGACAACAAAAAAAAACTGCAGTTTGACTTGTCTCGCATTTTGGTCATTGCGTTTAGCGGTTCAATTATCGCCTGCAGCTTGTGGCCAAGACAAAATGCATTCCAGCTGTCCGCATTGTGGCAATCAAACGGTTCACCCACCAGTAACCTGCGACCTGGCCACCACCAGGTCACGCATTCACAAAGACAAAACCTGGCTCGATTCGATTCGTCACATGCAAAGTGAAATTACCTGCTCGGCTAATTTCATTTAATTTTTGGGCCAAAAGAGAAGCGACCGCCACAATTATAGCATATTTTCCCCAATTAATAATTAATAATTTGTTTGGGTCACGAAACGCTCTCATCCCATCCCATTCCATTCCGTTTCGATTCGTTTCGTTTCGTTTGGTTACATTTTGCTCTGTGTGTGAACTCCAAAGCTACTCATGGATGCCTAGATATCCACACACGCACAGCTAAGCACAACTTGAAGGTGTATTCCCTTCTTTGTATACCCATTAAAATAGGTGAGCAGGGTATAATGTTTTTGTGCAAATGTGTGTAACGAGCAGAAAGGAAAGAGGCGTGGGAGACCCCATAAAGTGTACATATTATTGATCATCTGTGCATCTATTCGTCTGTCCATATGTATGAACGCGTCGATCTCAGGAACTACAAGAGCTAGAGACTTGAAACTGTGTATGTAGGTTCTCCTATAGCATGCGCATATCGAGTTTTTTTTATCGATAATCGATAAGTCTTTCCGTTTGTTTTTTATCGATTGCACGCTTTAGTTTTTCGAGCATGTCTTGTAAATCTTAAGAGCTAGAGGTATCAAATTTATTATACATGTACTCAGCTAAAGGAGACACCTATTTTGCATATTTATATATAATTTTATTTGAATACCTCCCTCCCTTTCCCCACTTAGGGTATAAACTCATTTTTGAAGATGGAAATTTGTGCTTCAAAACTCGGGAAATTGAATCATAAATGTTGTACGTCCAGTACACGGAATTGGGGTATCTCCTAGTCGAGCACACTCGAGAGAGTTTTCTTACTATTTTTTTTTTGTTTTGGTTTTTTGGCTAGAAGAAGAAGCCGGGTGAAAGGCAGACCCAGGTTGACCGAGACAGTTAATTGCTGTCGCAAAGTTGTTTGTGCTGAGGTCGAGTCGAATGCGTGGCCTGCAATTGGAAATCTTACGCGTAATATCATTAAGAGCCCGGAGAGGGAATTTCGAAACACGCAAGTTGAGTTCGGCCGGAGGCGCAGAGCCTATTTTGTTGTGCAAGTGCCGGTTCCTTCCTGCCTGGCCGACAGCTAGCCAGCTGTCTGATGCTTGCGCAGCTGCTGAGATGGATTTCCATCACGTAGCTGGGCTCTGATTTGGATGCCATGTGGTCGCTGCCAGGAGTCGGGGGCATCGCCTGATGTCCTTCGGCTACAATTTGTGCGCGTAGTGCAGCGATAAATTAATGCAGGCACACTAAACTACACACACACACACACACACACACACACACGCGCAGCGACTTTGTTGCGCCACTGATAACCATCACGCGGCTCCTCCTGCCCCTCAATTTGCTGCTGGCTGTGACGCAAATTGCGCAGAGCTTCTTTTATTTTAGTCAATGCGCCAATAGAGACATCAAGCAAACCAGGCCAGACCCTAGCCCAGGCCCGAGTACTTACAGCTGCAATCCCCCTCCCCCTCCCCCCACTCCATCCCCTTTCCCCATACCATTCGGTACTCTGCTCCACTTTCAACTTGAGTTATGTTTGTCTCTGGCTGTGAATGAAGCGATGTGCGACCAGGATTGGCTAATGTACGATCCCAATGCGAGGCCACAGCCAAGCTGTGACTGCCACTGCCCACTCATGTTCGCCTCCTTGGCCACTGCTCCGACCCCCCTCCGACCGCTCGCCCCACCGCCGACCCCGCCGTACCGCTCGGTATCATCAAAATTGTCGTTGGCTCGCAGTTAAATTAAGTCATAAATTCAGTATTTATCTGTTGAATGTAGTTTGTTGTCCGGTCATCACTTCTGCCGTTCTGCCTTTGTCGCTGCAGCCAGCCAGCCAGCCAGCCAGCCAGCCAGGCAGTTCCTTCTCCTTCCTCCTCCTCCTCCTCCTCCCCGTTGGCTGTTATCCACGTTGCTGTTGCTGCTTTTATGCCAGCAGATAGTGCGGGCAGCAGGGCGCGGCTTTTGGGGCCTGGGGGTCCAGACGAGTTGCAGTCGCTCGCATGTGTCAACTGGCAGCGCCAATAAGAGCATAAGCTGAAGCTGGAATTGAAGCTGGAGCTGGAGCTAAATTCCGGACTAGACTTGAAGTTAGTTTAGCTTCACTTAGCTGCAGCTCGCGAGGCTCTCAGCTCTCAGCTCTCGATTCTCAATTCTGGATTCTCGACTGTCGTAATTGGATTGCCTTGTCTGCATTTTTTGTTGTTTTATTTGTATTTGTATTTGTATTTGAAAAGTTTGTCAGACTTATTATTGCACATCAATTAGCTGCCAGCTGAGGGCATCAACCAGGCCCAAACCCCGGGCCAGCTTCCATTCACATCTGCAACACGTATTCGTACAAATTGTTCATAATTCAGATCAATATAGCCAAACCGTCTATCTGCTCGTATCTCTCTCTGTCTCTCAGTCTGTCTGTCTCTCTGTCTGTCTGTCAATTAGTCACTCTGACACGCTGCTCACGAAATCTTTATCTTTATCAGTCGCTGCCGTTCGCTGTTTACTATTTCGACATTGTCTTGCCGGCCATTTATTGAAACATAACGCATTGTGGGCATTTTTTAATGTCAACTCGAATTCTGACAGAAGCCAGCGAACAAGTTGCTGTCAATGCATCAGCCGATGGCTTAGAATCCAATCCCGGCCAGCGACTGGGAGTCGCACAGTTGCAGGTAGCCGAGTGCTCTTCGATTGTCATCTGCTCTGCACTTGTTGTTTTTGTTGCCGTGTCAGACCGACACACAGACAAACAGTCGGCCAACGAATGTGGCTAACAACGCCAACGCTGACGTTGACATCGAGTACTGAGTACTGATTACTCTGTGTCCCATAGCCCGCAGCATCACCAGCAGCAGCAGCAGCAGCAGCAGCAGCAATGTCACCCCAACTCTCGCTCACGTGCAACCCCCCCACCACTGGCTCCTGGCTGCGACTCCAGCTTCGACTCCGACTCCGAGTTCGACTCAGCAAGCGTGAAATATTTTGACAAATCGCAGCCACTTAATCAAAAATCATCATCAAAAAGCGATCGATGTTTTGTATTGAGGTAGCAGTGGCTACAAAGGACAAGCCGGCAACTCAACCTGTGCATCTGTGTATGTGTGTGTGTGGGTTAAGCAAGGTGTAGCTAGAGATTTCCGCCAGAGCTGATAAAAGAAAAATGAGAGAAGGACAAGCTGCGGGGTGCCAACTGGAAAATGGAATTAGCCGCTTTAAAGTGTCTGCCGCACTTGTCGCCACAAATGTGTTAACAGAAGAAGAGACAGAGTGTGTGTGTGTGTGCGAAAGAGAGGGAGCGATAGTTAACGCAATATAATGACAATTCATTTATGGTACCACGTGATTAGGTCTCATATCAATCTTCATAATGCCGCTGTTTATGAGCTACGTGACACATATACATATGCACACACACACACACACACACACACACACACACACACACACGCGTACGCACACATGCATGCATGTATGCTAACTAACCGATTGACGTTGATTGCCGATGGGTCGCGCGACTCTGACTACCCGTCAACCAACTCAGGACTCCAGACCCGGCCGTAAATTGACAGGCATTCATCATTTAGTCGGAGACGTGACGAATTAACCGTATAAACAGGCTAATAAATGTGTGTTAAATACATATGTAAAGTGCATAGAATGGAGTTGGGAACATAAGCAAACACAAATGTTGAAGAATAGTGAAATATCACACTCAAACTCTTTAATACAGGGTATACTCGCACAAAGCTCAATTGAAGTCAAACAATTGTAGAATTCTTGAATGTGGAAACTCATCAGGCAGCTGATTTTGCAGTTCATTGAATTCAATTTCGATACGAGCGCTACGTTCCATCGTCCCCAACCTCCGATTCCGTGTCCTACAGATGCTGCAATTACAAAGCGCCAGTCGGAGCAACCCGTAATTAAAGTGTATCAGGAAACAAATGCTTAAATCACGCGACGCAAAACGCAAAACTCAAATATAATTTCCATAGGCCAGAAGTGGAGTGAGGAGGGAGAGGCAAGTAGAAGAAGAAGAAGAAGAGGATGAGGAGACCATGAAGTGGCTGGCAGCCGCAAAGGTCGATTGCTTCATCCGACAGGCAGGTGATGAGACGTCATGCAAGGCCACTAGATAGGTTATTAGAGCAGCCAATTGGATGCGAAGCTAACGGCCACACCTTCTAGCAGTTGCCCATGTCACACTTTGGAGGCTGTTGGATGCACGCGATTGCAGCCGCTTGGAGGCCGGGGGCTAATCTTCATGGGCAGCGCATGCCGAACACGCGCAGGATCAGGGATACGCATCTATCACATGGAGGTTGTCTTCTTTGCCTTTGTCCAAAAACTCACCTGTCCGTCGTGGTATTTCCGCCGGCCACGAGAAAAAAAAAATTAACCTCAAATGTTGCGTCATTATCAAAAACACAAGTTGATGACCGCTTCTTCTTCTTCTTGTTAGTTTTTTTTTCTAAATTTATGCCATATTGAGCTCATGCACATTGCTCTAATTTTTTCCGCTGGTTATCGTCCTTTTTGTTTTAATCAGCAGTCCAGTTGCTTTTATACAAAGTCCTCCGCTTACCCCTTGCATGAGGACAACATGTTTTGATGAATTGATGATGGGGTCTGGATGTGGATGTGGCTGTGGATGTGGCTGTGGCTGTGGATCCGGCTGGGAATGTGGAGTGTGGAGTGTGAGCATGTGAAAACCCTTTGCGATGCGTTTTTCTTAATTTGGAATTTATTTAAATCTACAGTAGTAGTCCTGTTAAGGGCTGCTCCTGCACGCCAGTCACTCACTCAGGAACGGGGTTCGTCGCCTCCGTTTTGGCAGGTGCAGCAGCTCCCCTGCTAATGCATAAATAACGCATTCGGCTTCAGGCGTGCAGCCCTTTCCTTTTTCTTTCTCTTTTGCATTGTTGTTTTTGTTGTTGTTGTTTTTGTTGTAGTTTTGAAGTCTGGTGTCCGAAATTTTAAAAGGCGTTTAGCTTGTTACCTTTTAATAATACCATTTAATTTGCCCCGCTCACTTTTACCTTTGCTGCGTAGGTGCGCAACCATCAATCAGCCCGTGGTCGCAGATAGCGCCGTGTTGTACGCACAAAACACATTTTAAACTGCAATTCATATTTCATTTTCATCTCTCAGGTTTCATTTTCATTTTCATTTTTTGTGGATCACGTCTACTTCATTTGTTATGCCAGCACTAGACCAAAGACAGCTCCAGATAGCATCGCTTCAGGATGCGCAGTCTCCCTTTCGGCACTCAACATAACGAGTATTTCCATAAGACTAATTACCAGGCATAACACTTTCTCCTAATGTTCAAACTCAGAGTACTTTCCAAATAATTAAGTACACCTATACCAAAATTTTTTATGTATTTTTCCCTATAATAAATACTTTTGACTAGACAAACTTTTAAAAAAAAACCCATCAAGAAACTTCTAAAGTACAAAAAGGATAAACAAATTTTTAAAAAAAGTTGTAATTAGGCTTAAATATTAGCTAAATATATATTTTTATATATAGATTAAATTTATATATACTATAGATTATATTTAGATTAAAATATAATTCAGTACACCTATAAATCTATTTTTTGTATTTGTACTTGTATTTTTTGCAAGCTCAAATTTTTTTTAACATTTTAGGTATTGGTTTTACCTAAAATGTTAAATAACGAAAAATCTAAAGGCTAAATTACTAAAGAGAAAATGGTTATAATTAGGATTTACATTTAAATAAGCATATATATATATTTATATAAATATTAAAATATAAGTACAATTATTTTTTGTAAAATCTTTGGCTATATTTTAATATTTTAAGCAAAACCAATAACGAAACTTTTAAAAGGTAAACAAAATAAATAAATACAAAAAACAGTTGTAATTGTTGTAGTAAAGCTTACCTTTCAATATATATTTTAAAATATAGATTTAAGTATAATTAAGTACAGTTATACAGCAGTTGTACATTTTCTTATTTATAAATTTTCTTGGTAAACTTTAATTTGTAAATCAAAACTTATGAAGGGCAAACAGCATAAATAAATAAAAATACAATAAATAAAAATTAAATAGTTGTAATTCGACTTTACTTTTAACTAATCATATATATATATATATATATATATAGATTAAAATATAATTAACATACAATTCAATAAATTTTCTTAAATATAAATACTCCTGCTAGACTTTAACTTTTTAATCAAAAACAATAACAAATAGGATAAATAAATAAAAATAAATAGTGTTTTATTCTTTACTTTTAACTAAATATAAATTCTCTTGACTTTAACTTTTTAATCAAAAACAATAACGAAACTTCTGAAGGGCAAACAGAATAAATAAATAAAAACAATAAAATTGTAATTAGGCACAACTATTAACTCAATATATATGTATATACACAGACGCATAAATATTTGATCGCGCCTTCCAGTCCATATTTAATGCCATTAAGTAGTCGAAAATGTTTTTAATGTGGAGTGCAGCCCTTTCTTTATCTTGAGTTATGTTGAAGTATGAGTAATTGCATGCAACTCCAGTCGGAGTGACCACTTAGGGTGGACCTTTGGACGAAGGCAAATGGCTGACGCATTCTAATGGCCGCGCACCCGCATCCCCGAAATGGGGGTGTGTGGGCGCCTTTTGGCTACTGTTGCTGGCCAGTCAGACAGCCGCAGTCCAGGGGGGTGGCTGTGTAGGTGTGTGTGTGTGTGTGTGTTGAAGTTACGCGACCGACCGGCCAGCTGGCTGCCACATTTACAAATAAATTATGGCACACAGAGAGCGGCGTTTGAGGCGTGGCGGCGGGGCAAGCAGAAACTTCCGCTGCCACAACAATCGACTCAATGCGGGTCCAATTCGGCATTCGGTTCGGTTCGGTTCGGTTCGAATTGGCAGTGAAAGGCGACGTGTGAGCATCGAGCCTACTGAAAATTGAGGCAAGTAAAATGAAGTACACAGGCAGCAGAGATGAAGGCGCAGGCCTTGGAATCTGCGGCCAAATCGGAGGGCCACAAATTGCTGGGTAGCGAGCGCGGAAAACCAACTGGCGATAAGCGGCCCAAAAGGCAGACAGGCCGACAATTGGCCAACGATCGACCGACCAGCCGACCAGCCAACCGACCGACCGACCGACCAGGAGCCTCGGTTCGGACCGTGCCTGGCCTCTGGTCCGCTGTCTGTGTGTTTATGAAGTTGTGGATTTTTCGCCGGTTTCATTTTCAAGCTGACTGCAATTACATGCCGTAAATTTGTCAAGGCGCGATAAATGTGCAACAGCGGTTGCAAGCGTTGCAGCGTTGCATTTGGGGAAGGTGGATAGGATAGGTGGATAGGTGGAAGGCTGGGAGGTTGCGTAGTGGCAGCCTAATGCATGTAATCTGCCACTCAACACCCTGTCAGATGGTCCAAGACGTCCGCCCTGTTAAGGTTAAGCAATTTGGCACGCCTGGCTAGGGGTTACACATATGGAGCTGGAAATGCGAGCACTCCAAATTGCCTTGCGGCCGGCCGAACATGGCCAAAAGCCAAAAGCTCAACGTGGCAACGAGCATGTTTGGCCATAACACTCGCCATAACCATAATCAGCAACAAACTAACTGGAAGAGCGGCTCAAGGAGCAGCAGAGACTGCGAATGGGATTGGGATTGGGATTGGGCTCGGGATTGGGCTTGGGCTTGGAGTTGGAATTGGTATTGGTATTGGAATTGTGCGCGCCTGGCGAGGCCAATTCATGCTCACATTTTGGGCTGGTTAATTAAATACGGATTTCATTTTAATGGTCGATAAAACTTGATGAGATACTTTAATAGCCCGCATCGGAATCCGTGGCTCAGTAGGAGCCGTAGCCCGAGGCGGAGGCGAAGGAGGAGACGGAAGCAGAGGCGGGTGCGGACGTGGAGGCGTTCGCATCTCTGGAGTGCTAAATCACCGTTAAAGCGATAAGATTAAGTTGGCCAATACACGGCACAGCTTTGGCAGCATTCACAACAGCAACGGCGAGCATAATCTGCGTTTTACGACCCAATTGGCAACACAATCTCTGCCACACGGACCCGGCCATTCCGATCTTCGCTCCGCCTATTACATTGTTGCCGGGGCGCACAAAATTAATTGCTGATGAATGTCAATTTCGCAGACACGGATACATCCCAAGCCTATTGACGTCTCTGCCCCAAACCCCCTTAACCCCCTCCCCCGCCCCCACACATTGGCAGCCACGGCAACTGGAGCTACGGTTCAAAGTCACTGGCAAAAACGTTGTAAGCCTATTGGCAGCGATGGCGACGGCAACGGCGACCGCGGCCGCATTTGTCGATTTCGCTGCCATCCACCACCCCCTCTACCTCACACCCCCCTCCCCTCCGCCACATTCCCCCTGCCCCTACCGATCCGGCGACCGCTTTCGTTAGCGGCTTACGAGTCGCCCCGTTGGCCGCTCGGGCAGCCATAACCGTTCGCCATACGAGGCATAAAATTAAAATGTTGCACTATAACGTCCCGCTCCCCAATGCCCCGCCTCAGCCCCCAGCCGAGCAAAGAGGCGCGCTCATTAAAAACGCCATAAATGCAATAAAACGTAGAGCAAACATCGATTAAACAATATTTATGGGGCTTCACTTGCACATTGTTCGTTGGCTCTGCGCCGAGCACGTCCGTGAATCCACGCCCGACCCAACCACAACAGACCCCGCCCTCCCCCCCTCTCGCCCAGTTGCACTCGACCCGTCGCCTTGCTCGTCTTCGCTTTTTGCTGCCATTTCTGCCATTTCTGTTGACCTCTTTGATTTTGTTTTTATGAACAGTTGCTACATGCATATAACTGTTCAATACAATATTATTTAGGCATTATGAAAATCGCATAGAAAGGCTGGCAATGTTAGACTGAGGCAATGAAATAAAGATATTTTACTGCTATGATTAGTTAAGCAATCAAATCTATTCAATAGCATATCTCAAGTGTGTAGGACTTCCTTTAAATTATGAAAATCGAATAGAAAGGCTGACAATGTTAAAGTAAGGCAGTGGAAAAAGGATAGTAATCAAATCTTTACAATTGTATATGTGTATGCCATGCAAATCGCATAGAAAGGCGATGAAAATAACTGAATAACAAAATAAATAAATGAAATTCAATTTCTTTAATTAGAATGCCATGTGAATCGCATAGTAAGGCAGGTCTTTAAAATCTCCCTATTTCCAGTAAATAAAATTATGCTAAATGAGAAAATATATGCAAAGTGTAGGCTCTCGGACTGCCAAATTAAAATTAATTCCCCTTAATGATTCATAATTTTGCATAATTATATAGAATCTAGATATCGTACTATTACTTACGTAATACTTATATCCTTTAGGTGTACGTAAATAATTGAAAGTTTATTAAATATTTTATCATCGGTTGCAAGAACATTTCAATTTGGTTTTTGCAGGAGATGCGGCAATTTGGCAGACGTTGCGGTTAAAGATATTAGCCAAAAGGGCAGATGTTTGGGCCGGGTTCGGGTTTGGGTTTGGGTTTGGGTTCGGGTTCGGGTCCGGCCAAGTGTTGAGACAATAGCAGAGCGCGGCGCTCAATGAATAACAATTACAGCTATTAATCTTGGTCCAAACTGGCAGCGTGTCTTGTGGTTAGCTGTTTGCTGCTCCTGCAACGCTTTTTAGCCCCGCAATTTGCAGCCCATTTATTTATTTGTTAAGTGGCCGTAAAAACGGCAACAGCAACGGCAACAGCAACGGCACTTCGTTGCGTCTCTGTCACCTTTTTTCCACTGTGCTAGTATGTGTAAAAATAAATAATAAAAAAAAAAAGAAAAACATTTTGAAATTTATACATATTGTATAAGTAATAATTGTGCGGAAAACGGAAACAATGGAGGTTGTGTAATGCATCAGGGGTGGGGCCGAAGAGGCCGACTTTTGGCCATCTGGCGTTGGCCAGGCCAGCCAGCCAGGCAGCCAGGCAGCCTGTGGCTGTGGCTGTGCGCTTGGAAAGGAGTGAAAATTGCACGTAATTACCCAAACACACACACACACAGACAGACTTGCTCATAGAAGCACATGCGCCATTGGTAAATGGTAAATGGTAAATGGTAAATGTGGTCATTATATGCCGCATACGCGACCGCCAAGCGAACACGATTACGACCACTAACCGGCGCAAACGCCTTCGTGTCCAGGTGAGCTGCACCCAATGCCCCGACTGGGCCAAATCCGCCATTCTAACTGCCCCCCTGTACATGTTTGTGTGTGTGTGCATGTGTGTGCACCATTATAGCCGCCACAGGAAGCACTCGCGATGGCGATCAGCGCACTTACGAGTGCGACTACAGCTTACGGCCATAGTCAAGCTGCAATTGCCACTGCGATTGCCACTGCCACTGCCACTGCAGTAGCAGTTGTGGCAGTTGTTGCAGTTGCTGCAAGTGTAATCATGCGCCAGTTATTTATTATGGAATTTGGCTATTCATATGGTGGAGCAGGATTGACTGCCAGGTGAGATGCAACCAGCTAAAGGGTCGAAGAAGACCAACTAATTATGATTAAGTGCGCCACTGAAGCGCAACCATTTTTGGGGTTACGTTGTGGCTCTTGCGAGTGGGTTGCATGAAAATTTGGTAGGTGTTGCCATTGACTCGGCTGCTGACCGAAAGGGTTGACAGACTTTTGACCGAGTTCCGACCGGTCGAAGCACGTAAAAACGTAAAAACCGCCCCTTGGACAAAAAAAAAAAAAAAAAAAAAGAAAGAGACCGAGTGTATAATTGAGGCGAAACCCAAATGGAAATTCGAAATGGAAATAAAACTTACCCCAGCTCCAAGAGCATTTCCAACCAGGTTGACCGCAGAGAACGAGACGAATTTTTGTTTGGCGTTTTGGTTGGCTTAATTTTCGACCCTGCCGCAGCGCTTACCACAATTTAAATTTAATGATTATTTGCATTTGGAATTCAATAATTTGCATTTTGAAGAAAATCAGACCCGAGTCTCGGTTTTTGACTGCCCGTGAAGAACAGAACAGAACAGAACCGAACAGAACCGAACCCTACAGAAATATCATGTTTTTAGGCACAAATTATATAGTAGAACAGTTAGTTAGATATGTACGTACATTTGTGTTGTGGATGGGGCCACAAATTGTGGGTTATTGGGTTCGGGGGACACACTCAACTGGCTTTGACTTTGGCCTTCGTTTGGATAAGTATTCCCAACTGATATTTACACAACTCTAAAATATTGATGGCGACTTCTTAGACCTAATTATATGTAAACTCGATTTGCCTCGATTCGATTCGATTCGATTCGACTGCGGCTAATGTGACTCACTGGTCATCCATATGGACCCGGTGCGAGCGGATAAATGTTTTCCCATGGATATCATCATTACGCCGAAGTCAGACGTGAAACTCATAGATTTCGACATCAACGACGATCCGCTCAACTGAGCAAATGGGCTCAAATGAGACACTTCTAAGTAAAACTCAATGTCGGGACGCACTGGAGCCCAACCGCCGCACAGCATCTCCTTAGCCGCAGAGCCAAATGACAAACATGATTCGCATAACAAAAGGAAAACAAAAAATTCAAAGTTTTGAATTTGATTTTGTTTTCGGTTTCATTGGATTCATTTAATCCAATTAGGCTAGGCTGCGTTATTGTGGATAAGGAGTTCAGAGAGAGCGAGAGAGAGTTATGGGAATGCTTTTGTCGTTCGTTACTTGAGCCGATTGCGATCTCCAATCGCATTGCCCCTGCTACCAAAAAAGCTTATCAGCTGCTAGTTGTTGCCGCAACTGGCGCACATATTTAATAAGCGTCAGGCTAAACATGAGCACTCATCATTCAGGTACGAAGTGGTCATCCATCAGAGAAACGTTCACATGAAGACATCACAGAACGGGAGACTGGGGTCAACTGGGTCAGCTGTCGATGTGGATGTCGTGGATGTGGATGTGGATGTTACGGCTGGACTGCTTCGGTTAACTGGTTAACTGGTTAACAATAACAACTGGCAGCCCATTTGAGGAATTGCAGAGCAGTACGCATTTAATTGAATTAAATTCCAATTCTCGTTCCTGTGCCTCGTTCCTGGACTCTCGGTGGAGACTCGAGTTGCGACTCTCGACATTCGCCTGCCTATCGCTTTGATCAGTCAATCCAATTATTTGCAAAATTTTGTCACATAAATAACTAGGAGAGCTCGCGCACCACCAACCACTGGCTACTGGTCAGTGGCGGCGCCCCTAGAGCTGAAGTTTCCTTTCATGTTTCCACCTGTCGGCCGAACCGAAGCCGAGTTCAACAGAGTTGAGCCGAACAGAGGTGAGCAGAGCGAGCTCTTCCTGGTGGCCGCTGTGGCGGACGTGGCGGACGTGGCGTTGGCGTGCCGATTAACCCTGCTCTGCTGCTTATTGTTGTTGTTGTTGTCGCCCGCTGCGCTGCTCCTCTGTTTCAGTTGGACACCAAACAAGGGTGACGAAAGCAACGAGACCTGCGTGCCACCGCGCACAGCATTCACATTCACATTCACATTCACATTCAAATCGACCGACATTTTATGTTTTATGCTAAGGTGTTAATTGAATTCGTTTTGCATAAGTAGAAACGAGGAGCAGCAGGAGTAAAAGGAGTCCAAGGAGTCGAAGGAGCAGGCGGAGCAGGCGGACCACCTGCGCACAGGGGAAGCAACAGCAGCGGCAACAACAACAACAACAGCAGCGACAGCGGCAACCCTTTTGCTTAGCCAGCATTGTGTGTTAATTGTTGCAACAATAATACCAACGGGGCCAAAACAAAGCGAACGACCAATTGTCAACATGACAGCAACAGACAACAGTTAACAGCGATCGTTTCTGTTGTTGTTGTTGTTAGTGTTGCCTGCTGGTGATGTTGCCGCTGTTTATTGTTTGTACGGCGTGATCTTTATCGGCGCATAGTATTTGCATATTCCAGCAGTCGCACAGTCAGGGAGGATCCATTGTCTGTCGTCGTTGTCGTCTTTATTATGTCATTGCATCATCAGCGCCTCTTTATCGCCATCCGTCATGCACATTGTGTAAAAATTAGCACATAACCCAAATGTGTAAAATACACGCGTGTAAATTAATTGCCAACAATTAGTGTAGCACAGCGATAGACTAAGAGAGTGTTGGAGAGGAGGGAGGGGGAGGGGAAGAGGGTGTGTGTGGAAGTGGTTTAACTAGCCGCACTTGCCAATCTGTTTGGCTGCTAATAAAGTCTGCTCCGAGATTATTCGAGTCCAAAGTCAGATCAGCAGATCTCGCAGGTGTCAAGCAGCCGGACAGCCGCGAGTGTGCAGCGGACCTGACAGCAGAATGCCCTTTAACGTCGCATTCGCCGAGTGGCGACTGTCGATTGGCGAGTGGCGAGTGGCGACTGTCGAGTGGCGACTGTCGAGTGGCCACTGCCGATCCTCGAGCGGTGCAACAAGCGATCCATGCAAATGTCGGTGTCGCACGATTGTCACAGTGCAAATAAAACATAAAACGGACCGTCTCAGCTATAAATCATTGGGATTGCCTCGCTGCCAGGTGCTGGCTGCTGGTCAACTACTCGGCTACTTGGCTACTTGGCTACTTGGCCGCTTGGCTCACTGCCCACTGTTGCCGCTTGCAGTGACGTTTTGCTGGGTGTCGAATCTGGATCGAATTCCGCAAAACAGTGAAACAGAGAAACTGCCTCCACTCTGCTCCATGCCCGGTCGTCGCATAAATTAACAATCTAATTACCACGCCGATCCCGCCAAATCTTGCCGGAAAATCACGAAGCGCAGCCGACACTGAGCACGAGCATTCACCATTTGTATGCAAATTACTTTGTCTCCGGCAATCGAAGCCAACGATGCCGATGCCGATGCCGATGACGATGCCGATGCCGATGCCAACGTCGACGTCGGCAGCGTTTGCCGAGGCGCAATCATAATTGACGTCATAATATCGTTATGGGGCCGTCGTTATCACCTGGCTAGCTAAAGCCTGGTTGGAGCTAAAGCTATCGGCTGTAGTTAATAAATTTGCATATAAATTGCAGTAACTGCGCTGCCTCTGCCACAGCCACCGCCTCTGCCACCGTCTCTGCCGCGATTTGCTCTTCCATTTAAATCGATGCGCACCGTAAGCAATTTTTGAATTTATGTAAGCATTTCGTTCGCAGATTTAATTGACACGATGCCGGCTAAAAACCCTACCTGGCTCTCGCGCCTTCCACTCCGGTAATCCAATTAGCCCAGTCGACGTTTGCTACAAGAAAAAGCACTTGTCGCTGGCCAGACTCCGGCTGCAGTCGATGGCAGTCGATGCTCGGCCACGGCTTCAATTCCATTTCCTAATGAAGATGTTTTCGGCTGGCATTGGCCCCGGGGCATTGTGCCTGGCCTGCTCAATATTGACGGGCAATAAAAAATATATAAATTGCGACAGAGCATAAATAAAAGCTGCACAAATGTGTAATTTGAAATGGAAATGTTTGCCAGGGGAGGGGGGTATTAGACTCTAGTACCGTTTCGTCTCACCCGCTGCTCGGTTGCGGCTATTTTCAAATTCAATTTAATTCACTTTGTTCGATGAGCATTATCGGACGATAGCAGATAAATTGGGATCACTTCACGCTCTTAATGGGAACTGAATGGGACTCAAGCTGAACCTTAGCCACAACACACTCACACACACACACACACACACACACACATGCAGGCAATGGGACAGTGGCTAAAGTAGCCAAGCATTGACACGGCTACAGGTGACGGTGACCAGGTTGCCAAGTTGCCAGGTTGTAGCCAACGAATGAGTGGTCAAAAAGGTGAGCACAAACGACATCGCATGCGCACAATCAGTACAGCAGCCGCAGCCGCAGCCGCAGCCGCATCCGAAAGAGTGAGAGTGAGAGTGATGGAACATATGAGAGAGCGATGGGTATAACGGCTGGCAAGGTGTCGAGAAAGGCAACAAGTCGACTCCAGGCCACGAGGAGCTTAGCCTGTGACTCTGACTCTGAATCTGACTCTGACTGGGCCTCAGTCCCAGTTTCATCCTCAGCCTTAGACTGTTGCCTGGCAGTGTTGATGCCCGTTTGCCCAAAGAGATATCACAATAAATTAGGAAACGAAATCTTTACTAAATAAAGACATAAATTACACACCGAATCGCACTATGCGTACCGGCTCCGATGCCCGATGCCCGATGCCGAATGTTCCCCGGCTTCAAATAAAAAGCAACCAACTTTGTCTGTTGACCGAACAGAAAAAAATAAAAAAAATAAAATAAGAAAAAGAAAAAAAAACAAACACACACACACAAAATAAAACGTTGGCAACAACAGCGAGCCACAATGGCGACAACAGGAACGACATGACAGCAAAGTGGAAGGCTTATAAAAAGCGAGAGAAATACAAATAATCAAACGAAAGGTATTTTATAGGGTGATAAGAATCAATGAAGCCACTGAAATCCTATAGAGACATATTGTATGCATTATGAGGCATCATCACCCCAACCCAGGCCACAGAGCAGAGAGAAAAGACTCCCCACCCCCTCCCCTTCCAAACCTCCCCTTCAATCCATTTAAATGGAGGTTTAGCCAACGGCAGCACGAATTCCGATCGCCAAGTGTCGCCCGGTGCACAAACTTCTCCAGCTCCCAGCTACGAGTTGGAGTTGGAGTTGGAGTTGGAGCTCGGTCTGGTTTGTCGCTTATCAGTTGCTGGATTGGCTTTTGGTTTCCGTGTCTTGGTCGTCGGTGTCGCTGGGTCAATTAGTGGGCGAGTAAGGCGCATGAATATGTTGATGCTAACGTTAACGTTAGCGTTAGCGTTAATGTTAATGCTAATGTTAAGGTGGATCTGGCAGCGGCTGTGGCTATGCCTATGGCTGTGACTGTTGGCGTTAATGCGTATAGAGGAGGGAAGCTTCATTTATGGGTGATTTGCTGGAACGTGATCTGCTGCATCTAAAATCGAACTGGCTTTTGTTTGGTTTGATTTGACCGCGGCAGCAAAGACGGCGGCAGCCACAACGGGCCATATCGACAACGGTCTTCTGTGATTTTGGGACAGGTAATAAATCTTGTGTCCAACCAACCTAAAAATGCCATTTAACATTTTTTTTTGTTTGCCTGATAGTAGTCGCGCTTAAAGACTGTCACCAAACTAGGCAAACGGAGAACAATAGGCCGCAGTTTAAGGGGCCGGGAATGCATTTTAATTACGCACAGCGACATAACTTTTTGGTTAATTGCAGCTCTGTATATCGAAGCCCCCGCCTTGGCCATTAGAATGCCGAGGTTTATGCGCAAACTAAGTGGCCCGAAGTGGAGCAGTGGAGAGCTGCCGCCTTAGCTCTTTGATTGGACATTGTTTGGGTCCACATTAATCCCGCTAATAACTCATGTGTTGTGCCTTTGTTTCTCCCTCTCCTCCACCATCTACCCGTCTTCACCTTTCACTGACGATACCTCAGACATTCCCCAGTTAACCTGCACAATGCTGCAAAATCAAGATACAAATACAAAGAGCTTCATAATAGTCCCCAAATCAATTCATAATAATTGATCATAATTCGGTAGCCGTCCGCTAATTGGACGCTTTACAATACAGCTGAATTGAACACAAAAAACAATTTAACAAAATATTGACACAAATTAATCAAATGCAAATCGACAAGAGAAAAAATTCCAAAATTCCATTTCAAATATGAGTATAAGGAGGATGATGCGATAAGACCCTAAAATCTTTTACTCGTGCGCTCAGCTTTATTATAGATTTACAGATTGAGATTTTTTAATATATGAATGGAACTTGATATATAAAAAAGAAAACAAAATGTGTATAGGAAAGTATGTTTATGAAGTAAGCAAATTGTGGGAAATGAAAGAATTATATAAAAAAAGATAAATTATATATATGATATGCGATAGAAAGAATCTTGTCCTTGACAAGGCATGCTTGCATTTTTCTAATGGAAAACTCCTCAATGACAAGAAGTTCATATTTAAGCTCTACATGTGCATATAAAAATATCGTGAATAAAATACGTAGTAGTTTATTATTAAGCAACAATAACAATCATTATAATATTATTAAAAATGAGGGTGATACTAAAAAAATGCTAATAATAATATCAATTTGTTAAGCAACATTCTAAACAAAGCCACACTTAATTATTCAAGATAATTAATGTTAAGTAATAAAAATAACAATAATAATAATAATAATAATAATAATAAAAATAATATTAATAAAAATAATAAAAATAATATTAATAATAATAATAACAATAATAAAAATAATAATAATAATAATAATAATAATAAAAATAATATTAATAATAATAAAAGTCATACTAATTGAATAAGAACAGAAATGATAGCAAAATAATCGAATTGTTCATTACATTACTAGTTCAAGTTAAAATCCTCGTTATATATTAATTATTATAACAATAATAATGATAGTAATACTTATAAAGCATTTAATAATAATATCTATTTATTCCTCTTTCTCTTATTTATGAATGATTGTAACAGCAATAATAATAATAATAATAGTAATACTAATAAAGCAAATAATAATAATATCTAAATATTCATCTTGTAACTTAACCAGGCCAGTCTCAAATTTAAGTTCTATTGCTTATTTTTAAAGAATAATTACATTAATAACAAACACAATATTAATGAAAATAATAATATATACTACTACTATACACTACTCAGGCTGGCGCAATTTAAGATCGAAATCCAAGTAATGGTTACAATAAACATAATATTAATAAAAATAACAACTAATTGTTATAATAATGCAAATAATAATATCAATATATACAGCATACAACTAAGCCAAACCTCCAGAGCCAGGTCCAACTGCTGCGGCGGCTCATAAAGATGTTGTTGTTATTGTTGTCGCTGCTATTCTTAATTAAGCCTACGGGAATGCATAAAACGTCTCTTTCTTTGGGGCACTATCAACACCTCATTACTCTTTTGATCACACTCCTCGTTAATGAAGATGTCAGGCGGCAGCGACTGCTGCTGCTGCTGCTGCTGCTGGTGATGCTGATGCTAATGCTGATGTTGTTGCTGTTGCTGTTGCTGTTGCTGCGGCACAGTGAAACACAAGACGCACAAAACAAAACCAATTTGAATTCAAAATCCAAAATCAATGCTTAGCATTCCATTTTTGTGGTGGCTGCTTGTAGCTGCAAAGCGACAAAGATTAAATATATAACTCTTCTTTTGGTCGACCGCTTTAACTTTCTTGGCCCGGACTGCGTCGCACCCTTGATACCCTACGCCCAAATGGAGGGCAGGCCGCTCGGCCGCGCTGAGATGCCCGATGGATGCAGCGGCATTCAGCTGGAAACCTGTATCTGCATAAAGTTATAAACAAAGAAAACAAATTTGTCTTATCGACCGATTCCTAATGAGATGACAACGAGACAAAATCACTCGATCGCAACGCGTTGAAAGCGCGAGCTCATTTAAGGAGCGGACAAATACAAATGCACACATTTTAATCACTTTGCTCATTAACAGCACCTGCGCGACCTGAGTAGAGAGTATCTATCAGTCTGGCTCCCATTGTTGCAGGCACAAAGGCTATTCAATGCCAGCTCTGCCCACGCCTTGGCTTCCGAACAAATGTTGAAAATATGCAGATGCAGAATATTTACAAATCAAACATTTTAAATCTATTAAAATGCAATTTTTTTTATCTTAGTTAACACACCTCAATGTATACTAACATTATATATATGTATACATATATATATATATTTAAAATCAATTTGGCAAACGTTCTATGGGCCTCAACTAATTGGCCAGTCGGAGGGCTGGGAGTTGGCAACAATGTTGGCGTATTAGTTAACGTAACTAACTTTAGTTATTGCGCGTGTTGCGATTTCGCGCTTTTATGGTCCATTTAAGACTATGAGATGGAAATGTTGTGTCGGCGTTGCCAACAGATTTATCACCGGACCCCTTGGCGGGTGGTGGCGCGGACCCCGTCCTCAAATCCCAAGATCTGGCAAAGAGACAGCGCTGAGACGGAGCAGCGACTCACTTGAGCCCTGGGTAAAGTTCATCGATTTCAGCCAACCCAAGCGATAAAAACTGTTCGCAGTGATCAACCGAAGAATGGCAGAAAGATCTCTGTCAACATTGTTGCAAGCGCTGAGCAATTTTACTGTAAAACACAACAGA
This sequence comes from Drosophila pseudotalamancana, assembly GCA_037075185.1. Taxonomy (NCBI): domain Eukaryota; kingdom Metazoa; phylum Arthropoda; class Insecta; order Diptera; family Drosophilidae; genus Drosophila; species Drosophila pseudotalamancana. Next base: position 63,299 of record JBAMCK010000007.1, on the reverse strand, counting down.
CACACATCCTGAATGTGACCAAGTGGCTAAGTGTCCAGCTCACCAGCTCACCAGCTCTCCAGTTCTCCAGCTCCAACTGCAGCTTCAGCGAAGAACAACCGATCGTAAAAATGTTTGACTGCGATTATATGGCGCTCATGAGAGCGCCACTTTGTCAGGGTCTGGGGCTCTGATGTTGATGGACTGGCCTCGATCAGGCCAGGGGCGTGCTAGGAGTTGGCTCTGGCCAAAAGGGGGTTGCCGCCAATCTTGAAATGCGGCCCAGCCGAATAACAAATCGGAAAACAACGAGCAGACAACAGATTGTCTGCTGATATACATATGCACATACATACATACATACATACATACATACATACATATGTATGCATATAAATGCATACACTAACATTCACACTCACAGGTGTGTGTATTATTTAGGTATAATTTATGGAGCGAGAGGTGAAAATATTTTCAATAGAAGGTGATTTAAATTTATTAAAGGAATGCTCACGACCAGCCCCAGCACTAAATTAGAATAAGTCCAAGTCGTTGTCGAGAGGGGCAGAGGGGCAAGCCTTGCCTCATAAAAACTCAAGCAAATTGAATCAGAGTGTTAGTGTATGTGAGTGTGTGTGTGTGTTTGTGTGACTGAGCGCACGCTTGCATGGATTCAGATTGAGCATCTGAATTGGGACCATCAGCGGTTCGAATCGAGACGCCTCATCAGCATTTGCATCTAAGTATCGACAACGAGGCAAAGCGCTCTTATCAGATTCGAAATCCGTATATATGTATGTATATATACGAGTGCATAACATACTCAGAGCGGAGCGACTGCTCATTTAAATCTTGGCCGGAGAACGATATCGAGAACGAACGAGAGCCTAAAAACTTAACCATCCGCAGTCGCAATGCTTGTGATCCGAACGCGCCGAGTTCGCCTTTTGTTAACACCATAATTTACATTGATTTATGTGCTTAGTTGACTCTGCATTTTTAATCGGTTAGCCCGGGGAACGTCACCGTTCCAATCTCAGCTCCACTCGGTTTGTCGCTCACCCCTTCCCAGCCCTCCTCCATCTACTGCTCCATTGCTGTTGCTCTCGTGTCTATCTGCCTGTGTGTGTGTGTGTGTGTGTGTGTGCGGCTTCATTTGGTTATAATTAAAATGTCGATGTTATCAACCCGATTTGGACATATTGGCCATTACACTCGAAATTTAAGCGATTTCTATGCGCGTATTTTGATTTTGATTTCGATTTCATTTCCGTCTCTTTTCTTTCCAATTTAGTTTCTGTTTATGTTTCCATTTCATTCACTCCGTCTGGCCGGCAGCGGACGCACAATGAATATTGATTAAATTAATATTTAATAACGTTTTAAGAAGCTTTTGAGTGTTAAATGTTTATTTATGCTCATTGGCTGTGCTCTATGTAGCTGTCATATATATCTTACTCCTTCCCCTCTCGCCCATTCGTTTCGCTGATTATCGAGGATTGTTTAGAATCGTGTGTGTTTAAAACAAAACAAAAACAACAAAACAAAAATTGTTATATGCATATATATCGATTTTCTATTCACACGTGAACGCTGTCCAAATGCATAAATATATATGTTTAGGGTGTTCTTAAAGAAAAATAAAATGTTAAACAAATGATTTTGAATTGATTTTTATAGGTTAAAGAAGCCGATTCTCTAATGTAATGAGAAACTCGAATCTTTCCCCATTTTATGGCTCAATTATCATACGAATCTATAACAGAATATGAAAGACTCTTTTAGTATAGATGTAAAATGCTAAGGATTACCACTGAGCTATAGATGAAAGGTTTCAAATACGACACGAATTTGTACTCTATATACATATATGTTATGCTTTGTATGTATATGTAATCTTCAATTTATCGTTTAGATAGTCTTTAATGCGATTTCTGTGTAAGCATCAGAACTTTGTAAAAAAAATCCAGTCTAAAGTAGAGTTATGTTTTTTCATCTGCTAATAATACGGATCTGAAAAGTATTTCATAAATAAAAAAAAATTAAATTTAAATTTAATAGTTTCTCTTCTTAAATAGAATTTTTTTTTTTCATCGGTTAATAATATATATCTGAAAAAATATTTCATAAATAAAAAAAAATTAAATTGAAATTTAATTGTTTTATTTAAAATTTCATAAATAAATGAAATTCCCTTTCCACTTATGTAATCTAAAGAAAACGAGCAATTGTATTATTATTTTTTTTTCAACAGTTTATTATTACGTCTCTGCCAAGAGAGACTATATAATTAATTTGAGCCATCGCACACGTGTGAGACGACTTAGGTTCAGTTAACGCTATATCGGAATGTATCAATATCAGTTCAAACGCAACCAAATACAAATGTACATCAAATACATACATAGGTGCTTATATATATACAATAGTAGCGCCTATATAGACATTGACAGTCACGCGGCACGAGCACATATATACACACACACACACATACATACATACATATATATGCATATATATAGAGCTATCTGAGCATACATGGCTAAGCTTAAGCCTAGGCTAGGGCTAAGTTACAGATAAATATTGCATACGCTATAGCCTTAAATGGTGATGAGGTAAGCCGGACAGCTACGGACGACCTACGGCCGGCAATGGATGAAAATATAAATAAAATTGTATTCGTCGAGTGCCGGAATAGAGGAAAAGTGAGTGAACAAAGTGGAGCAAGTAGTGCACGTAGTACTAAGTATTAGTTACAATTTGAGTTTAATTTTAGGCATGTCCACACACAGAAACACACACACACACACATGGACACATGTTGCAATTACATGTTGCAGCTTGCCGCACAACTTAATACAGCTCGTAGCTGTAGCTATAGCTGGAGCTGGAGCCCGATCCGCAGCCAAGTGGGTGAGCAGCATTTTAACTTTGGTTTTCGATTTGTTTTGCCTGCAATGTCGCAGCCAAGTCGCCAAGTCTCAGGTTACAGAGCACAACACGAATGTCACCGCCCCCGCCCACGCCCGCTGGGTGCTTGGGCAAGGGTTAATGGGGGGCGGGGAGCAGGGGTGGGGGTTGTGGGGTGTGGAGGTTTGGCTGGCTGTCGCTGTCAATCACAAGCGCGCACACAACTCAAGTTTTCAATTAGAAGCTACCGACATCGCCTTCTCCCTATCTCTCTCTCTCTCTCTCTCGTTCTCTTTATCTCCCTGTTTCACTCTGCCTGTCCTCTAGCGGTCATGCTTTAGGAGCTGCATCGTGGTGGGTGCATCGGAGGATGACAGGCGGCCCACCTTTGCCACTGGCGACTCAATTTCAGCATCGGAGTCGTCGTGCACATTGATTTCCTCATCGGAGTCCGATGAGGAATTGTCGACGGTCACCGTTGTGCCTGCTGCCACACACTCTCCGCCGTAATGGAGGCGCGAGCGTTGCTCCTCGGCGACGGTCAGCGAGGCGGCGACCGCATATTGGCGAGCCAGGCCCAAAGCGAAAGCCGCCGCTGAGGGCGAGCCCACCAGGCTGCGGAAGGCACTGCGCTCTCCGCCCATCGACAGGCTGGACGTCGGGCTCCCACAGACGCCACCCGATGTGGGCGAATGCTGTTGCTGTTGCTGCTGCTGCTGCTGCTGTTGTTGCTGCTGCTGCTGTTGCTGCTGCTGATGGTAGTGGCTGAAGAGCTGCAGGGCTGCGGGATGCGTGGGCAAGTGATGGTGGTGTCCAGGCGGGCCCGGCGGAAGCGCATGCAGTGGATGCAACGGATGCATAACGGAAGGCGGCGACTGCGCTGTCGCCAGCGGAGAGTCGCCACAGAGCACCGATTGATGGCCGTGCGGGGTGGTCGGCGCGGAGGCGTTGCTGTGGCTGCTGGGCGTCGGAGAGCTGTTGGCTGGCCCGTCGTTCGACTGCTGCGAGTGGATCGGGTTGGCGGGACTGGAGCGCTGCCTCTTCAGCAGATTCATCCGCTGATGGCGACGCCATTTCGCGCGGCGATTCGAGAACCACACCTGAGAATGAACAAGCAAACGAAATGCAACTTTGCTTGAGGCATGCCCCACGTTGACAGCTGCAAGACTTTCACTCACCTGCACCCGCGCCTCGCTGAGGCTGGTGCGGCTGGAGAGGCGCTCACGCGTGCTCACGCACGGATAGTGGCTCTTGTCGAACTCCTTCTCCAGCTCCTCCAGCTGCTCCGGACTGAAGGTGGTGCGATTGCGCCGAAACTTGGGCTCATCGTCGTCGTCCAGGTAATCGGAATCGATTTGCCGATTCTCATCCGCCGACTCCAAGGTCTCATGACTGCCCGAGCCAGGGGAGATGGCGCGATTCAAAGGCGCGCCGCCCCCTGCTCCGCTCCCCAGCAGATTCGCTGAGCTCAAGCTGAGACTTCCGGCCGTAACGCTGCCCGCACTTGGCGGCAGATTCGCTAACGTGGGCGCTGCCACTGGCCAGAGGGCGGAGGGCGGCGGCGGCACAGGTGAACCGCCGGGCACGCTGCCCGGATGCCAGGTGAAGCTGCCGTAGGGATGCGGCGGCGGCGGATACAGTCCATAGGCAGCCGTGCGAGCAAACTCGGTGGCCACTCGCTCGGCGGCGCGATTGCGAAGGATGCGATTGATGCTGCTCACCGATGGGGCAGTTGCGTTCGTGCAAACACCTGCAAGATGAGAGGGCGCAATTAGTAGACGACAGCAGCAGCAGCAGCAGCAGCGGCAGCTGATCAGCAGCAACGGATCAGCTCAAAAGCTGCCGCCGCTGCTGATCAATGATCACAATGGAGATTAGCCGCGCGGCTCTCGATAGCTTGATTTGAGCAACTGCAATTACCCGCTCGGACTTACCTTCGGAGATTAAGCGTTCGCGTATCTCCCAGGCGAAGATCGTCGGATTCTCGCGCTTGTACTGTTCAATTTTGGAGACGACTGTTGGCGTGGCCACTTTTGGCTTGGAGCCACCAATTAGGCCAGGTGGCCGCAACGAGCCTGCGCGAGCGGTAAAAAACAATCGTTAGGGAGTGAGATGAATGAGTTATGGTTTATGGTTTATGGATATCGCTTATGGATATGGATTATGGATTACGGATTACGGATTATGGTTAGGTAATCAAGGATGCAACCCACAATCGTCAGTTCGCTTTCGTTTTCGGTAGTTAAGCCCGACTTATCGCACTCGTTTAATAGCTTTATCAAGCAACAACATCAACAACAAGGCGAACCCCACAACACGCAGTCGAGGATGCACCCTGCACCGATCCCGTTGCACCCGTCTGCGAGTCGATTAGGGCAGCTCTTCTTTTTTTGATTAATGAGCCGCCGCACCAGCCACCAGCCACCAGCCACCAGCAACCAGCCACCAGGTAAGAGCCGGGCCCGACGTTCGAGGCGTTTATGCAATTTTAAGTGCCCAAATTACGCATGCCGATCGGGCCAGCTCGGACCAGGGGCAGGATGTGGACTCGCGTGCACCGGGCCAAGGATAATAACATTATAAATAATTGTGTTTATCATTGAAATTGGCAAACAAATCGAAAACAAAGTGGTTACGCGCATATTTTTGTTATCTGATTGTGCGGCACTCCGGAGTTGCAGGAGTGCAGGAGTGGGGGAAAAAAATGGATTGGAATGTGTTAAACACTGGCGTGGGATGCACTTACCTAACAGCTTGGAGACGGCGCCCTGCTGGGTGAGCATGTGTTGGGCAATGTCGTAGCCGCGCAGTCCGCCAAACCGGGAGAACTCCAAAAGGCGATGCTGCGACATCAAAGCGCCGAGCGTGCTGCCAGTCGCTGCCGCCGCTGCTGCCGCGGCGGCTGCTGTTGCCGCCGTTGGCCCACCGTTGCCAGCACCGAAACCAGGTGGTATTTGCACAGTTGTTGGAGCTGTTGTTGTCGTTGCGGCTGTTGGCGAAGCCGACGCCACTGCAATTGAACGAATTGAATGATAATTGGCCATTGTTATCATTATTTCATATATATTGCTGCCGCTGCTGTTGTTGTTGTTGTTGTTGTGTTTTGCTGTTGTTGCTGTCAGCCACAATGGTTAATTATGATAAATTAACGGTTAATTGTGTTGACGTTGACTAAACTGAGCCAAAGCCGCCAAGTGACTGGCGATAGCAACACCAACAGCACCAACACCAATTCCAACAGCAGCAACAGCAGCAACACCAACAGCAGCAACAGCAATGGCGTTGCTCAATTGTCAATGGCCAAAGCAAATACTTGTTTTATTTTTAAATAGAAACTAATGCTTGAATGAAACGCAACTTTAACACTTAACAGATTTAACATTTCGGGCATAATTTAGCGTTAATAAAAAGCAAATTAAAATTAAAATTAAAATATTTAATCAGCTGCGGCAGAACCTGTGCAGCTTTTGTTGTATTTAAGGTACACACATTATCGTATTATCGTATTATCTCTAATATTTATTGTTCTTTTTTATATCGCTTTATACTTAATGCGTTGTTCGTACACCCGTATACCCCGTTCCGACAGCTTTCCCAATTTGGTAATTCCCTCCAATTGTCAATTAGCGGCAAACACAAAAAATTTCAAACATAAAATTGTAACTTTTTTTCAAGTGTAAACTTTTGTTAAATATTCATTTTATGAATATGTTCTAGAAAGTAAATACTAATAAATTTAGTTGAATAAATTAATTTCAATAACAAATTTTGTTACATATTCATATTTTCAATATGTTCATGCAAGTAAATAATAATAAATTTATTTGATACATAAATTAAAATAAAATATATATTGTAACCTATTCAATATTTTCAACTTGTTTTACTCAGCAAGTAAATTTTAAGAAATTTATGTGATTACATAAATTAAACGTTCTTATTTTTGTGATGGCAAATCTGCTGCTTAAAAAAAATTGTTACCCAGGACTTTTGCTAAGTTTTAGTACGACTTAATGTATATATTTTGTATTCAGCAAAAATTAAAGAAATGCCAAAATTGTCAATTTTAAAAAGCCGTCGGCTATTGTTGGCTTTACAGTTAGTATCAAATTTAGTGCAAATCTTACCACTGGAGGCGTGCGGTGGCAGCGATGGCAGTCGTTGGGGATGTGGCTCCATTTTCCAGTGTGCGGCCGCAATGCCAGAACCTGCAGCAGTTAGCGAGCCAAAGTCACGGTTCAAACTCGGCTCTATCAACATGTCAGCAGCGTTTGGTCTGCCTGGCTACAAATCGATTCGGTTAGCTTTGATATACGTGGATCAGTTTGAGACTTTTCACTAGCACAGACACAGTCACTGTCACAGTTACAGCTACAGTTATAGTTACAGTCGCGGCGAAATTATTGAACGTGAAGCAGTCGCGTACATGCAAATCTTTGGGCATGGAGACAGACTTAGTGGCGAACGGAAACGCAATGCGGCCAATTAAATTCATAACGTGCTCCTCACTGCACCCGCGCACATTGCCCAACCGAATGATGGGTTCCAATTCTCAATGCTTATTGTTGTAGACGTTGTTCCGTTTGAACGTTGTTCACGTGAAAGCCGCTCTCAGCACACTGAGTGCCAGCCGCAAGTGGCTTGAATTTCACCTGGAACTGGCTACCGCTGCTGCTGCTGCTGCTGCTGCTAACTGCCTCTCCACTCTGTTTCGGTTTCACTCAACGCTTTGAGTGGTTTTGCAATGCCAACCGGTTTTTCAACTTCGGCGCACATTCATAATGGCGGCCGTTGTCAGCTAGCTAGAAGAGTGCGACCGAGACGACAATATGGTACACAACTAGCGCACACAGTTCAAGCAATTACATGCCTCTCCCCCTCACTCCAACAGCTGAACGAGCGCGCCAAGTAGGCAGTGGCCAACGCGCTCATGACTGCGTCCAAGCGTATAAACAACCAGCCTCAGGAAAAGGAAGAGGCCTCTGCGATTGTGCAGGGGAAGTGCAATTTATTTATGATAAGGCCTTGCCTATGTTCAAAGTGCACTAAAGTAGCGTTACGTAGTACCAATAGGAACTAGTGAATATTTTCATGTGCGGGTATATTAGATAGTAGCAAATGAAACATTTAAAATATATTATAAGTTTTTTTAAATTAATAGTTTTTATATTTCATATCCGTTTATTTCTGTTATGTATGTATTTGTTAACATACTTCACATTTTGTGCTGCGCATTGATGTATCTGAAGAAATTTGCAGGTTCAAATTTGTATGTATTTTAATTGCACAGCATCTAGTCCAAAGTATTTATATAATATAGTAACGAATTATAGCAGAGTTGTCGATTGTAGTAACCAACTAAAACAATACTAATCCGTAAGCATAACACCACATCTATATACTTTAAGCCGTATTATATTTTCATCAGGAGAAGCATCTCAGTGAAAATAAAAACCAACAACAATATATTAATAAATAATAAACTAGATTTTGAAGATTAACCATTTCTGTTTTTAGTTGTGATTGTGTAAAAGTTTAAAACAAAAATAACATAATTTCAAATTGTTTCTTAGTACATGTGAACGTGTGATTGATTGACAAATCATATGCAACTTGGTTTGATGTATTGCCACAGAGAAACAAAAATAAGCACATACACACATACACCATACACGTACACAAATGCAGACTCGAAGCTGCTCAGATTTGTATTTAGTTTGCCGTTTTGTGGTTTTGGTGTGCGTGTTGGATGATTGATGTGCTGCCTGTGCAAGGCGACTCAAAGCTGAATCGAAACTGCAACTAAGCTACACATGGCGTGATGGGTGAGCCACACAGAATGCCCGATGGGGCAGTGGCAACAGTGGTGCCTACACAGAAGCCAAATTGCATCGATGCCTGTGAATCGAGTGGCTGCCGGCGTAATTTGAATGAGTTGAGCCAAAAAGCAATTACCAGTTGCCTGTCTTGGTTAGAACATAAATCTGCACAGTTCAAATATTGAGTAGGTAGCATTGCAGAATGCTTTTTCAAAAGATTTTAATGCTCCAAATGGCTAACAAGTTCTTTCGCTAACGGTAACCAATCATACAAGTCACACATATTTGTAGTAAATGAATGTCTATATACATATATGCATAGATGTGACTGTATTTGTACATACATTGAATTGTGAAAGGCAAATCATGAATGAACTGACGACGACGATGAAAGCTGACGATGACGCTCGAGTGCTTTTATGCCAGAGATCCAGAGCAAACGCAAACAATCGAACAGGAATAATTTACTATGTAAATAAGACGTGAGCCGTGTGGAGCTGGTGCCGTAGTCGGAATCGGAGTCGGAGCTGGGATCGGGGACGGGGACGTGGCCGGGGCCGGAGCTCGAGAGTAGCGTGCGCCCTCGCGCCATCGAGTGGCACTTCAACAATCAAGCATTCACACAAGCAGATGGTTCGCAGCCGCCAGCGACCACCTAAACGAAATTTCATTTAGTTTTGGCCTGTCATCACGGCGCAATCGCAATCCCGCGGTTGCTGCTGACTCGCCTGAATGTAGATATCTATATAGATATATACATATACAGTTTGGATGTCTGTGTATGCATATGCACAACGAACACTCGCTTTATTGAGTGTTTGTTTACCTAATTCGATTACCGATCGCGTCCGTTCGCCATAATCCACAAAACACTTGACCATTTGGGTGGCACATATATGGGCACACACACACACACATACACAAATATGCAGATCGTCGCGCTCCTCGAGCAAGCAATCATTGCGGAGTAATAAGGTTGCTGACTTAATTCAAGCGCTTGAAAGTGGAAGGGTGTGCATCGATGGAGACTCTCTCGTCCAGTATCTTAATGCAATTAAGGGGAAAATGGAAACAGCTGTGATAAATCGTTCACAAATACGCTTTTGAACTTTAAAACCAATTATTATTTCATTTAAGGCGCAGTTCGCGCAATTTATGATTCATACAGCTTTAATTTCTTTTGTATTTTCCCTAATTAAGAGTAACAGTAATATAGATAAAGTTGCCTTACTACAACATTACTTTCCTAAAAATATTATACAAATAATTCAATACGGCTCGTACTGTTTATGTATATACATAGATATAGGTGTGTATATTTTAGCAGAAACTTGTGTATGTTTTATTCTTATTCAACACATTTTCCCAATTTATTTTATTTTAAATTTGACATCTGCTGCAAACACCTGTTTGAATATTGATAACTACACAACTTTTAAATTCAATTTAAGCGCCATAACACATTCACTCCCGTGCTCATTCACTCCCATCTCTAAGGCTGAACGAAACAATCGCTTGAAAATCTTCGATATACTCGACAGGTTGTGTATCACACACACAACTATCGATAGTCGAACAATCGTCAACAATAAAGTCGGTTCAGTCCAGTGCTAAAATTTTGTATTGTTGAAAAAATTAAAAATATATAATGCGCACAGTGCTTTTGAGCAAATCCGATGAGCTTTATCTGGAAAAGTGTGCTCAGGAGCACAGCTTCTCGTACGGCATCATTGTTGGTCACGTAAGTACAAACACGGTCCTACTGTGGACTCCGCCACGTAGGTTTATTTTTGTTGACTGAATACATATCTGTGTATCTTGACCGCTCCCCAAATTCCAGCAAGCGGATGTCACCAAAAGTATTGTTGTGCACCTGGCCCGTAACAGCGAGGAAGATGCCGACTTGGAGGACTTAACCGACGTACGCTTCACCATACGGGACATCAACTCGCAGGCGTTGGCTTCCCAATGGCTGAGCGCCAGCAAAATGTGTCCCGGCTCCTTTGATGTGATCGGTGGGTAAACGTCTCTTCGACAATATTAGATTCCAATTCATACGTAATTCCATTTCAGGTATATTCATTGCTTCTGTGCGCCCGGATGTGGCCAACGAGCACAGCGAAGAGTTCAAGAACGCAAAGAAAATCTTCTCCGATGTCTACGAGTGAGTGTCGAAAACGAAAGAAATGTGAAGCTGTTTTCAAATATGGCATTTTGTTTGCAGCCTGTTGCTCAAGAGCAATAGCTCCTTCGGAGTCTACACCACAGACATGGCACAAACGGACTTTGTGTTCCTTTCCTATTCGCTGGCCGACAAAACTTTGCTGTGCAAAAATTATACATACGGAAAGTAAGTGAGAATTTATGTGTGTAGAAATAAGAACTATTTAGTTATCGGGTTAGGATGCCACCGAGATTACTCTGTTGACTTATGTATCTTTTCTTTATCAATTATCTTGTTGGCCACATGCTTAAAATAGACATTGCAAAAAAACGTATTTTACGGCAAACATTAAATGCATCATATGGTAAATAACATGTTGAAACTCAAGTACTTACACCTTTGAATGTTTTACGACCATTACGGCGTATTTTTTCGTATATAATAGTTCATTTTCGTAGCTGTACGACTTTTTTATGGATTGCATTTTACGTGTTTCGGTTTATCTCTAGATAAATATGTATGTTGTATTTATAAATCATTTTCATTTTGCTTTGCCCATTGGTACAATGAACCGCCTGAAGTAATATACATTCTCTTTGATCCCCCGACAGCGGCGGCACATTATCCTCCCTGGACTATCGTTTCGTGGAGAAGCCGTTCGAGTGGATTCAGCTGGAGTGCAATTATGACTTGGATGATGTCATACCCATAATAGATACAACCAGGCGCATCAACATTGAAGAACAGTTCCAAAATATTATAGTTACAATACGTAAATACCTCATCGCTAGCGAGGTATTCCTGCAGAACGAACTGGTCGAGGACACAATGGACTTGCAGACATATATTAAAAAGAAAAAGCTAAAGGACGACAAGCTCAAAGCAACATCGACTAATGCAAGCGGAACGTCTGCCAACTCTCCGGCTTCTGCACTGCATTTACTCTCCCCCATTGAAAGTTGCAGCGGCGGCGTGATACGTGCCAACATTATAATGCCCGTCAAGTGTCAACTGAACAATCCAAAGGACATTAAAGTGCGCGAATTTAGCGGCACTCTACGCATGAGCGGGATGATCTTCTCACGAATTTATTGCAACTCACGGAATAGTTTGGCTGACGTGAAGCGTTTCTTACGCGACGATGTCCTGCGCTCGTTGATAACTCGCATACAGGTCTATTGCGATGGTCTAACCGATCCCCATGTTACCAACGAGGCGGTCTACATTAGCGAACCGCCCAGACGTGTGTTCTTCTCCATACCCTCGGACGGCAGCACTCCCAGCAACTCGGTTCAGTTCTCCGAATATTTGTTCCGCGGCGAAGCACCCACCGTGGCCGTTGCTCAGGCCAAGCAGGTACTAGACGTTGACGTCGATCCAGATACGATCTACTTGGACGCCGAAGGCTTACCAGAAGATGGTAACTTCAATGCTATACATTCAGAAACAGAGGCGGATGCAGACAACCGCAGGTTGTCCAGCTCGATGCCCAAGCAGGAACTGTCGCGCAGTCTCTACATGGTCGGCATTGCGGTGGCTCTGCTGGTGCTGCTTGCCTCGGTGGCACTCCACTACACAATGAACGGATAGTAGCCAGCTAGAAGCTGTTCGTCTGTTGGTTGCTTATTCGACTAATTACATTAAACCACATATAATACGCAACCCAATCCATATACATGGCATGTACGTGCATAAACAGAACATAAATCTTGTGATGGTTTTTTTTTAAATATAAACCAAGGTGTACTCTTACTTTTAGTAGACGAAATGTAAAAATGTCCCGTTATATAGTTATATTATTGAAGCCTGAACGGGCAGCATTTAATACTAATGTAATAAACTAAACTAATGCAGAATTCTTATACAGTCATTGATATTGAAAAATAGCTAATCTATTCTAGATTTTAATAGAGATTGATTACTTGCTCATAAATCAATGTGTATGGTAGATAAGAGTAGTTTCCTATGTCTGGGGTGCACAAATGTGTAGATAAACATTAGCACCAACTGTTTCCATCCGCATCCAATAATAAACAGAAATCATTTTGTAAACAAATGTTTGCAATGCATATAAAATTATTTCTAAAAGAATTTCTCTGTTCAATTTCAATTGAATTTCCTGAATATTTAGAACTGCACCCAGATATTATTTATCAACCCGTGTTTGTTTGCCCACTGCTCACAATTGGTTCACACTTCAGCAATGCATTATGGAGAAAGATAATAAATAATTTATATTTAGTAAGAAAAGAAAACATTATTTATATTATGCTTAGATGAGTTCCTATGTCAGTATGTGTTGTATTTACAGGGTGAGTTGCCCAAATTTTGGGCAATCCAGGCGATTAAAAGTAAATAAGTATCTCACAGCCTCTGAAACATAACGACTTATTCGCTAAACTATATCTATATCTATATTGGCAGGGTAACAGTAATCCTCTAGTGCAACTTGCAATTGCCATTGCAGTTGACCACCGACCAGACCCAATCCACATAGTTGGGCACCTTGGCATAGATGCCAAACTTGTTCCGCTTGGCGCAGCCATCGCCAAACGAAGTAATCCCGAAAATTGTCCACGGATGATTCGCTTTGGTGCTGTCACGACATAGCAAAGGACCACCCGAGTCGCCGGCGCAGGTATCGATGCGTCCACGTCGATGACCAGCGCAGAACATGTTCTAAATGGGAAGCAATTATTGAAGGACTCGATGATCGGGGATTATTCAGCCGTACCTTTGTAATCGTATAATCGTGGTAGACACTGCGGCAGTTCTCCATGGGTATAATAGGGACGTCTGCCTGGTGCAGAACGCTGGTGCCGACCACATCCCGGTTGCGTCTCTTGCCCCAGCCAATGACCGTGCAGTCCATGTTCTTGGGCAGCGGCTGGAAGGGACGCGGCAGACAGGAGTAGCCGATCCAGGTGGTTGCATTCACCGGTTTGGGTAGCCTGCCATACAAACAAATATATATATATATAATGAAAAATAACCCGCAGTTCGGTTTTTTATTTACCGTAATAGAGCCACGTCGCTGTCCACCGTGCGCTTATCGAAGCTGGGATGCTTGTAGCTCTTGAGCACGCGGAGCGTCACCTCGGTGCCATCCTCATAGTCCAGATTGTGCTCTCCAAATCGAACGTACAGCACCTTGCGCACACAATGGGCGGCGGTCAGGACCCAGAGCGGAGCGATTAAGGTGCCACCGCAGAAGGCTTCCTTGAACCGATTGAAGATGGCCACCTGCCAGGGCCACTCGCCCTTGCGGGCGGCCTTGCCGCCAATAATTTTAAGCATGTTGCCCATGTTCCGGTGGCCAGTGCGCACCAGACCGCATTGCAGCTTGACTGGCGAATACTCCGGACCCCGATAGCCCCTTCCGTTCAAGATGACATTGATTTCGTTTCTGCTCAGCGCTCCAGAGCCGGGTTCCGTTTGCATGCGGCGCATGGCGTTCACCGGACCCGGTCGGGTCTCATAGGTGGGCACCTTCTGCACCTGGGTCTGCAGCCACTGCTGACAGAAGCTGTTCTCCGTGTAGCAGTAGGCGATCTCGCGCAGCACCTCGCGTCCGCATTGCTCGCTGATGCTGCACTTTCTGCAAAGCGTATAAATGTGAGAAACGAAGATTGGAGCAAGTGGCTCCACTTACTTGTAGCGCCTGGTGGTGCACTTCGGCGAGCACTTGGTCCAGCGACTCCACTTGGAGTAGAGGCGTCGATGGCGTGGCAGCAATCCATCCGGCGTATTGCGCTCCTTTGCAGGCGGCAGCCAGCTGTTGTTACGCGCATCTATATACTCCTCCGATTCTGGGTACTGGCTGTCCGTTTCGAAATCGAAATCCTCGTACTGAAATATATCGCCCTCCACTCCGCCATTCTCCACGCTGCCCAACGATCGCTGCCTGTTGCTAAAGGACTTGGGCGCCAAGAAATCCTCGAAGTCGTCATCAATGTCATCGAATTTAGGCTTGTGCCTATTCCTCTGCCTGTACTTCGAGCTATCCACAAAGTCGTCCTCAATATAATCCACATTCGGCTTTTTTGGCCTATTCCTCTGCCTGGAACTCTGCCTCGAGCTGTGCTTCGGCCTCTGCTTGCGTCGATAGCGTTTCAGCACAAAAAAGTCACCCTGATCACCAGTGAAAGGCGGCTCCTCCTCGTCTTCCTCTTCCTCCATATTGGACTCCATCGACGGCCAGTGTGGTGGCTTTCGATGCACCACCTCAACAGAGTCCACATCCGGGAAGGGACTGGGAAGTGGATGTGGATGGGGATGTGGATGGGGATGTGGTTGGGGGTGTGGTTGGGGGTATGGTTGGGGATGTGCTTCACTTGTGTGCGGCGGATAGGGTGGACCACTGGATGCAGCTGCCGCCGCATTAATAATGATCGCCGGGGAGTTCGGGCTATGCGGTGGCAAATTGGGCTGTGGCAAATGGCTTGGTGCATGCCACTTGACGGCAGGCTGACAACTGCAAGACAACATAAATATAAGCAATAAATTTGCTGTGGCCACATTTAACACTCACTGGCTGCACTTGCTCTGCTCCATGTGCTTGGTGTGTCCGCATTTACGCTTGACCTTACAGTAGCGCTCCCGCCGCCTAATGCAATCCTCGTCACACGAAGTCCATTGGGTCCAGCGGCTGAAGGGATGATGATGATTGATCGATCGCCGCCGGCCAGTCCATCTCTGGTGCGCGTGCGGCATCCGCAGCCTGTGCACTCGATGTCCATTGTGCCAGTGGCTGCCATGGTAGCTGGAATGGCCCAAGACGTCGTGGAGCTCGGCGCGTAGGTGACGCTTGGCTTCCTGCACATGTCCACTCTGTCATAAAATGAACATCAAGAAGACAAATTAGCGAAAGGCTGATCCATTTGGCCAGTTGCTCAAATCAAACATTGAAACAAACTCTGCTCAGGCGCACAAACTTATCGCAGTGGATAAATCAGAGCATATATATATGTATGTATATATGTATGTATATAAATGGATATGTGGTGTCGTTTGAGGTGTCATTGCTCTCGTCTGCCGCCCGGCGAAGTGGTGCCTGCCTCCGCTCAGCCCAGCCGACCAGCCGCCCAGACAAATGCAGTTATGCTTCCAGTTCGAAAACATTGCTGCCTCATCGCTAAAAATAACATCAATTTCGCTTTGCCGACGCTCGCGTATCCCTTCTTCCTGTCTCGCTTCTATCCAAAATAGGCTTCGACGTCAGGCAAACGCCTCCAACTCCACCTCCTCCTCCACCTCCGCCTCCTCCATCATCCCCGCCATTACAATTGGCTAAGCAGCTCCTTCTGCCGCAGCATCAGCTTGTATTTGTGCTTGTTTTAGCCGTTATATATTCTGTTGGCCGAATCGAAGCCGCACACTGAGAATAAAGCTCCATTTCGTTCCCTTGAAAAATCAGGCATATATCGCATATGCCTGGAATTCCAATTACATTTTCAATGCAAGCCCGAACAAGGTTGCAACATATTTCCCCATATTCCACATAACGGCGAAGTTTATAAATGTGCCCCATTTTGGGGCACCTACGACTAACTGTAACACACTCGCAAATGCATTCAAGCGGAAACACGAAGCGATTCAAGGGTATTTAATAGCGTTTCGTTGTCGGGGTCATGTCAACTATATGTACTATATAGCCATCTACACATGTATGTGTATGTCAACGAGTGCGGAAAAGGTCACAATGGGATGGCTGTATTTGGGCAGATTTAATTGTTGTACTGGTTAAACAAATTTGTTAATTATTCACAGTCGCAGCCAATCGTCAAATTGTCGAGCGAATTGTATTCGATTGAGATCACGAGTGTGTGTCAAGTGGGAGGGGTCGATCGATCATTTATTCAAATTATATCATTTATAATTCGCACGGTTGAACCCACCTGACATGGAGCCAGCAGCTGGATGAGTGCCAGCCATTTGACAAGGCTGTAAATTAGCCGCATTCCAACGGATTAGGGGTATTCCTTTTCACAAGCCGTAAGTTTCCAGTTTCAAAAACTCTGCAAATATTAACAATAAATATCATTAAATAATATATATACATATATGTATGTTGTATGTTACTGGGTTAAGGATTCGTAATGATCTATTTGCGGACTTGGCTCAGTCACATATGTATGAAAAATTGGCGAATGCGCTTTAGTGGCAATTAACTTGTTTAATTAACCTCAACTAATCGACTCATTTGCGTCAAAGTACATCAGAAGTAGACACAATTCATGGCTCTACGCACAATTCAACAATCCAACAATTCCGAAACACTTTTTTTTCTTCTTTCTATATAGAATTTGATTTGATTTGCCTTCGCTTTTGTTTTTGCTTTTGTTTTTGCTTTTGTAGAGCACTCACCGATCAACGCAGCTGGGACTGGGACTCAGGGCTATCTTTGGCAACTACAAAGCAAACATTTGAACTTGTCGAAGACCTTAGGATGCGGCGATCAAACGCGTGGGCAGCGAATGGGAATGAAATAAAAGTGAAATTAATTAGCTACATGCTGCATGCTACATGCTACATGTACATGTAATTACAAACAGAAGAAGCCAACAAATTTAAAACACGCAGATACATTATTTATGAAATACTCGATCGGTCTTTCTGTGCGGCTGCTGGCTGCTGGCTACTTATGCTGGACCCGTATCCGTACCCCTAGCCGTAGCCGTAGCCGTACCCGGCCTGAGCACAAAGTTCGCCATTAAATTCAACTTTGAGTTACACAGAGGAATTTAAAGTGGCAACAGAAGCACTCGGTAAATGCCAAAAAACAATGTATATTTCTTTCTTTTTTTTTTCAATTTTATGATTTTTTTTTTTTTTTTTTTGTTTTTATAAAAACAAGTACAATCGATCTTACGTCAATACCGAATGCTGAATACTGAATGCCTACCAAATTCACATTCAGATTCAGCTTTAGTTTCAGTCACAGATTGTGATTGAGATTCAGATACAGATTGAGATTCAGATGCCCATACTGAATCACATCTCGCATGCACATGCATTCGTATACTCGATATATATGGTCACGGGTTGCTTGGCCCTTTATGGACGCACGTGTAACCAACTGGCACTAGGGACAACACTCAAGTTGGCTAACTGACTGACTGGCTAACTGACTGGCTGACTGGCCGGTTGGCTAAAACAATTGCTGGCTGGCTGTGCTTCGCTGGTTCTGGTTTTGTTTTCTTTTTAACCCATTCCTCACTGAGATCGCGTACTATAATGACCATAAAATCCGTGAACGACCCATTCATGTGTCAATGCTGCGGCTGCCGTTAATGCAATCGATAAATAGATGGTGGCAAAATCCACATAGTACACCTCGGCTAAACAATAGAAACTGTGAACGTATCGCCCTGGAAATTCCACTGCTGGGCGTTAAGAGCTGCTTTATCATTTATCATGTTTACCAGCTCTACCTCAAAAATACGTATTTCCTGTTTTTTTCCTACACTCTGCAGACAACAAATTTCAACTGTGCAACTCTTAAGATAAATGACTTTTTCAAGGACTTTGGCATTCTCTTTAATTTAAACGATTTGCCTTTATGAATATGCAGTTGATCTGTAATAATGACATTCTTTCCCTCTATTACATAATTTAGTATAAATTACTTAACCCTTTAGTCCCTAGTTCTCTGTCTCGCTCACTCGCTCCATCCACAAATTAAAATTAAATAAAATCAATTTATTTATCGTTAATTATGTGCAGTTGATCTGTAATAATGGCATTTTTGCCTCCATTACATAATCAAGTAGTATCAATTACCTAACCCCTTTGTCCCTAGTTGTCTGTCCCTCTCCCTCGCTCTTTCACAAATTAATCATTATGAATATGCGGTTGATCCGTTATAATGTCATTCCTTTGCTCTCTTACATAATTAACCATAAATTAGTTAAGCCTTCTGTCCGTAATGCCCATTCCATCTCACTTGATCTATCGATCTATTTATCACCTTTTACCACAATATCTTGTCCACATTTTCAATTCACCTCTCTACGCGATTCTCAGGAATTTCAATGCCTCACGCAAAAATGTGATGTTTTCTTCTTTTTTTTTTTTTGTTATGGGAACAAGATGAATGTATAATAAATAATCAAACATACTTTACGGGTTCAGTTTTTAATTGGGCTAGCTAACACGATTTTGAGTCTGTCAGCCCGTCGATCTTATATGCAGTGCCCCATAATTTAAGGTTGAGTAACAGAGCAGCAGCAATTTATTATTTTATGTGAGGCATATTTAGCATTATCAGAAAACAAACCACTAGAAACTATTCTTAAACACCTGACGACATGCGTAGCGGTGTGTGTGTGTGTGTGTGTGTGCGTGTGTGTATGTTTGAATTAATCTGTATGTGAATACGTATGCATATAAAAAACGGCTCTTCTTAATTTAGAACGCAGCGCGACCGCAAATCACCCGCAGCAGTAGTACCAGTAGCAGCAGCAGCAGCAGCAGCAGCAACAACAAACAGCAGAAGCAGAAGCAGCAGCAGCAGCAGCCGCTGCCAACGCAAACGCGGATGCGCAGCCGTCGTGTAAACAAACCGTTCGTCATTTGGAAATGGCGGCCCCCACCTCCAGATACCCCACCTAGACAAAGTGGGATTAAAATGTTGCTTTTTTGCAAGATTAACAATGAAAAACATTGGCCAAATTCCTTGACATGTCGTCATTGGACTTTAATGTGAAGATTGTGGACAAGTTAAGAACACTTGTTATATGCTTCTAATCAGCCACACTTCGCGTAGGGTAGTTGCGACTGCGTGATGTTATATGCGAATACTCACAAAACTATTTTTATTCCTTATATACATGAATATATCTGCATTTATCTGCAAAAGTAATGTTATCACTGATTACGCAATATATGTCTGACATATATAAATGCCTAAAGAGCATCTGCAAGTCGAATATGCCTGGCTGTCGCACTTTTACTTGAATGAGCGCCTCATGAATGAAAATTTACGCCAAACTAAAAACCGAAAGAGAGAAAAAAACAAAAAAACATAAAAGAAAAATAGAAATAAAAAACAGTAGCAGCGCGTTAGTTAGGCACTCGATAGTCATCAGAGTTGACTGCACCACCTGCCACGCGAGGCAGCCGCCAAGTCTGGCACAGCCGCCCGTGGCACTCAGTGGACATAGAATGGCGGGGGGCTACGGCGGGGGCCACAGCGGGACGCCAGTTCAACGAAATGCAATTTTAATGACGCTTACGAAAAATCGAAAAGAAAAAAAATACAAACTGAATAAAAAATACAAAATATGCCGAATCGCCGCTACCGTGGCTTTTAGTATGTGGGGGTTTGTTGTTGTTTATGTCTCGAGTGGGCAGCGGTTTTGTTCGTGGGCAGTTCTCGTCTTACTATATGTGTAAAGGCACACACACACACGCACACACACAGAGATAGAGAGACACGCTACTTATGTGCAGATGGGCAGCCACAACGGAAGTTGAGCAGTTGTCAAGTCGGGGCTGCAGTTTATTTATTAGTCTCGTGTTTATTGAAATAAAACCTATATTGAATACGTTTTCGAATTCGAATTCGAATTCGATTTGGATTTAGATTTAGATTCCTTTAGTAGTAGACACTCAAACATATATGTATATATGCATATATATATAACTGCATATAAGGCGGATGTTGTTGGCCATAAATCATGATTCGGCGCCGAGCCGCGCCGCAATCGCTAAGATGCCACAAATTGCGTCGCCACCCTCTGAAGAGCCACCCAGGCAACATATTTATAACACATGCGCTTAATGCATTTCATATGCATGTGTGTGCGTGTATTTGCATACATATATTGTTTTTTATGAATGAAACTGTTGTTGCACTCATAACTGCCGCTGCACTTGGAGCATACATTTATACATATATATAAATATATGTAAGTGTTTGTGTGTGTGTGTGTGTGTGTAGACATATCCGTCAACTCAATGAAATGGAATGACGACATCTATTAAAGGCCGCATCTTTATTTTTATTGCCATTCAATTGAACGATTCGGATTGCGCGTACGTTTAATGATCAATTATTGTTGTTATTTGCATGCTAACCAGATGAAAGGCGCCTATCAATTAGAGGCTAAGGCTGCCGGTTGGTTACCTGGCGAACAAAATAATCTCCAAACAGGGTGCGCTGATCGGCAACGAATTTCGAAAAGTGCCGCCAAAAATTTGCAGCCTTTTTTTTTTTTAAATTTATATTTTTGAAACTTTATTTTTATTTTGTATATTATTTTTTTTTTTTTTTTGCAACTTTCGACTCGTTGGGGTTGACACTTTTTTGTTAATATGTTTTATTTTTATTTATATTTTTTATTTTTGGTTTTTCTTTAAAATATTTTCGTTATATTTTTACATTGGTACGGTTTTCATATATAGACCAAGAACTCGCTTCAGCTTCAGCCTCGCTGTCTCGCTGCCACGGCTGCCCAAATAACCACGCACACACACACAACCGATCGCGTCGCTGTCTTCTCGAGAACTGAACGCCAACGCCGAGCGCTTCAAACGTTGCGTTCGATGCTGCCAGCGACTATTTTCCTCGCGCACACACGCACACATGTTTGGCGCACATACACTGCGCACACACAAGCGTTGTTTTAGCGTTCGCACAGTGGGCCGCAGACGTTGGGAATAATGCGCAAAAAGTGTGAAAACCCCTCAGCATGAAATGGCTTAAAGCGACGACCTGGTCCCTAAATATGGACATGGTCATAAACCAGCACTTAACGGAGAATCCATAAACTATTTTAATAATAAAAAGTTGAGCATATAAATTTAATATATATATATAATAGGTACACACAGACAGACAAGCAAGCATTATAATCAAATGGAACTAAAACTGGAAACTAAGCCTAAGCCTAAGCCACGAACATGGTCGTAGCTAGTGATAGCAGTGCCAGGTGGTCACGCGCTCATTGAGTGGTGAATCCCGCAGCAGACGCAGCTGCTCCATGCCCGATTCGGTGGCGTTGGCATCGCCGCTGACTAGAACGGTGCCCAGCACCAGTTTCTTGGCCATTTTTAGCTTGGTCGCCAGCGTGATGCGTATCACAATGTTCTCCAGCTGCTCGACGCTGCGCAATGGTACAGATATGGTCGCCTCATCCCCGCCAGCGCCGTCCCATTTGGTGGATAGCGATGGATAGAACATGGGCGACTTCCAGGCATCCACATAGATGCCATGCTCGAAGACCGTTGTCTTCACATAGACGCCCGCGCTGGCCGTCGCCTCCAGCTCATCCTTCACCTTGTTGGAGCAGCGCATCCGCGAAGTGGTCACCCGCAGCATTAGGGAACCACCCGAAGCATTTGCCACATTGCTCATCCCCATCTTCCGCTTCACCTCGGCTCTCATCCGCTGCCAGTTGTTCGCCTCCGGTGCAGTTGTTGGAATTTCTTTTGCCTCCGGCTGTGTGTGTTGGCCCTCCGGCTCGTTTGCGCTCATATCCCGCACCTCCAGTGCCAGCTCGACCACACCTTTGGGCGCATTGGTGAGCTGTAAAAGTCAAGTGTCAAGGGTCAGTCTTGCCATTCAAGCTTTGCTTTCGTTGCGTCTGTTTATTTGTCTGATGTTACGCAGTCGCTTGTCGCAATTTACTTTTGGCCAACTTTCCCTAGTCCAAATTAAATGCACATCTTAATTTCATTTCGGAGTTATGAACCTGCACCCAACACCCGGCTTATACTCATACCAACTCGTATAACATTCACCTAAGTCAACCCCAACTCTTGGCCAAATATGTTTGTCCAATTGTCGTCGTTTATGTTAATGTCTGTTTTGATAGCTTACGTTGTTGCTTGTGTTCCCGCTGTTGTTGTTGTTGTTGCTGCCGCTGCTGTTTGTTGTCTTCAGCACTGTGGTGGTTATATCTTTAATGGGCAGCCAGAGCTCCTCGGTCGCATAGCAGCCGGTGCGAGCGTTCCGCTTGAACAGCTTCGGCTCCAGGTAGCAGGTGACGGACCCTGCGAAGAGGTCAAAGATTATTCAAATCCAAATCCAAATCCAAATCCGAAAACATAATGATAACTTCCAATAAAACTTGGAGTCTACGCTGATAAAATGGGTCAATGTCAAATATAACTAGGCTAGTTTATAGATTATTTAAAAGACTCAGCTTCCAAGAATTTGTATACAAAGCAAATGTTGATAACAATGAATTGTTTATATTATAAGTATTACGGACTTACCTATATTTCGCCGGGATTCACTTATCGTCAATGGCGGCATAGAATCCCGTGGATTTTCCGTCGTCTTTTTGTTTTTCCCATTTTTCTGTGCAGCCCCATTTTCAGACTGGGTTTCGCTCGAGGAGAGGCGCTGCACGAAATTGGAGCTCTTATCTTTGAGGGAACGATAGGTCTTGTTGAATCGATTGAAACTCTGAAAGGCGTTATTTGTTTAACCTACATAGATACAAATTAGACAATAACTGTAAACCTACTGCTGCAGGTAGTTCCAGTAGAGCGTATACGGTAAATACCACAAATTGGCCGGCGAAAAGTTCGTCGGGTGCCGCAAACTCTCCGCTTGGTCGTCGCTGCGGCACCTGCCGCCTGGAGAATGCGGAGCCGTGCTTGAGAGATGGTCTATCAAAAAACAAAGAAGAAGAAGAAGAAGATATATATAGAATGTCTTTAAAATGATTACTACTTGACGGCACCTACTTGATGGCTGGTACTAGAGGGAACTTGAAATTTTCATTAAACTTGGGCCAAGTGTTGGTCTGAATGCTGCTGTCCAAGCGCTTCGTTCCTGGAAACAGTTTAACCTGTAAACAAAATATAATATTGTACAGTATTTATGTTAGACGAGAATGCGAAATACATTCGCAACACTCATAACTAAACTCTTAACTGGTTTATTTAGTGCATGGCTGAAAAAGCTTTTAATTACCTTTATTATATAGCCCTGCACGATCTTGAAGCCGAACAGAGAGGGCAGGTGTCGCGCCGAAATTAGATGTACATTCAACTCGGGCACTCCAGACGAACCGTTAGACGACGCAAAGCTCTGGTCGGTGCCCTCCTTTGGATCATGGGTCTCGATGGTGATCTGGAAGCCAATCTCCGGCTCGAGGGCCACCGAGTTACGCGCCGACTCCTTGGAATGTTGGCCCGGCAGTAGGGTTCGCAGCTTATTCATGTTGTTCCAGTTATACAGAGGCTACTTCACTGCGATACACCGTTCTCTGCTGTGGTTTTCCATATGAATGTGCGAAAGAAAAAGGTGATAATTCAATTTATATAAATGATTTCAGAGTTCTTATCTGCGACTCTCGTACTCCCTATTGATAAACGAGAGACGTTAACCACTTCGACCATGCTCAACTGCCATTCTCTCTCTCTCTTTCAATTGAAACTGAAGTAGATGCATATACATATGTGTATGTATATGTGTGTGCTTCCAGTGCGCCTTCCACTTATCACATGCGCCGAGCGCAAGCCAGTCAAAAGCTGCGTTTGGATAAGCTCACTTGCGAACAGCTGTTCGGAGCAGAGCTTTCGACTCGCTCCAAATGCTCGCACTCAGATTACGCCAGCGCTCTCTCTCGAAGAACGGTGAGAGCACCCGCTCGTGGCGTTCGAGTGCCCAGTAGCGAATTGGCTGCGGTCTTGCATTAAGCGGCTTGCTTAACTTACTTGCATACACATACATTAAAACATATACGTATGCAGACGAGTATAATGTGCATATGCATGTAATCTTTTGAATTCGAGTAATGCACATAAATGTATAATCTTTGGAATCTGAGCTGGCCAAGAGTCTTTGACCCCGTAGTAAAAGTACAGGCACCCAACACATGCACGCACGCACAGCTGATGACTAACGAACTTAATATTACGCATACCTCCCGTATGCCGCCTGAACGTTCCGCACGTGGCGCCTGTCACACTTACACTTTATCAATGCGAATACAACGAAGCGATGTGAAAGTCTGACAATGTTCTAACCATTCAAAGAAGACCTCGTTTTGGTATATACATATGTATGTATATGTATGTATATATGTAGTATAGCTGTGTCCGTCTATGTTCTGCAATTGCTCAACAACGGTTCGCAGCTGATGTCGACATGCCTAAGCCCGGGCTACAAAGCGAAACATTTAGCACGGTCACAAAGCGCAACAATTAACAACTCGAGATGATCAACGATCAACGATCAACGCTTGCCGCCGCTCCACGATCGCCGCTCGCGTTCTTCGTTCTCCGTTCTCCAGCTGATCCAACGCTCAACTGAAATGTAACTTGGAAATTATTTCGTATGCGGTCATAATAATAAAGCGTACACAATCATAATGCCGACACACATTCTCGCAAAGTCTGTACACAACACAGAAGAATTACATTCACACACACAAAAACTCTCTTATTAAGTACAAACAGACACACACGTACACATGAACTTTACGCTTTCGTACCTCGAGCTTTGATTGTCGTCGCTTTCTTACTCAAAAATGCAATAAGATTCTCTCACCGTCGTCGACTGTGTCACCGTTATCGCGCTGCAACAACAATTATGGGCACAACAAAAGTTCTCAAAGGTTGAGACTGTGCGACTCTTCAATGCGCTACAATGGGTTTCAAAAGTTCTGGGTCGCAGAGTTTTTTTTACTCTCTTCTCTCCATTATAGACGTCTGATAGTAAATACTTTTTTGCTAGTACAAACACATATTCTGTTCGATTTTCTTGTCAAATTATAAACATTGAAAATAAGTATAGAGGGTATTATGTATTTATAAATGTGTGTGGCAGACAAAAGAGGCGTGACTAAACCCACAAAGTATAGTATGCATATTGCTTATCTGAAGCAACATTGATTGATTCGTCGATTTAGTTTTGACCGAATGTATAAACGAGTAAATCTCGGAAACTATAAGGAATGTTCGCTTAAAATGTTTAATATAGGTCCTTTTATACCCTATATCAAGTTTATTTTAAATGATCAATAACTTTCTCCAGTGATTTGGATTCGTAACTCTTCGTTATTTAAGCTCACACTTCATTTGAACTAAAGCGTAAGTTTGTCAATAACGTATTTCCCATTGGTTTTGGGAAGATGAAGCACAACTCTGTGGTTATAGCGTACCATGTGGATTCGAAAGTTTTTTGTTTATGTGTGAAGATGTGTGCTAAAAAAGTTGCCAACAACAACACAGGGTATTTCCAAGTTTGGCATGCTCAACTAGAAGCTTCGTTACCAGTGTTTTTCGTACATTTGGAAATCACTTGTCAAAGTCGTATAAGTTAGGCGTAAGTACATACCTCTGTAAGCAATTAGTGGAATCTGTAAAAAAGATGTCTATAAGAAAAATGCATTGAACTTAAACAAAGATTTGAACAAGGTATATATATTTAAATAGCATACATGCACACGCTAGCGGTATGCATGGATGGAATAAATGTAAGTGTGTGTATAACTACAACAACTTTAACTACAACTTCAGTTTCCGGTACCTGTATCCGCGCCAAATTGGATGTTGCAGCCCGGCCGTAAATAATTGTATTTATATTTTATAATTTAGGGTTTATGCTGCCAAAAGGCGAAGCAATCTCGATTGCTCCATTTGCGTGTGTGTGTGTGTGTGTGTGTGTTTGTGTGTTTGTGTGTGAGGGGGTTATCAAATGTCTCAATGGTATTCTGACCTAGCCTAGCTTAACCTAAAACCCAAACTGGACCACTAGTCCACCTCCAGTTTCCTAAAGCTACCCACAACGCCGGCATCGATGTCGCCCACGTCGTTGCCCGCAAAGTTGGCCGCATCCTTCGTGATCTCGATGTGCATGTCATCCAGGGCCAGAATGGCGGCACGTCGCTGCTGCAGCTTTGCCTTGAACTCGCGTATCATCTCGGCAATGGGCATCGTGCCGCCGTACTCCTTGGGCAGAATTGCGGGATTTATCTTGGACTTCAACGCCTCCACGTTCTTGTGCACCTGCATAATGGAAATAGCGGTTAATATAATGGCTTGTGTACACGATTATGGGGTGTAACTTACAATAATGCGTTTCTTTAGCTTGTCGCTGAGCATCGAGACGCCCAGCTCAATGATGCGGTTGGCGTAGTGGGGTATATTCACAAAGTGGGTCTCCTTGTGACGCATGGGCGTCGAGTTCTGTATGCACTTCATGATGCTGCGGAGATCGGTGAGGGACCAGAGGCTGACGAAGCCCATGTTCATGCCGCTCTCGTCGTTCACATACACGTAGCCGGACACCTGCGAGTCCTCGTCGTCCAGCAGAGATTCGCAGATCAGGCTGTGCACACGCGCCATCTGCACCGATGTGAATTTGTAGGGATCGAACTTGGCGGCCACCGAGAAGATCACCTGACGGCCGGTCGAATCGCGCTCGGGCAGCGGCACCAAGTAGCCCGCCTCGAAGATCTCGTTGATTGCCGGATCATTGATGTCCAGTTTCTGGAACCACTGCGGGAACAGCTGCCGTATGGTCAAGTACCGTTCGAGCATCTCGCAGGCGGCGGGCACCGAGAATTTTTTGGTACGCAGAAAGCGTAAGAGGAAAATCGCATCGGTGCGGCATTTCTTGATGTGCGGATGCTTGGTGATCCACTCCCGGAATTGGGCCAACGCCTGTCGCCGTATGTTCTCATCCTCGTGCAGCTCCTCCTTGGCCAGCGCCTTCATTTCAGGGCTCAAGGCGCACACATAGGGATCGAAATCCTTGTCATTGGACGCCGGTCCATCCAGCTTGGGTTGTTGCAGCACCTCAGTTTCCAGCACTGCAAGAATGCCAAATGTCAGATACACATAAGTCAATTGTGAGTATAAAGACAGAAGGTATTTATTACGTATACGCGATGTGTACAGCAGATATCACTAATTGTGTGGTTGGCCTTGGCCAGTCGACGAAGCCGTTGCTAAAATGTTAACATTCATCGAACTCTACTACTTGCCACTAACCCACATTAACCCACATGCACACATACATACACACACACACACACTCACACATACGATTAAAGCCCACTTGCAGCTCGGCTCGGACGTGGGTCATTGGCTTTGCTGGAAGTTCGACTTAAGGTTCGTGGCAATCGGATTGCGTGGGTCCAGCTGGATGACCATTGGTCAGTGTCAAAACATTTGATATGTAGATGATCTGTTTCATAGTTGGCAAATTCGAAAAAAAATACAAAAAAAAACCAATGCATCGATTAAAAAGAGAGCTGATTTCAACCTGTCCAAAATTGCCACAGCCAGGTGATTAGCTTGTGGCTGATGGCTGCTTTTGTCGACTTACCGGTCCATTGACCATGACCCAAAATAAAGGGACAGTTCGTTTTGCATATGAACACCGACCAACATTCGATCGATTATTTAAATTTCTACATATTTAAAGCCCCATTTAACTGCGAAGGTCAGTGGAAAGATAAATGAAGATTATATCATTGCAGATGTCATCTGTTGGCTGTAACTTAACATGTCCAATTGAACTTATGTACTTCGGTTATTTAAATAGTTGGTTATACGCCATTTTAATTGGCTCGCCGTGGCGCAGAAAGAAAGAAAACGAACCGTTTTTGGTCAACAAACTGTTTATGACCAGACTCCCATAGCTATGGCCATAACAGTGGACGTAAAATCCAGTTTTGTTTGATTTGTTTTTTCACTTTCATGGCCTTCACACAGATTTCAATGTGAGCGAAGCGGAAGACCGGAGGGGCAAGTGGGGGCGGGGGCAGGTCTGACGGTGCCTGAACATGAAATTCGTAACATGCCCTGCTTTGACTATGCCCAGGTAACATGCCCATCTGTGTGTCTAAGTGTGTGTGTGTGTGTGTGTGTATTGATGATTGCGTTTTTGGGTCATATGGCCATATTCAACAGGGTAAAGGCGACAGCAGCAGCAACAACTCAAAAAAAAAAAAAAAACGAAAGCAAAAGCAGAAACAGAAGGAGAAACAGAAGGAGAAGGAGAGCGTCTTTCGAGCTGAGCTTTGCAACGTGCAATTTGTATTTTCTTTTGCTCACTTTTTCTCTGCATCCGCTCCGCCAATTAACTTCGTGGTTACATCATAGCATAAAATCTGACAAAGCTAAAGTACAGCAACAACAACAGCAACCAAAATGTGGAGTGAGTTTGTGAGTGAGTGAAAGAGCGGAAGCAGGCGAAAGAAAACACTCCAAACGGGTTTGCAGCTGTGCCAAGCTTTCAACTCCTGACTTGCAACTCACTCAAAGTTGTAAACTCAATAAATCGCAAATGCCGGATATTGATGTAAATTAACATGATGCCTCCCACTTAACAAATCTATTGCAGTTAAACTAATAATCAACACTTGTCACTCAATTGAAATCTTTTTCATGAATACTAATTATTCAAGTTTTCTTGAGGGTGTAACACCTGTGCACACACGTAAGCCTTTGTATTACCTGAGCATCATTAGAATGCAACTGAATGATCGAAATGTAGCTATCATTAGAAACCTTAGAGATATTTGGAAAAGTGCTAATTATTCATTCTTAACACGTTCTGCGGTTAGACGAATTCATAACATTTATTGATTAGGAACTCTATAAAAAAACCCTCAGAGGTATATAAGTGTTAAATGTGATATATATGCATGTATATACATATATTTTTATATATTTTTTTGGAGGTCTGTATTCGAATGGTGTACGTAGCGAGGTCACAATGGTGTGACCGTTAATGCAGTTGCTAAATTTGATCGTCAGTGAATATTAATGAGTGGCATACTATGTACACATATGTATGTATGTATGTATGTACATCTACTTATGTACATATGGGTATTCATAACTGAAAAGTCACAGACGCTGATTGCACACAGTGTCTATTTTATTTACTTTTTTAATGGCGTTGGCCAACTGCTGTGGACGAGACCTTGCCGCACGGGCCTTTGGCTTAACATTCAAAAGTCAACGTAAACGTATAACGTATTACCAACTGGCGCGTAATTTTAATTGACTTGTCGGTTGAGCAAGCGCACAGCTATTGCCCAATGCGAACAGATCGCAGATATGCAGAAATACAAATACATTCATAAATTACATAATCGTATACATACATATCTAGACTACACGTTACACACTTGCTTGAAAGTGAAATCCAAGAACATTTAAAAATACCCTAGAACTTCATGTGATAGCAAGTAGAGTCTGCTCCTGCTTCCCGCTAACATGTCGCATTAAGCTGAAGCTCGAGAAAAGCTCATGCCATGCGGGAAGCGGCGCTTCGGTGAAAGCGAAAGTTTTTCTTCGCCTCCAGGCCGCGACTTGAACTTGCTTTGAGATATTTTTTTTCTCTTCTTTTTTTTTTTGCTGTGTAGGTGTTTTTTTTCTTCTTCATATCCTTTCCCATTATGTAATTTGTTAATGATGAACTCACTTTTGGAGATCCGTTTCGAATTGATTGGCTTTTGGTTTTTTGGCTACACACTTTTATTTCACAACTCGCAAAACTTATATAAATATGGTTTACTTGTGCGACGCGGCGTTGCAATGGGCCAGGTTAAATACAATTTTTGGCTATTTTTTTTATTGCGCTGCGTTTTAAGCACAGCCGACGACGACGACGAACGTTGTGAACGTAGAGACGCTTTGAGCGAAACTGACGATTTTTTGGTCACTGAAAACATATTTAAGCCGCGCTCAACACACTTCCACTCAACTCGCTTTGAGCAGCTGTCCCGGCATTGAGTTGAGTTACATTTCAGTTTGAGCAGCAAACGCACCGTGGGTCACGCTTTTGAGTATGCTGACAAAGTTACTCCTGTTTCCATTCCTGGTTTTTTAATGACTCTTAGTTGCTCGTTAAAGGTATGTAATTTTTTATTTTTAACCAGGCTTGACATCAGAGGTTAAATTATCGTTTAGCCTCCCCACCCCCTATAGTGCGTGCTTGAAGCACAATCCATATGCGTACGTATGCATAATTATGGATGAAAAAAAGGCAACATTAAATGAAACCATAATTATAAACTAATACTCACGTCTATAGGTACTTTATTTGCTGACGTAGTTTATTTTCGTAAAACACCATTTTAAGTACTGTTTTAGTAAATTTTAGTTACACTAAAGTATTTTGTGTATTTCGGTAGAATGCTTAACTTAAATTCCGTAATAATGCATATCAAAGGTCATTTCAATTAACCCTTCTTGCAACCTATAGCTTAGCAGGGCATTATACATATTATATAAGCATTAAAGCAAGCTAAATTAGTAGACGTGCGTCAACCTTTTTATGTTTCACGAGGCACGTGTGATTCTTCTTATACTTGCGTAACGGTAGTTAAAGTATATTTGAGTGATTTTTTTTTTGTTGGGATTATGTAAATTGCATAATTATTTTAAGTATTAAATATAAATAATGGCCAAATAATTGGTCGAATCCGTTGCCTCAATGAGTACTCAAAACATTTTCATGCATCATTTCGGCCCAGTTGGCGCAACTAATCGTGACCGAAACGAATTTATCTAATACATATATATTTTTTTTAATTTCAAAAATAATTTAGATTAAGTATAAAATATTAATGTTATATATGCTGTTGTCAATTGCGATTTTGAGCACCCGATCCAGAGTTCAAGATAATCTGTTGAATAAGACTCATATAAAGAACATAAAACAAAGATCAGTCTATAATTCTAAACAATAAAACAGTTGTTACTTTGCGATCACATTTATTAAGTTTCGTATTTGAATATTTTCTCACAATTTTACATATTACACAATTCACTTGTTTTTCAGTTTGTTTGTTTGTATTTGTTTTTGTTGGTTTTGTCGTTTCATCACGAGTAACACAAAATCTCTTAAACGAATTTAATAATGGTATAAGCGAAATTCAAATAAGTATATAGTACGATATATATAATACGTTTCAAAAGTGAACAACTAAAATTAACATAATGAATTAGATCGTTAATGCATATGCAACATTTTGTAGCATACATTTAGGAGTATATGCATATATTATTATAATATACATATATATATATATATACAATTCGCATGTATCAGAGCGCCATGGTTTTATTAAGATATATATGACATAGTATATCATTCGAAATGAAGAAAGTCACATGCGAGTTGCTACATATTTATATATTTCTATGTATATTCGTATATATGTATGTGATTCAT
Source organism: Drosophila pseudotalamancana (assembly GCA_037075185.1). Classification (NCBI taxonomy): domain Eukaryota; kingdom Metazoa; phylum Arthropoda; class Insecta; order Diptera; family Drosophilidae; genus Drosophila; species Drosophila pseudotalamancana. The sequence continues at coordinate 31,270 of JBAMCK010000007.1, read as the reverse complement.
ACAATGTTAATATTGTTGCATATGCATAACTCATATGAATATCCACTGATCGATTACGAAATTTGTATTTAAAACTAAATGAGTTACGTTTTCTGCTTATTCTTCTTCTCCCTTTCCTTTTTAAAAACAATTACAGCTTTAATAAATTAGTACGTTGACGTTCCGTGGGCTGGTTTCAAATCATTTTCACAAACAGTTTCCTCCTTCCTTCTTTAGCTGTATTATTTTTTCTTTCAATCTTTTGTTTTAAATAAGTGTATATATATATATATATATATGTGTGTGTGTGTGTGTGTGTATGTATATAATTTATATGTATATATGAAAAATATATGTTTATATGTATGCAATATATAGTTAAACTAATCTGTAACTAGGGCTCATTTGATGAATATGTTCTCAGTTTTTCATAAAGATTTTTTTTTTGTTTTTCTTGTTTGAAATTAACCGTTGTACAACATCTATAACTATAATTAACTTTTTGATGTTTATAATTTTCTCTATTTTGTATTTTTTTCTTATTTTTTTTTTTTTTGTTTTTTTGTATGTGGATACAATTTGACCAAATACATCAAATATACGCTCGATTCTTCAACTTCTTTATATATAATATTAATTTTGGAAGAGAGTCAGAGTGAAAAAAATAAACAAACAATTTTCAACGATTTTCGAAACATGGTTTCCATCTAGCGCTTAAATGCCTTAACACACAAAAATAATAATAATAATAATTATTTAGTCATAATAATAAACAGAATTTTTCTTTAAAGAATTTTGTTGAAATCATTTCGCGTCGCTTCAACGAAAATTGTTTTTTTTTTAATAAATGTTTTTTTTTTTTGATGTGGTGTTTTCCTTTTTCTTTTTCTTTTTGTTGTTGTTGAGTAAATTTAAGTTAAGACGTAATTTCATTTACTTAATTTACTAATTACTCTAATCAACGCGGCATTCTCCTCCTTCAGGCGATCATTATCCGACTTGTAGGTATCGAGTTGCTGGATTTTTGCATTTGTGTTGCGAAAGTAAAAGAAAATTAAATAAAATTAGTTTAAACAATTATCAAAATATAAGCAAAAAAGACAACTAGCGCACAACAGCACATTGACTTATAGATTCATAATCTGCTTGCAGAGGATATACACACATATGTATGTATATATATTAGGTTGTTTGGCTAAATTTTAAAAATACATATCATGCGGTTTAGTCGGCTTACTGAAAGCAACTCAGCATCAGCAACAACAAGAACAACAACAAACAATTAGTTTAAACATATCTCGAGAACTTTGTCTCTTGAATGAACGGTCAACGCCCTATAAACAGTCAGAAACATGCACAACCCACCAAGAAAACAATCTGAATTTGAACTACGCAGAATACTTAAGATTAGGAATATGCTTTAGATGTGAGAAACATGTACGATAAGCGAAATACTTGATATTGATGATATAACTCCCGATTCTTCAGAAATCTAAACCACATTTGTGTAACTGACAAGGATAACTATCCACAGTAAGGACAACAAACAATAAACATCTTTGAAAGGAATTACAATGGGCTAACTTTTATTTCGTAACTCTGATATAACTGATATATAGATAGATGAGAAAAAAAAAAAACACACATGAGTATAAAATGTTGGCAAAAACTTGTAACAATATTAACAACAAGAGAACAATTTTGGCATATATAAGTACAGTTATACATTTAATAGATATATACAGCCGAGTGTTTCAAAAGTGAGTAAACGAATTTAAAGAGATTTATATTTATATAAAACATAAACACAAGTTTTGTTTTTGTAACAATATAATTTTGTAATATCGTTTGAAACACTCCCACATAAAACAATTATAACTATGTTTGCTTAGAAAATTTAATTTAATTTGTTTTAATATTTATTATTGATATTATGCAACAACAAAAAAAAACAGTCAGCTCATATATGATGCGGGTTCTTCTCGGTTCAGTGTGGGTCAATTACCGTTAGGCTCACTGCATATAAGAAAACAAGATTCTAGATCTGTGCTGGTTGTGCGATTGGTGCTGGTGCCACGCCCCCTTATTTTTATTGTTGTTGCTGTTGTAGTGGTGGGTGGGCAGCCTTGTGGAGCTTTTGGATATATCCTTGAGTTGCGATGAGTTTTTTGATGTATGTAATTCTTGATTTTGATTACGAGTATAAATACGATATATGTGGATATATGTTGTATATGTTGTACCGATATTTTACTGAATTAATTCCATTATTTTGTTGTAATACAATTTATTTTAGCTATAGTGTGTATTGTTGTTTAAATATTATAAAAAATTTGCTTTACGCCTAATGAACAGCGGTGCAAAAATATAAATTGCCGGCCAGATATGCAAAGTGCTCGATTGCCCCTCGAAACGTTTTGTAAGCTTAATTTAAACTACAATACATTTAATTATTGTTACACGTTGCGCTCAATATAACAATGCGAAATCTCATAATGATGATAATAATAATTATAATAATAATAGTGTTTATAATAATGGTAGATTCTAAAAAATTGTTATTCATTGCTCATAGCTGCACATCAAATGGTCTCCGAGTATCTTTTGGCTAGACGATGGATGTACGATAAGAATTATACTAGATATGCGTGTATTGGTTTATGTAAGTATGTGTATGCAGCTCGAGTATATATAAAAAAAAACGATAACGATAACGATTACGATTGCGATTACGATATTTGAGTTTGCATGTTCTCTTATAATGTGTTGTAAGTTATATTTGTATTGTTTATTTGTTTTGCTGATTTAATTTGGCTGGGTGGTGGGCTAATTAACTGTAAATGGCTGCCTATTTGCTTTTGGCCAGCTGACTCTGGGCCGATGTGGTCAACTTAGAGACGACACGCGTGAGGGCACGATTCTCGGCACGCAGACGGTCGTTCTCAGTCTTTAGCTTCTGCAAGAGCTAAAACGACACAACAACAGAGCGAGTAGAAGGAGAAGAAGAAGAATATACAAAACAAAACGTATGTTTCGATACATATGCATATCATTTGTTATATATATATATAAATATGTTTTTTCGTATTTGTTTGTTTTTTGTTTCAATACATTTCGTTTCGTTTCATTTCGATTCGATTCAATTCGATGAATGAGGCGAGCGCGTGGGAAGAGAGAGAAAAGAAAAACAAAATTTGAGTGAGCGTATTTTTTGAAATGAGCGCATTGCGTTAAGATTAAAGAGAATGGCGTGCCAAAGAGCACGCCACATGTATAACGGAAAACGTATAACGTATAACGGTAAACGTGTAACGCATGGATAGTGTGACCAAATCATAACAACAAATGATTGACATTGTGATTGACGAAAGACAGTGAGAGAGAGAGAATGAGTCAATGAGAATGAGAATGAGATAATATGGACAAATGAGGGCAATGAGGCATACAATGAGATGTAGATGAAATGTTCTGTTCTATGAAAACAAAACAAACGATGAGCAATATTTTGCATGTATGAGTATATGTATGTATGTATGATAATGTACAAATGACAGATTTTGGATTTTGATTGGGTTCAAGAAAAATAAATAATCAATCAAAGAAGCAGCTTATGTGCAGCTATCTCTAGTAAAAGAAAAATTAATAAATAAAATTATAAACAATTTCAACTGTGCCGTTAAACGCATCCACAGAGTAATTGCAAAAGTGGCCAAAAAAAAAATATATACAGTAAGATAATGAAAATTTATACGATCCGTAGCATCTGTACGGTCTTGTGGTCTTCAAACGTGGGGTTCGGGAAAATCGAAACAAAGTGCGGCTATATCGAAATGTTAAGGTTATTGCAGTAGGAAATTAACAGTTAGATAAGAAACGAATTGTAAACAAAAGTAAGCATAGGAGATTTATAATTAAATAAGTGGGCCGCTCCAGCCAACTTATTCAACATGCGGCAGGTTTTATGGATTGAAAGAAACTGAACGTAATTATAAATATATCAGTAGAAAAGAAAAACTTTCGGCCAAATTAAAAAACAAAAGCAGATATCAGAAACAAAACAAGTCCTGGTATTGATGGCATCTAACGAAACGGGTTGCGATACCTGGGATACCATTTACAAAAATGAAATCAAATTACAAACAGCATTCAGGCAGGAGACGTTATAACTGTTATGGAGGGGAATGTCTGGGATTGGGAACACATTTGTAATTACCTTGAGCTCTTCTTCCAATTCGGAAAGCTTGCGTTCCATAGCTCTTCTTTCACGTTTCTCAATCTCAGAGAGTGAATTTTTTGTGGTCTGCGAATGTGGAAATGGAACAAATTTTGGCATTTCTCTTGCATTTCAATATAATAGTATGTGGGGGATAACGGTATCGTGTCATACTGTTATTATTACTGTTACTGTTGTTCAGTTGTAGTGTTGTTGTTGTTTATTGGATCTAAATGTGTTTTATCTTTGTGGTACAGAAACAGTGAGCGAGAGCGAAAGAAACGGAGCGCGAGCGGCAAGCGGGCAAAAATTTTGATTAAAGCTATATCCGTGGAAACTCAGGTGTGGGTTTTTATTTACTTGGTTGGTACAAAGAAGGGTGTAAACTGTATTCTTTGTGTTCTGCGTGTGTGTGTGTGTGAGTGTATGATAGCAAAAGAGCGAAAGAGAGCACGGCCTGGCCTTCACAGCCGCCAGAAAAAAGTTAGAGAAAAATTGAACTGTGGTTTGTGCGTTGTTTTTGTTGGTTACTGCTGAGAGTTTCGCTTTGGTTGGTATTTTTTTCAAAATACTTCTCGATATTTCATTATTGAGTAGTAGTAGTTGTTGTAGTGGGCGTGGCATGTTAGTGGCAGTTTACTTACGGCATTGGCAAAGCGCTCGAGCGTCGCACGCGTCTGTACCGCTTCGTCATCCTTCTGCTTGAGCATTTGTTTGAGCTTGTCGTTCTCCAGCCTGTAAGACAGATCGAAGAGGGAGTTATAGATGTACATACATTACAAGAGCAAGAAGTGGAGAGTTAAGTTCCAGATTATTGACTAGTTTAAACTCTTACTTGCATTGCATCATTAAGTATGCTATGGATTATTTTCAAGGTTTTCGATCTGCTAATCTTCTGTCTTTGCTTCCTTAATCTCTCTTAATATCATAAGCAGACACTCTCTACATTGTCTCTCTCTTAATCCTCTAACAACTAGCTCTAACATACTTCGAACTGATTCCTAAAATGTTGTCCTCTTCCACTTCACTTGCTCTTTCCAATCTTTATGTAATACTCACTTGGCCGCTTCCCAGAGCGCTTTATAATCGATGCCATCACCGTTTTCCGCTTTGTCGCTGCTGCTGGAACTCTTTGAATCGCTGCCGGTGCTCGTCGTCGCCGTGCTTCCAGTGCGAGAGCGTGAGGTGCGTTCACTGCCGCTCTAGAAGGATAAATTAGGGTATTAAGCCACATTCAAGCTATGCAGCCATACAGACTTATAGTAAACCAAATATAATAATTAGATTGCCACCTACAACAACATTCTAGAACATTTAGCCCAATTGCTTACTTCATAGCCCTCGCTCTTCTCCGAGGATGCGCTGATCGAACGCTGCGCTGCACTGCGGGATCGAGTGCGATTACGGGACTTGCGCTCCTGTTCCCGCAGCGAATTGCTTCGGGTTGCGGCAATGGCTGCAACCGTGGCACTAACGCTGGCTGGGCTGCTGGGTCCAGCATTGAGGCTGCTGTTGGATGTGGACAACGACTTGGTCTTGAGCAACCGCGAACTGGCGGAGCCCTTGAACGAATTGGAGGCACTCAGCCCGGGCGACTTAAAGCTGAGCGAAGCGGTGGTCACCCCGTTGTCATAGCTACTGGAGTAGGGGCTGACATAGCGATGATCGCTGCCATAGCTGGAGGTCGAGGCACTGGGATAGCCATAACGGGAACTCTCGTAACCACCGCCGGCTGTGTGGTGATTGTTGTTCGAATTGGATGAGTTGGACGAGGAAAGAGCAGATGCTTTAGATTGGCCATAGCTATTGCCGTTATGCTTGCTGATTACAATGTGGTATTGATTCTGATGATTGCCTGAGGAAGCCTGCAACTGGTGCATTTGGTAGTAGCTGCCGTTTCTATGATTGCTTTTAGTCGAGTTGGTGGTGGAAGATGTGGAGGCGCTGCCTCCGGATGAGCATGTGGAAGCGGATGAGCAGCTGCCTGCTGGCTGCTGATATTGCTGATGTTGATGATATTTGATGTAATCATAACGATTGCTTCCATTACCATTCGAATAGTAACTGCCTCCCGAGCCACGCCCACCAACACCACTGCCCCCGCCGCCTCCGTAGAGGCTCTCGCGCGAACTGTAGATGCTGGTGTAGGGGCTCTGATAGCTGCTATTGCCGCCTCCGCCGCTGCTGCTGCTCGGATAGTAACCCGTGCTCAGAGGTCTTGCGTTGTAGCTGCTGCCATTGTAGTTGTAACCGCCAGCCGAGGAGCTGCTGCCTCCAGCGCCCGTGGAGCCCATTCGCGAGCTGGAGGAGAGCGAACGACGTCGACTTGGCAGCGGCGCCTGTGTGCGCGGTCTTGATCGAAAGGACATGATTCCTACGCTCTTATTCTCTTTTTTCTGAAATCTCTATTTCCTTCTCGCTCTACAAAGGGTATACAGAAATCGGTCTTTAGTATATATTTAATGGCCCACAAAGGCTCATATATCAATCGACGCCGCTAAATTGCAATTACGCTTGAAGCAGTTTCCCAGAGCTGAGAGATTTGCCATTTACCGTACCGAATTTTCCATTTTAAAATTTTATAATTGCGATTCAAAAAGCGTACAACATTTTGTTCGTGAATTTAATTTTCTTTCTTCTTCTTTTGGCATAAACAAAAGTGGAAAAACAAACAAATTTGCTGTACAAAGTGAAACGATCTTTAAATGCGAAAAGGAAAACGCAATATTGACATGTGGAAAACTCAACCACCATCACCACCACCACCACCTCAATTTCCCGCCTTCCTTCATCGATCAACAAAATGACGTCAAGACATTAATTTTGACATTCTGTTTTAAATTTGCCGCAATGCGGTAGAAAAAACGTTTCCCCTAGGTGTGTGTTTGGTTGTGTTTGGGGAGGTCTGTTTGTCCGCTTGTTTCAACGTAAGTTTTATAATAATATTGAAAACACATACAAGAAGCACTAATCTATGGGTTGGACGCCATGGCGTGTTCTATTTATTTACTGTGCGGTGTTAATGTCTTAAGTTGATGCTTCACCCACGCAAGAGTGAAGCAGACAGGAAGAACAGCGGGCTAACAAGCTAAGCAGACCATGTTAAACATTACTCGACCTCAACATACCCTGCTCAATCAAATGAATTATTCTTAAATGCTCAATAACATTTTTTTCAGGTATTCAGATATCTTGCTATGCGTGTTCCATGCAAAAATAAACGTTAATGCAAAGCAACTATTATCGATAACACGTAATTAGCAAATGAATGAAATGTTTTTTTTTTTCATTTGTGAATTATATTCCCATCTTTCTTCTACAATTGTCCATAACAGTGGCTTATCTGTTATTGATAGACTTTTATGAAAAAAATAGACTTTTAAATAAGTAAATAGATTCTAATTCTCATCCAATTTGTAAAATGGTTTTACTAATACTTATATAATGTTGTCAAGTTTTTCTTTTCCCACCCTTAACAATCCCAATACACCCCATCCTATTTATTGTACAGGGTACAGAATCATTTCATTTAATCAAAATGTCGAGTGCAGTTAATTTATGACTCTGATTTTCCTCAAATATTGGAAGATCTCTCGCTACAAGGTTTTTCTCCATGAGATAATTCTAGATGCCAGACACTAAACGATTTTACTGCCTATTGCAACAATATGGAAAAGTTTTTTACGACGTGTATTTTTACATTTTTGTAGCAATTCCAAAAATTAACTTGACTAATAGCAGATAAAACATTTCAAAATAACAATTTGGTTTTTTTTTTGTTGTGTCATGGCAAAACTAAATTGGTGCCAAGATCAAGGGGCAAGTTTTATGGGATTATGAAATGGGATATAAATAATAATCGCGATTTTAAAATCACATAAACAAAATGCTTGAACATGAAAATTGAAGGCAAGTATTTAAAATGTTCAATTGAATAACAAATTATGATATTAAAATACTGATAGAATTTTTATATTTTGATAATATCTGCAATACAAATTAATTTATACTCAAATTGTTCAAATTTGTTAAATTGTTGCTTCAATGCAACTTGTTGAACTTTAACCTTTAACACGCGCACGAACGCAAACAAATTAAAAATTGATCAACATTTTTGACCATATAGAGAGACCATCAAAGCCAAAAACAAAAACTTGAAATACCAAAAAAAAAAAAATAAATAAATAAAATAAAAATAATAAACGAAATTTGTGCGCAATATTCCAAATATGGGAAAAACAAGACGTTCAATTGAAAAACCAAACAACTGGCAGCACACACAAACTTGCCCCCTTGTGACGACTCTCCAGAGACTCGAAACTCAGATCTCAAGTCTCAAATCTCAGATCTCGGATCTCTGGTAAACTGATAGCGAATATTGCAAATATCTTTTGACACGTTTGACAGCCTCTTGCGGTTTGGTTAAATCAATGCACTGCGCTGCATTTAATTCTGATTTACTTTTAAACAATTATTTATTTGAATTTGATTAGTTGATGCTTTTGGTAATGTGTTTGTTGTTGTTGTTGTTGTTGTTGTTGTTGGTGGTGGATGCTGCTTTGGCTGTTGTTCCGTTGCGTTAGCCGTATAAAACTCAACTGTGCGACCCAAGCAAAGTTTTGAAATGTTTTATTTGAAAAAAACCGAAAATCGAAAAACTTGGCGCACGATCAGAAATAGTAAAACGCAAGAGAGAGAGACAGAGAGAGAGAGAGATCAAACGATCGTCAGAGTTGAGTTAAGAGAAGTTTTCTTTAAGAGAGCTCATTTGGTTCACAGCACAGCAAAGAAAAGCCGGAAAAGCGCTGACAAAACTGAAGAAAATAATTAATAAAAGCTATATATATATATATGATTACATACATATACAGATGTGCGTCTGTAAAATATGAAAACAAAGAGTTGCAGCTGCTAGGAGGCAAAAGCCTTGGCAGCAATGGACTTTATTTTCACTTGAATTGCGCACAGCCAGGTGTGTATGTGTGTGTGTGTGTGTGTGTTTCACCTGTGAGTGTGTGTGTGTGTGTGTGTTGGCAGCTAAATTTAGTAAATCGCACACTTATTTGGCCCAATGTCCGAGAAGCAAATGTTTAAACTATGCTGGGGTCAGCTGAACCAGTCCCTGGCAGCAACTGGGCCAAAAGGCGAAACAGTCAACGACACGTGACACATGTCAGAGAGAATAAGACAGACGATTCCGAGAAAGGGAGCAGAGAGGAGGAAGCAAGTGGAGAGAGTGAAGATTTTTTACAACTAAATTTAAACATAAAGTTGCAACCGTTTGCTACCCTAAAAGAACACAATCATAACTAGGCCAAAAGCAAACAAAAAATAAAAACGTTTCCTCTAAAAATAGCACATGACGGGTGCCTACCGTACCGTATGCTCCTCCTCCTCCGCCTCCGCCGCCGCTGCTATTTTTCCTCCCCGGAGATCCTCTGCGAGTAGAAAGTGCAGCCGGCAGGGAATGAGGAAACAAATGCTTAAACTAAACTACAAAATGCAAAATTGCAATTGCAATTGCAAAATGTATAAATTTAGCGACAAATGCGGCGCAAATGTTGTGCATTTCTTTTCTACATCGCTGAGGCAACCAGGTGGAGGAGAGTGCAGACTGGGGCATGCCACGGGGGAAAAAAACAAAGTTCAATGTACGTGTGAGCGATGTGTAAAACGTTGTTGTTTGGGGCGTGCGGCACTTCTATCTAAGTGGACAATTTGTTGTGTGAAAAGCAGCGCATTGTGAAAGTGTTTAATAGCTTTAACAGCAAATCGGACTATATAGCGTACATATATTGTATATATACATATATGCCATAAGAACACTTGACATCGTCAATCAGTTTTAATGGTTGACACGATTAGACAAACGGATTTAGCAGAAACTAAGCGACCAGAGTTGCAATCAAATATAATGTCTAAAACATTGTTTTTTTCTCCGTTTAATCTTTGAGATTTAATCCTTGTGAATATTTTGGATATATCTGCTAATTACTCAACGGCATTGAAGCACAAATTTAGATTATTACTTAATGGTTGTCTCTATTATCTGAAGATAAAGAATATTGAAATCTGGTGAATAGGTCATCCAATTTCTTATCAGACTAGCAGAACAGAAGTATCTCCCCTTTCATCCTATTGAAAATATTCACATGTTTTTATATTCTAATAATCGAAATTTGTTTGATGAAGATCAAGGATCAATGACCGCAGAGCAAATAATAAAAAATTGTATATTAGCAAAAATAGATATGAAATCGAAATCAAATTTTAATATATTCATAAATATATATTTTACATAATGTGCAAGACCGACAGACAGACTTTAAGACGGACAAGCAGACAAACTGTCTGCTGAATATATAGAATGAGAGAAATGCATTTAGAAAATGTGACAGTTTTATTAATGGCCAACAACGGCATTTGGTAAAGTGTGTTGAATAAATTGTTAACAGGTTCGCTGAGAAAATCAAAAATTGCAATTATTGTCACAAATTGGATGCGCACTAATAGTTTTGACCTCGGCCATGAAAGGATTTGCAGAGCATACTTATAATTTATATTCACAATTGGAGCAATGGCATTCACAATGCCACGTGCACAAGTTCTGATCTTGTTCTAGCGCTTCTTCTAATGGCGATCATAATTTCAGTTTTCAGTTTTCAGTTTTCATTTTTATCTTTTTGTTTTTGCACAAATGGGTCGCTTGCTAATTGGAACAGACAGAGCCCGAGAAGACCAGCAGAGCTACTTTGAAGGACGCACGGGACTGTCTAAAAGTGTGACAAGGTGTGACGAACATACAAGAGGGGAGAGCGATGAGTGTGTGTGTGTGTGTGTGAGCTAGTCAGGTGCATTATTGACTACGCATTTAGATACAAGACAGGCAGCTGTTGAAGCAAATACAATTTGAGCCCAATTTTTGTCAAGGTGTGAAAAAAATGTATATACTCAAATACATGTTCCGATTGTTCTGGTTTTTGTTGTTGTAGGCATATAGGCAAAATAATTAGAAATATATAATTAGCCATGTTCCGAAATGCAATTCCGTCGAAAATGCTCGTGTACTAAATAAAAAGCTTTGACGTATTTCGAGAATTGTTTCAATTGTTTAAGGTTTTTAAATTTCAAACATATTTAGACTATTTTTAAATGGGTTTCTTTTAGATTTATTCATTTAAAATTAGTTTTAGAGAGGAATCAATGGAAATTCGTGTTTTCTATATTTTTAATGGAATTCAGTTAGGTAATAAATTTGTCAGCTTTTCGATATTTTGCACAGATTCGGAACAGGCTTTCAAAATTTATATACTATATATAATTATACTATAATTGTTAACAGTTTAATTTACCTCCTTCTCTTTGTCGTCGTTGTCATTGTTAGCCGATTCATGTTGTCGGTCCGGATCGATTTCCTAGCATGAGAGAAACACACAATTAGTACAACTAATTAGCATTTGGTCTAAATACAGTGGACATGCTCCCACGGCTCATTTAGTTTGAGGAATGGCCCGGCCATTAGCAGGCAGCATGTTAAAAGATATAGATTGAGATCCACTTACATCCATATCGATATGCACCACGCCCGTGGATCTGCGCTTGGGCTTGCGACGGCGCTGAATAACAGTCTGTGTGCGATTATCGTTCTCCTTGTCGTTATCTAAGGGCAAGAGACAGAGAGAGAGAGTGGAGAAGAGTTAGTTTGCTTAAGCGGTGGAATGTTGTCTGGGGATGATTACCCTTATCATCATGACTGGGCGTAACGCTAGTCGCCGTTGCATGGTTGGCACTGGATGCAGATGGGGAGTTGTTGGCTGTCGTGGCAGTTGTTGTTGTTGTTGCTGTCGTTGTGGCAGAGCCCGCCAACGTAGACGTCTCGTATCTGCGCGCTGGTGGCGTCACGTAGGCGCTGTTATTGATGCTCTCGCTAGGCGCCGAGACCGGACGACCAACAGAGTTGAGCGATTGATTGGATGCATTAACTGCAAGAAGAATTTCCATATTAGATAACAGTTCCAACTAAGAACCATTCGATATCAACTTACGCGCATTGGGTCCACTGCTGATGCGGCGTTGGCTGCCCGCTGTGCTGGCCAAGTTAACAGCGGCCATTACGGCCGGTGCGCTGGGTATAATCGTGCTCTGATTGGGCGGGTAGGTGCCACCGCTGGTGATGTCCTCCAGCTTGAACTGCACAGGTTACAAAATATATGTTAGTTGTGATTCTATATGCAAGTTTAATTATCAAATTTTGTGTCAATATAATATATATGTATATTCTTTGAAGATTCTCGTTGTTTTTGTTGTTTGTGTGCATGTGTTTTGGTATTATAAAAAGCTATGCTGGTAATGTTGTTTAATCTATTGTATATTAATCCATTATTATTTTTGATTATTGCCGAAAAGAATGTTGCTGTTTTTTTTAGTACAAATTTAGTAGTCAAAACGCCAAACACCGTTAAATTTTAATTTCTTGCCAAGTGGTTCGTTTTTCTTAACATTAATTCAGTAGATACCAAAACTAATCCTTCATTTACTTAAATTCTGACACTAATTAATTATGCAATTTTAAATTATACTGTTTTTAATTTAAACTAACATGCAGGTTGCTTAATAAACAAGTCTTTTAATTGATTTAATATTATTAAGCTCCCATTAAATTTATAATTCATTAATTTTGATGAGAATTATAATGACTATAAAACTTTTATAAGGTCATCAAATTTCTATGTTTCATAAATAATTATAATTTCCCCTTGAGTTATTTGATATTCTTTTTAATATATCATCATTAAATATTAATAAAAACAAATATATATAAGAGTATAAATGCTCAATTAAACAAAAAGCAAGCCAAACAAAGCAAAAAGTTAATAAGCGTTAATTAATGAATAATATTTATGCATGTATATATACAACAATGTTCATTAGCCGAATGTGAGATATCATGTTTCAGATAATAGATATATGTACATATACGTAATGGAATATTGTGTAGCGAGTACTTCAATAAAAAACAAATACATAGATACATACATATAGATATACAAATAAATTATTAATTATTATACATAGGATAGTTATTAACATATAATGCAGATGCATAGCTTTTGAAACAGGCGTTCATGAATAAAATACCAAATCAAAATTAAAATCAATATTCAAATATGTACTTATGAGCAAAATAAAAATACAACAATTTAAAACAGTTATAATTAAAATACGATCAAACAAATTCATTCAATGCGAAACCCTTGAGAAACTTCGAATGAATTAAACATTAAATTGATTAAGGCGATATTATACACATATATTTATATAATATTCATAACCGCAATTGAGTGAAAATTTCTTCTTTTTTTTTTTCATTCACTGTACTGTTTGTAAGGGTATACGCAACTTCGGTGAGCCGAAGAAGTTTATTGAATTCGTAAGCGCTTCGAGCCAAAACTGCAAATCTTTTAACCTACAGCTCTGATTTTAACGATTAAATACTCTACACTAAAAAAAAACATGCTACATTTAAAGCTTAACAAAAATCGCACACAGTTTCTTTTTTGTTTTTTTTTTAAAGCCAGTCGGAAATAGTTTTGTGGAGCATACCAAATGGTAGTTGTTTAGGTCGGTTCGATTAAAGGTCAGTTGGCTTGTATGTTGTTGTTCTTGGTGATTGTTGTTGTTGTTGTTGTGTGCATACCTTTGAGCCCGCATCGAACTTGAGACGCCAAGACGGACGTCTCTCGGCTGCTGATATGGATGTGCTTGAAGAGGAAGACGTCGATGGCACAACAGTTCCGCTTGCTGCAGCAGTCGCCGCACCACCAGCACCACCCGCACCACTCTCCATAGTGCGACGTGCATACAAGCTGAGCAACGAGTCACGCGCATTGAAATCTGCATGTGCACCCACTGGCGAAGCCGTATCCGACTTGCCATCCGCATCTTGAGAAGATCTCCCAGCTGCAGCTGTGCTGCTGCTCAGGCTGCGCTTGTCGCGCAGTCTAACGGGACTCTCCACCGTCCCGGGCGTTGTTGCAGGCGTCGTCGTCGTCGTCGTTGTCGGTGGTTTACTCTCAGCAGCCACTGCGGAAGCGAGCGGCAGTTCTGTGGGTCTGCTGATAATTGACGCCGACTCGCTGCTGGTTTCGTTATCGGCAACTACTGGGTCAGTCTTTAGTTGTTTGTGGCTGCTCGACTCCTCCTCCTCCTCCTCTTCTTCATCTTCTTGTTCCTCGTCCTCCTTCTCCCTTTTCTCCAGCTCTGTCTGCAACTCGACGGGCTTCTCCCGTCTCGAGACTATCGTGTAGCTGGCACTGACCACCGTTTGCTGGTCATCCTCCCCGGCAACGGCATTATTATCGCCAGAGCCATCAATTGATATGCGTTTAGCTGGTGCTGCCAGCGTGAAGCTAGCGCTGGTATCGGCCAAGTCAACCACTGGCGTCAATGTGCCAACCACAGCCTCGATTATTTCCGAATCATCCGCTGTGGTTGTTGTCCTGGGTATTATGGCCGGCGGCGGACTTGTGGGTGGTGGTGGGGGCTGCGCGTCTTGCAGGCTGCTGTTGTCAATGTTGCTATCGCTGTTGCTGTTGGTTGTTGTTGCTGTTGCAGTTGTTGTGCTTGAAGCTGTTGTAGTTGTAGTTGTTGTTGTTGATGTTGATGTTGTGGTGCAAGATGTGGAGCTTGTTTCATTCTGTTAATAATATTAGTGTGGAACAAATAAAGAAAACAGTTGACCTGCGCGCTGTCTCCAAAAACAAAAATCAAATGGCGTTTCTGGATGAGCTTTTGAAAGGTTGGATAGGGGGGGCTAAGGAGCACGCTAACGATCAGAATACGTATAATTACGATACAGTATACGATAAACGATATACGATATACGACATACATACGACATACGTAGAGTGCGCCGGCACTTTGATATACTTGTAGAGAACTCTAAACGCATGCAAATTTCTACATGCACAAATACATAAATATGGTGTTTCAATATATATGATATATATATATATATATATAAATGTATATATATATGTAATTTAGAAAAACTGAGCAATATAAATATATATATATATATACGTATATATAAATAAATAAGTTAACTTAAAGTATATAAAACTAATTACGATATTCGCTTTGATAAAAACATAATAAAATACATACAAACTACTCTTATAAAGAAAACTGCACATGAATGAAAATTTTGATACGATGAACCGTTGTGGGCGGTAGGCGGCGAGCGGGCGGCGGCATTGGCGGGGCGTTTGCTTTCAATTTGATCAGCGGCGCAATAATGCAAAGAAATAACTCGGATGCAGAGTCGATCTCGATCTCGATCTCAAACGCAATCGCAATCGCAGTAAAAACACAATTTGATTGGCGCTCGGTTCTGATTGTTAAAATTTGCAGTTGAACGCAGGCTTAATGAGTACTGATTGATTGATCGACTGATTTGTTTTGATTTGATTGATGAGGGTATGCCTTGATTGAAAACGTGAGCAACTAGTCTACAATTCAAAATTGACTTTCCACACACACAACCACAAAGCAACCAGACGAGCTACTTAAAGAGTTACTAAAAATAGTATTTTACAGCTTAATTAAAATTTCCATTAAGTTTCTTATTATTTTTGTTTTATTAAGATCTCGTTTTGTTGCTTAGTGTTTGGGGAAATAGCATTAGGAATCAACTAAGTGCTACCATAAAGCTTAAGTTGCTAGAAACTAGGCTGAACAAACGTGCTGACACACACGCACGCACACACACGCACACACACACATACACAGACACATACATACGCATATATAGTGGGTGGGATGTATGAATTTGACAAACACCAAATTTGATATGTATGTAGTGTGAAACACTAATCGACTGCAATATGTATGAGAGAGAGGGGAGAGAGACTGGAAGAGTGAGGCGCTAAACGCTTGCAGGGCTGCAAACGATGCACTACACACACACACATACGTAAACATGAACTTTTTATTTTGTTTTGGGGGAAAACACAACGAATACATTAATGGGAACACCATAACCATAAGCAGTTGTTTTTCTTGTTGTTGGTGTATGACATCGTGTGTGTAAATGGTTTGTGAACTCATTTTTTCAACTACATATAACAACAATATATGTATGTATATATGTATATACATCTAGTATATATGCTTTATGATTAAGTGTGTATGGCTCTGGCTGATCTACAATTCGCTAACTATCTCATGTTTGATTTCGATATGTGTGAAATTGTTCGGTGATATTTGTTTATAGATTGTTTTCGGCTTGGGCACACACACTACTTACGCTGCTGCTGTTGTTGTTATTATTATTGTTGTTGTTGTTCATGCCCAGGTTCTTCTTCTTGACCAGCTCCTCGGCACTCTTGATCTCCTCAAGCGTTACGCCCTGTGTGGAGCGACGCGTCTCACGAACTCTCTTCGCATGCGCTTTGCGCTGTGTTTCGCTCTCCTCGTCACGCACGGGCGGCACAAAGGATCTAAAGAGGTAGAACATTGGATTAGTTAGGATTTCAATTGATTTTCGACCAGAGCAACAACAAAAGTGAGAGCGCAGTACATGCTACACAAGGCAATTCTTGTTGGGCGGGGCAGTAGAAAGTTAGCAGAGCTAGCAAAGTTTTAACGGCTATTCGGGTTAGCGCAAATGAACAAATGTTAACCAATTAACAAGAATTACATCTCATTATTCATTACTTGAAAAAGTTCTTGAATATATTGCCAGCCGATTGTTTGGGTTTTGGGGTCTCCACATCGCTTGCACTGGCGCTGGCCGTCGAGCTGCCATTGTTGTTGTTGGCAGGGTTGCTAACGGATTTTAGGTATATATAGTAAACCGATGACAAATAATATAAGATTTAAAATAATTGAAAATACAATTTTAGTTTTAGACTAATTAAAAACCTATTTTTCACAAATTTGTTTTAATCAAAAATGAATTAAATTGTTTGTAACGGAATACCTTTATAGAGTACAAACAACAAGAATAATAACCGTAAATATCAAGGACTTTATTTTCTTCAGCTTGTGTTCGGGTTCTTTGTGAATAGTTTAAATTAAGTAGCACCGAACAACAATTAGAATTGAGAAGTTGTTAATCAACATTTCGAGTAGATTCAAAACGGATTATCCCCAGTTTTATCCTCTCAAGGACTTTCAATTGTCAACATTATTCGATAGAGAACAGTTATTTAAGCACTCACCTGCGTATAGGTGGGGTGAGCACAGTTGTTGCTGGTGTGCTGAGCGTTGCTGTTGTTGTTGTTGTAGTCGTTGTTGTCGCTGCATTAAGCATCGTAGCTGGAGCAATTGGTTTCCTGTGAGAGCAGCAATACAAATTGAGAGAGCGACATTGGAACACAGGCAAGAGAGATAGAGAGCAAGGAAGAGATAAACAAGAGAGCAAATCATTAACGAAAGTCGCTAACTAAATTTAAGTATCACATCTAAGAGAGGTTGACGACATAGTGCGCATTGCCTAAATAAATGTAAAGTAGACTTTGTTGTTGGTGCAATGAGAGTTTGTCGAGGATATATATAAATATATATATATATGTACAGACTATACATATGCATAGAGAAGCTAAGCAAAAGCAATGATTATAGATTTAAGTTTAGGTTACAACAGTTCTATTATTGTTACATCAAGTACTTGCTAGTTAGTTACAGTTAGTTACGAGTTATGATTAGGTGTTACCGACTTTATTTCTTTGAGCACAAAACAAACCTGAAATATACTGAGTTATCTTTGAGGGACGCCGATCTTTGTACGCTATAAATTTGACTTGGATTTGCTGCAGTTGCTGCTGTTGCTGTTGTTGTTGTTGTGGTTGTGTTGTTGGTGTGTGTGTTGAATATTGTTGTTGTTGTAGTTGGTGTGTTGTTGCTGCTGCTGCCGCTGCTGCTGATGCTGGTTGTGCTCACAGTTTTTCCCAACAGCAGCGTGCTCTTATTATTATTATTGTTGTTGTTATTGTTATTATTGTTGTTATTGCTACTTTGGTTATTGTTGTTATTAGCATTGCCTGGCAGAGCATTTGCCGCCGTCGTCGCTGGCAGAATGGGACATGAGTTGGCCTTTATGCGTGCCCGCAGCTCATTGTACTTTTGATAGAATCTGGAGAATCGGATCGGATCAGATCGGGTCGGGCAGACGGGCAGACGGGCAGACAGGCAGGCGGGCAGACGGGCAGACGGGCAGGCGGGTCGAACGTTGTGGGGTGGTGGTGGTGTGGCAGGCGGGCGGGCGGGTTAGAATTGGATTTTTTTTATAAGCGTTTGATGAATTGGTGCGATTTGGTGATTTATTGTTGTTTTTGTTGTTGTTGTTGTAGTAGTAGAACACACATAAAATAAAAACAAATAGCAAAACAAAATCAAATTTTAAATAATATGTAAAAACTTTTCAATTTTTTAAACAATATTTTGTCTATGTTTTTTTTTTTTTGTTTTGTAAGTTTGTTTGTGCTTCACAATTTGCCGCAGCGCTGCGAAAGAGAATCGAATGCTCTCTAGAGAATTTGCACACTAAACGCTGTCCATTTAAACAATCACATAATTCTCGAAAATTATAACTGATTCATAAGTTCCTCGGGCCGAAGGCAATAAGTGAACAGTTGAGAGTGTAGCTAATTTTAAAAAATTCGATAATGGCCAACTCAATATGGAAGTGTCTCAGTATGTCTGTGTGTGTGTGTGTGTGTGTGAGTGTGTGATGTATGCATTTGTGTTTGTGTGAGTATGTGTGTAAGCTGCGTGAGGTGTTTATTGATAAGCAGCGCGCAATCAGCAAAAGTGAAACACAAACAGCAAAATTAACCGAAAATGTTGTGCAAATTGTGACACATTAAGTATACAAATTGTTATAGTAGTAAATGCGGGTTAATTTGCACAGTGTATGCATGTATGTGTGTATGTGTGTGTGGCACGCAATTATGTCTAGTTTTGCTAAGAATGCGCGTGTGTGTGTAAACGGCTCAACTCACTTTTGATCATTCTCAAAGCTTTGGGTGCGTCGCAAGATGACATCGTTGGCGGTCTCATTGGCGCTTTTGCCGCTCAGCTCTTTGTCAGGAACTTCTGTTAAATGGAATATAAGCAATGTTAATAAGTGTATTCCATTGAGGATTAAATACTTACGATTCTTAGTGGGACTGTCGTTAGGCGTACGCAGCGTTTTACGTCGCCATGGCGCCTCCTCCTCGCCGGAGTGCTCGGCGGCGTGTATATGCTGATTAGGTTTAACATTTTCAGCTGTAAGTGCAAAATATATGTATTAGATAATGCTATAGACATTTTGATAATATAAATCGGTTAGTCTTGGCTTAATGCAGGCTTTAAGCACATTGAGGGGTTGGCAATAAACTAGGTCACTCAACAATTTAGCGACTACCTTCGCTCTCGGTTAGACTTGTGCTGTGCGAGCTCTCTGTAGAATCGCTGAGCTCTGAATCGGTTTCATCTTCATTATCATCAACATCAACATCATCATCATCATTATGATCCTTAGCAGCGGTGGCCGTAGCAGCAACATCATGGGATGGCAATTGAGCGCTGGCGGTAAGCGAACCGCTCGCAGCTGCAGTGTGCGGTGTGGACAAAGACAAGATACAAATAGAGCAAAGACAGACAGCAGAGTGAGAGCGGGAGGAGAGGGGTGACAAGCAATGAAAGAGAGGAGAGAGAGAGAGAGAGAGTATAAGAGAGAGCATTACACAAACTGTTGACTAGACGATGATATTGATGACATTGATGATCATAAAGATGAGACGCAAAACATACAAAGCAGGCAGCTGAAGATAAAATGAGACAAGGACATGGATGTGGAGGAGGCAGAGGCAAGTGTTTTATAATAAATGCTTTCAACTTAATTTTAACGCGCATGAGAACCTAATTGAGTGACACAATTGAAAAACAAACAAAGACACGCACAAAATTTGGCATAGAAATTAAATAAAACTTTTTATATAAGATATGCAAATCAGCAGCTGCGCTTGAATTGGGCGGAAGGATCTGTGAAATCGATCACTGCAATTGATTTTACGCACCATCCTTAGCGGCATCAGTTCTCACTTCGACGCGTACGAGTTTCGCTCTTGTTTTGTCCACATGATTTTCAATCGCATCTGAGATTCTGCTGCAAGGGAACAAATAAAAGTTTTTTAATTGACTTTAATTGATTTGATTAATTGATGGGTTACACACCTGATTTGACTAGATGGACGCCGTTTGTTGCGCTTGTTGGCGCGCAGTTCTTCGAGGAATTTGACCATTTTGCGATCGGCCACATCGATGCAGGATTGGCCAGCATAATTGGATATATCCATATCGGCCAATGACTCCACGAGCATTTCAGCTGCCTCCTTTTGACCCCAGTGTGCGGCAGCATGCAATGGTGTCCAGCCATCATTATCCTGCCTATCCACATTGCTGCCACCGGCGAGAAGCAGACGCAGCACTTTCGTATATCCCTTGGCGGCAGCCACATGCAGCGCCGTTGCACCAGTTTTTGGATGCGGTCGATCCACTTCGGACGCATCTCCGCGCTTGGCGTCCTTCAGCATGGCCTGCTCCTCAGCTCTACGTGCTTGATCCACATCAATATTGAGCTCCTGCACCACCTTTTCCATATAGTCAATCATGGGCATGTGCTGCACATCGATTGCCAAATCCAGCGCCAAATCCCCATCGCTATTCACAGCAGCTACATCGGCGTTATGCTCCACCAAATAGCATGCTATGCTAACAAAGCTGTAAACGCGATTAAGGTTTAAATAGTTATATAGTTTAAATATTCTATTACTTTGTTTACTTACCCGCAGGAGGCGGTTGCATGCAGCGGCGTCCAGCCTTCATTGTCTTGACGATTGATATCGGCTCCGTGCTCTATTAAAAACTCAACCATTTCGAGTTTGTCATCGATGCAGGCCTATAAGAAAAGTAATGAGTGATAAGTTTTATTATCAATTGTTATAAGAGAGTGTAAGAGTTGTGTATAAGAGCTTGTAAAATAATTGTGCAAGGCTTTTTAAAAGTAGATATGCGGTCATTTTTCGATGTCGAATTCGACACTGTCTTTTATCAAAATTTACCTACAACAATATTTAGTTAACTTTGGCTTATATGATCCGAAAACTATGCTATATAAAAAAGTTAACGAAAATCGTTTGTTAAACGTTTTTGGTAGAGTTAATGAATGCAAATAATTCCAATTGGTTTGGTTATTGAACCTCTCGTGTTACTCCAATACATTCCAGACAAAAAGAAATTGAATAATTTAACAATTATCTGAAATCGCTTTTGATATCATTTGCATTTCTTCACAGTTGATAAATTTACATATTTGCCTTGTTTATACTGTTTGGCAATTGCTTGCGATTGCTTAAAGATTGACTAAATACAATGGAATATCAATGTATTGTGCGAATTTCTTTTTATCTTTTAAGTTCAGCTGCCGTTTATGGACTCGCATACTTGCGTATGTTTTTTTATAATTGTAATTGTGCCATGCTTTAATAGCTCTGCTACATTTCTGTTTATCTTGCTAAAAACGCTTAAGTAAACACACACGAATTACACACACACACACACTCACATGAAATCACACATATGTCCATATATACATATATACAAATAGATATATAGACTAGAACTGAAATCGAGTGTGGCACATGGACAACGTTGTTTATGCGGATTTCCGTTGAAACGAAGACATCGCCGGTCGGCATATGCAGAATGAAGACAACAACGACAACGACAAAGACAACGGCAACGACGACAACGACAACGACAACCGATGATGGCGATGATATCATCGTGAGCAACTCCGGCGGTACAGCGGCTTCTATGCGTCGCTATCTAACGAAGAACCCGCCCAACAACAGCAAGAACAACACCAACACTGACAACAATGTGGCGCTTAGTGGGCAACGAAATGCCGATAAGAATTCTTAACAATAAAATAGAAAAATAAAAAAAAGAGCAACAGAATGTCAAAACCCAAAATACAAATATGAATTCTCAATACCCATTCGTCCAATTGTTGCCTTTGATAAGCGCGAGTGGGGTATTCAAAATCAAATGTTCTTTTTTGTTGCTGTTTTTATACTCTGTTTTCAACATGAAAAAGTATAGATTAGTACTGTGCAAGCTCTTTTAAATGTTTAAGACTCAAGTCCAAATAGCTGCTGACCTTTAACGATACACCTATAAATTCTTGCCAAGCCCATTGTTTTTTGCCTACTTAGAAGACATTCAAAATAGAATAAATTATGCTCATCTTAGACTAGAATAGAGTATCGCAAAGTCCATTGCGTCGGACAGTAACGTTCTTACTTGCTATTTTTTCATTCCTTTATAGTCCGGCACATATGTTAATTTATTTGTTTTTTGTTTTTGTTTTATTTTGAAGGGGCTGCTCGTTTGAAAAATGCAAAAGCAATTTCCATTTCGCAGTAAAACGCATAAAAACCAAAGCAAACCGAACGGTGGGAGAGACAGTGGAGCAATTTGTAAATCTGGAACGCAGCCAATTAATTAATTATGAGCAATTTTGATAAACTGACCAACTGACGAGGACGTCGACAACGATGGGCGGACCGCCCACGCGTGACCATCCCGGCGACAACAACAACAACAGCTTTGGCATGCAAAATTTGACATGAGCTATTTGCCTGACAATTTGTGACTTAATTTCTGGTCTGGTGTTAATGTCAGCCACAGCAGCAACAGCAGCAACAATAACAAAAGCAACAAACTCTGTACTATTTTCATTGCACTGAAAGCGAATTTTTTCTTGGCCAGGCAATAGAAAAGCGGTCTGCGAATTGGTTGCTAAGTTTAGCCTTTTGTTTTTTGGCACGCCATTGAGCGGCATTTTGCCCCACTCTTTTTCCCTTTCTATTTATCTCTCCGTCCCGCTTTCAGCTATTTTTTGTATGAAATGTTATTCACCCCGCCGCATTACGTATACGCCGCATTCTGCTGCAATCAGCAGCAGGCAACGAAGCGGCAACTTGTTGAGACGGCTTTGTGGCAGCAGCAAGCCGCTTAAATACTCATAAGCCCTGCGTCCTTATTGCATGCTAAGCTGCAAATGATAAGTGAGGCAACATCCTTTCTATTTTCCTTTTTATTAGAAGTATTGTTCGAAAGTTTTTTAATAAGCAACTATTATTTGTGTACCCTACGCTTGAAAAGCAGCATTAATTAGCAATGTATAGCTTAATTTTCGATGGTAATCGAGAAAAAAAATATAAAGATAAGGTAATCCAGGCAGACAGTGTAATAGAGATTAAGAGGGAGAAATTAAGTTTAGAAGTTGACAGTATATGAGCAGATTACACAATATGAAAGCCCATAAGGGAGTATTTTAAAAGAAGTCTTCCATGAACTACGCTTAATTTGCTGCAGTCATAAAAAACCTCACAAGGTATAGATTTTAAGATGTCTTTTATGCATATATTTGTAGAGCTAAGCAACTTCTTATTAGAAACTATACAAATTTTACATTTTATTTATCGCTTTTTAAATACATAAAAAACCTCACAAAAATAAAACTATTTCAAATATACACTAAAAATTATTTATAGTTAGTTACGTTTGCCTTTATTGGCAATAAATTAGATATATATACAGATGTGTCTTAACTTATTCGGCTGACTAACCGGTTACATAATTCTAATTTCTAACAAAATGATCTATATATTCAAGTCTGAAATTTAATAATTGCTTAAACGAATACACATTACGATAATTGAACAAACGCTTGAAAAGAGCCTCAAGGCATATGTCCAATATTCAATGCGACTTGCCTAGATCATATATGAGTACATATACATATACATATATATATATATATATATATAGATATGTATGTATATGCAAAAGATTCGCATTTTGGACACATAATGGATAGGCACATGGCAAATTGGTCTTTTGGCCTATTGCTAATGGGAAGTCTTCATAATTTCAAATAATTTTAGTTTCTTTTTTTTTTTTTTTGTTGTGAGCGAAAGTTCTCGTGTATTTTATGGCACTTGAATGCCTCGCCTAGCTGCCAAAAATTCTAAAAAATAGATATAAAAAAGAAAGGCGGCGTTTCGATTTTTTTTATTTTTGCTTAGCCAAGTTATTTCAGTTACGTTCACTAATAGATTTTTGGCCGGGCCCAAAGCACAGACTGGAGCAGAGCCACCTGTCGGATGATCCAATGGGAATACATGCATATACATATATAAACATGCATGTGGCATGATTAACAAACAAAGAATGTTCTTTATAATATTTAAAATCACAGAATAGAAATAGAAAATTTGTTTATAATTTTACGATTATGGTGGAATGTGCGAGTGGGCAACATTAATCAGCACAATTGGTTAACATATTATATATATAAAGAAGTATATGGTATATATGTCTGATAAAAGTTTCTTAAAAACCTTTAAACATTTGCATCGACACATGTCGACTTCTAAAAACAACCTCTCCCGATTCCTTGATATACGAATATATATGTAAATAAATATATATAAATGATAAACTATTTTTGTGCACATTTCGTCATGGATATTGCAAAAAAATATATATGAAAACATTTTCTTCTGTATTATAAATTTGTATGATGGTTCGCCTTAAAAGCAAAAGCAAAAAAATAAAATTTCCAATAATTTTGTTGTTTTTCACCAGCTGCGTGTGTATGAGTGTGTCTGTATGTGAGCAATAAAATGAGCTCAAATAATACAATCAGAAGGAGAACTGGGAGCTAGTTGGGCGGCAGTTGTAAAATGTACAAAATTTTAATGGCAAAATGTACATTTCGTAGTTGTTGTAGTTGTTTTTGTTTTTGTTTTTGTTTTAGATTTTGCTCGAAATGGTATTATGCAATGCACTCTTCACACACACAGACACACACTCGCACACTTGCTGCAGATCGCATCACATAGAATGATTTTTCATTTAGCTCAATTCGCAAGATTTTCAGCATCGTTTGTTATTTTGGGTGTAAAACACCAAACGAGAAATAAATCAAATCAAATGTAGCCAGAGCCGCAGCAGCAGCCATTTATATGCCCCAATACAAGCATATATATCAATATAAACATAGCTAGCCATACACACACAAATACATACATATACATACACATATGTGTGATCTATGCAACACGCGCTGTGAATTCTTGAGGATGTTTGATTTGTATCTGTTGCGCGTATCTGTTTGTGCGTTCGGATGTCCGTCCGTCTGAACGTTCTGTCTGCCACGCTGTACCGACCGCAGAGATAGAACCGGGCCAAGGTTACAAAACACGTCAATAAAGCGCGTTAACGTTAACAACAACAATACTGCATTATTATTGCTTTTGTTTTTTGGAAAACTCACGCACAGCTAAACTCCGATTTCCGAGACAGGAATTAAGCAAGTATGAGAAAGAATCAGAAAGAGAGAGAGAGGAAGAGAGAGGCAGAGAGAGCGAGTGAGCGATTTGTAGCACAAATTGAAAATCAATTTGGGGTCATCCAACGATCACGTTCATGATTTGTTGCCAATATTATTATTATTATTATAATAATATTTTATATGCATTCGCGTCAATTTGCAAACTTGACAATATAATTAGCTAATTTATGCGACAATTTAGCCGCCTGTCTGGGCCCAGTTGTCAATTGCAAAGAGATCAAACTAATTGGCCAGCATTTAAGATTAGCTTTGCTTTTCAAAAATGATACATTATACATTTCAAGGCTTTTATGTTATACATACACACTCCCATACACACACACATACACATGTCACCGCAAATCTAAAAGACATCTTAATTATATTGTGACCATAACCGTTCAAGTGTTGTTCAAACGCGTGTTTTTATAATCCAGCAGTCAACCAAAAAGTAGACAAAATTTCAAATAAAGAACGATCGAAGACGGAATACCCTAGACATTTAAGAACTTACATAACGCATTGTATTCCACTTCAGGTAAGTTCTTAAATAAGTACTACACAAATCTGTTTCTCGACTGATTCTTAAATTTTGTATATGATAAAATTTAAGATTTCTTTCAATGCAAAAGTTTTTCAACGACAATTTTATCATTCACAGATAGTTCATGTGATAGCTAATGCATATAAAATATAATATGATAATTGCACAGTATACTATCTATAACAAAAAAAAAAAAAAAAATACTAACCTAGGCAAAATGATATGACGAACTATTCTATATAAATATGTGTAGACATTTGATATGCAATATAGATATCTAAATATATACCTATGGCCTGCATATTCCATGATAATTTTATAATACCCTTTACAAGCGAATAAAACCGTTTCAACGGAAGACAAAATAGAATTAAGAGATTGTTGTTGAGAGGATATGAATCAAGCTAAAAAGCTGAAAGCAGAGTCTCGAGCGAAAACAAAAAAACTGCACACATTAGATGATGGAATTGTTGTCATTAAGATAAAGATATTCCACAATATAAGATATATACTTTCTATACGCAAAGTATACAATACATACGTTTATACCTGCCTTTATTCTTTTGGCCGTGAACTTAGCCTAGTCTATGGAATTCATATATATTTTACATCTGAATTTTAAACATAAAGAAAATACTTTATTAAAGCACCATGGCAGAAATTAATGAATCTCTTTGGCCATGCGGTGTATTTATAAAATATCGCATTATCCTTGAACTATGCATCAAAGAACATTGAGATATGGAAAATATAAAGAAAAATCTACACAACATGCGTAAATAAACAAATTAAATTTATGACTATTTTCTTTAAGTATTGTGCCGTTTACATCACCCCGCCACCTCCGCCCACTTCTTTACTCTTCGAGTTGAATGTCAATGCGCTGCCACGCCCCCAAAAATATGTTTGTCAGGCGGTCTGTCGAGTGGGGCGTTCGGTTTGTCATCAACATCATTCATAGTCGAAGGTGGCAGCCGTTTTGGCTTTGCCATTGAAAATGCCTGCCAGGTGTTTTGCCACCGTTTGTTGTTGCTTGTTTATGAATGAAAGCCGAAACAAACAATTTTCACTTGTTAAAAGAAAGCAAAGAAAACACGCCGAAGCCTCGGCACTGACTTTGATCAACGAAATCAGCGATGAATTCATTAATTATAATATTTACAGCATATAAGTAAATGCAATAGAAATTCAGTTTGCGGTTTAATAGAAATAACAACAACAACAACAACAAATAAACATGAGTCGCAGGTAATTCAAGACTTTGCAGAGTTCCCATTGTTATTATTGCTGTAATTACAGTTGTCTCCCTCTCTCTCTCTCTCTCGCGCTGTCTCACTCTCTGCGTCTGTCTCTCTACATAACTGATTATGTAGATATTAACATCTGGTTAACAAGTGCGCCGCGGCTAAACGGTGAAAATATCTTGACTCTTAGCGGGCGAAGCATAATTAAATTAATTAAAAACAATTAACTGCATTCAAAAGCAAATTTACTGCTAAAAGGCGCTGCACACATGTGACTAAAAATACATACGCTGCTTTTTAGAAGTTTATTATGAAAGAGAAGAGATTAAGCAGCAGAATTCAAAATATAATTTACTCTATAAATTTTTCAAATTAATCTCTATTTCGTTTTTAATAAATTATTTCCTATAATTCTCAGAGAAGTTTATTGTGAAGCTTTTTCATAACATATATATAATATATATTTATTAAAATTTCTTTCCTAAAAATTCAAAAACTCATTTACAATCACATTCAACTGTGCATTTAAAATTTTCCAATACATCTTTGATAAGATATTCCTTGTATTTCTTTCTTCACAAATTATTCTATATAATTCTTATATAAATTATGAACACTTTTTCGCTGAGATACATTGAATTGTCTTTGTGTTTACATTGAAAGGCGCCACATGATATAAATTTCAACAAAGATTTCAATTTTATTTTTCTATATTCTCTTCTTTTTTTTTCATTTACATATATTTTCATGCGAAGGCTCAAAGAACAAACGAACGAAAATGAAGGAAAAATGAAAATGATTTTGCGAAAATCTTTTCTATATACAACGCGTATTTTTCAATGTGTGTGTGTGTGTTTTCATATAGTGTATGTGATTTGTATATTTTTCTTGGCATTTAAAAATAGAAAATTTTTTGTATTTTTCTTATTTAATGCTTGCGCCGTTTGCTGTTTGTTGTTATTGTTGTTGTTGTTATTTTTGTTTTTGTTGTTTCGGGCATTCGACTTGTAAATCGTCGGCTTGCATTAGAAATGTATTTGTTAATGTTTTAGTGGTTTTTGCGGTGCTTTGGAAACCGCAGCGAGATCACGAAATACGCCGTAAAAAAAAACTCATAATGTGCCCGCCTATTAGCTACCCTGTACACAGACTAAACCACCACAGGGTAGGGAAAGATATATAAATGACTTATGCAATGCGTAATATCTAGCTACAAATTATTCGTTGCCGATAAGTGGGTATCAAAACTGTTATCATTAATTTGCGTAAGGCTTATAAGATTGGAAAATCATATTTAATTGTATAGAAGTTTGTATCGCCAAGACTATCTACTATAAGTCTGGTTAAAATACAACATTTGCACAACCACATTACCCTGTTTTTGCATTGTATAGGGTATAGAAATATGTAGCATGCGCCGACGTCTACGGCAGCAGCGACGCTGACATCGCTGCTCAGTTGGACGCAACAGTTTCGAAATTACCGTAACACCCCACCCCATCTTTATCTATATCTATAATACAACCCTCTCCATCTCCCCACCCAATTTGACTGCTGCTACGATTCCTGCTGAGGTCGCGTGTTCGCAATCTCTGACGTAATGTGCTCCATTTATATATTTCACAGTTTATCGATACGCATACGAGAGAGGTTAAGAAGACAGGTATTACATACCTATACATACATATATATTCCTTTACATACACACATTGATATAAAGATAGATGTACGCACCTGATGCAGAGCCGTTAGTCCATCCACATTGGCGGTGTTTATGTCGGCGCCCTGATCGAGCAGCTGCACCACCTCCTCCTTGTCGCCGGAGAGGCAGGCGGCCAGAAAAACGCATCCCGAGCTAAATTTGATGCGGCGGCAGTGTTCGTGGCGTGGCGCAGGAGCGGCTCGATTTGTGTCCGACTCCTCCCAGCGCTTTAGCTGCTCGGCACGCTTCATCATGGCCGAGTTGTTGCGCACCTCCAGCGATGACATTTTGACGGCTTTTGTCTGGTATTAAGTAACGGCGCTTGAGGCGCCTACAGTTGCAGTTAAAATCGAATGAGCGATTTCTTATTGTTGCTTTTGTTGTTGGTGTTGTTTCTTATGTATTTGTTATTGCAGTTGCAGTTATGGCTGCTTGCAATCGATTGAAAATTGGCCGCTGCACCGAGAATTTTGATTTGCACTATTTATAGAAAAAGTTTCACATCAATTTCGATTTATTTTTTATTAATTTTTTTCTCTTTTTTTTTTTAGCACTGATCACTTACAAATTGTCTGTATGTGAATGCTGTTGCTGCTGCTGCTTCTTCTAGCTAATTATTAATTTTCTATTTTCACTCGTTTCGTGCCTACTGCTTTGTGTGTGCTTGTTGTTGTTGTACTTTTTTTCCTATACGCTTTATCAGCTAAAACGGGCGCAACTGCTTGGCGTGTTGTTTTTTTTTATCGTGTTTCTTTTGCACTTCACTGCACACACACACACACGTACGCACACTCACTCACACGCTCCCGGGAGCACACAGTCGGACAGACAAGCGGACGCACACACGCACACACTGACACACACACACACAGAGGCGCGCATGCAGGCTAGCGCGTTCTCTCCGCCGTTTTTCTTATAGGCTTGCAAAACAATTTTTGTGTTAGCATTTATCACACTTCTTTTTTGATTCTTAGTTTTCGCTTAACATTCAAAACAAACATTGTATCCATTTGCGCGTTGCTGCTGGTGCTGGCTGCAAAGAAAAAATTGATGCAAAAGTTGCGCGTAAATAAATTTGACATTAAACACAACACTGCCGCCCGGGCTCTGCCAATGTGGATGCCGACGCCGACGCCGACGCTAACGCTAGGGCGCTGCTGGCTTTTGGATTGCAGTCAAAACGTAGGGTTGTCGCACTGCCTTTATATTTTAGCACACGATACGCACAGTGGAATTGTAGAATATATAAATGCTACCATTAAATACAAAAAATGGAAAGAACATTTGTTGCTGCTTCTTTTACACTTTGTTTATCATTGCACGTATGTTCGCGCGCTCGCTTCTGCTCTCGGTCTCAAGTCTCAACTTAGCTCGCTCTCCCTCTCTTCGGCAACACACATACACACGCAATATGCAACACTGTGTGCGTGTGTGTGTGTGTTACCAATTTGACATAAATTCAACAGCCGCGACGCTGACGTCGGTACGCGGGTAAATAGAACGAAGAACGCTACTAAAGATGGAAACCGATATTTTTCACTCAATCCATTCGCCTTTTTTTTATATAATGAATTTTTTGTCCAATTGTAATGCTAAGATATACAGAGCGTAATTATGTAAAGGCATTTAACAGCGCCTCTATCCACACACTCACACACACACATATGGATACGCGCAACACACAAACACGCATACGCAAACGTAGAGAAAAATGTATAAATTGCAGTAAAAACTTTTCACATCACAACGGCATCGAAACCGAACGCACTTACTTTGCTACTCGGCACGCGCAAATTGCAGGCACTGTTAAAGGCTCAGTCGCTCAGATAGTGCAATGCACAATAATTCAACTTATTGTGCATATTTCGGATAAATTTTGATATTTAATTTCGTTCACCAATCCGTGCCATTCCGTGCGGCCACGACAAAGGTTAAAATGAAACTGATGAAAGAGAGAGACAGCGCAGACGAGAGAAAAGAGCGACACTGTCAGTGTGACATGTTGCTGCGCGCGGTGAATGCTCGTTCATGTTTACTAAAACTGTGAATGTCGCCACATGTTGCCTCAACATCTACTCAAAATGGTCCACGCAAGCAGCACAGTGTGTACACATTGCAGAAAGGAGAGGAGCAG
>JBAMCK010000003.1:0-11491 GCA_037075185.1 Drosophila pseudotalamancana | reverse complement strand
TATATACATAGAGCGTACTACTGAACTACTAAAATTTTTCGACAACATTTAAAAAAAAAAATCAAAGCGTTATGTACATAGTATACAGACACTCGGACTTGAAACCAAATCTGTACCCATAAATAATTTTTAATAGCAAGAACTAAGATTGAAGGTTAATAATCCTGTATAAAACAAAAATTATAGAATTCAACACTCACATAAAGATGAAATTAATAGGCATGTTCAAAAACCTTTCTGACTTTTTAGGCAACAAGTGCACTGATCAACGGGAAAAGAACTAGTCTTTTTAACAGACGCAGGTGCATAAATATCCATATTAAAAGAAAATTCCAATGTGTTTCAATTCATCCAAACTAATCAAATAATCAATATACAAAGAATATGTCAAGAAGTAAGCAAATTGAAAGGACTTACTTCTATCAACATACAAACTTCTAAATATATAATTCCACATACAGTTTAGGCAACAATTTCATAGCTCTCATAACTCATCTATCAAATAATTTCCTGCCACAATTTCATAAATAATTAACAACATTAAGCATACGATACAGCGATGTATTCGGACTAGAAACCGAATCAATGACCACAAATAATTTTAATTAAAAATCCTCATAGACATAAAGACGAAATTCAAAAACAAGTTCAAGAACTAATTAGCGACAAAATAGTCGAACCATCTGTATCTGCTTATAATAGCCCACCGTTATTAATACCAAAATTCTGAAAAGAAAAAATGGCGATTAGTAATTGATTATCGTCAGATTAATAAAAAAACTATTGTCAGTACAAGAGACAAGAGACTCTACTAACTATTACTGAACCGCCATAAATGCCTTTCGACAGGGTAATTGTAGATACGTTCGGTCCGTTACCCAAATCTGAAGAAAGAACTGAATACGCAGTAACCTTAATCCGCGATTTGACAAAATACCCGATAGCAATACCAGTTAAAAATACAAGTGCGAAAACAGTAGCAAAAGCTATATTTGAAGATTTTATACGGTTCAATGAAGATGTTAAGACGTTCAATACGGACATGGGAACAGAATATACAAATTCAATAATTGAAGATTTATGTAAAAATCTGAACATAAAAAATATAACTTCTACCGCACATCATCACCAGACTGCGGTTACCGTGGACTTAATGAACACTTAATGATTTCATACATATCAGTCGATAAGACAGATTGGGATGTATGGCTACAATACTTCGTATATTGTTTTAACCCTCTATGGCACATGACTATTGTCCATATGAGCTAGTATTTGCTAAAACTTCAAACTTGGCAAAACAATCAATAATCAATTAATTCTCTTACAAATATTTCATGTATGGCCATACATAGAATAGGAACCATACATAGAATAAGAACCATACCATAAACATATATACACAAAAGAAAAAATAAAATAAAAATATTAAAAAAGATAATATAAAAATATAAATATTATATATATCATCAAACATACATAAACAAAAAAAAAATTTTTTTATATTAATTTTAATTTACGTTATTTTTCTAAAGGAGGGAGATGTAGTATGTTCACATATCGAATACTCACTGTTTTCAGTGATATGCATAAATATTATTACAAACACATTGTACCACTTGGCTACAATATTCATTTACAAATCGAAGTCCCAAGCATTTACCGTAATACTATCGCTCTTGAGTTCATGGACCTGAACAAGTGAACATTATACCTCCTCTCTGCCGCGGGGACTCTCGTCAGCCCTTAGCCCTTTTGTACATAAGCTGACCGCTCCTCTGCCAATGTCAGTGGCAACGTAGCTACGCGGTCTTTAGCTGTACGAAAAAATTGTAAGAGAACCAAGAGAATGCAATAAACTGATTTCAAAGTAACCACTAAATATTTTTGTTTATTTCGTTAAATACAAATAATAATTATAACAAATAACGAGGACTTTCTTAGTAGCGGCGAGTGGATAGAAATCAGTTGGGTACTTACTCATTTTGTCTAAATGGCAAATGTGAGATGCAGTTTAAGGTACATAATTATTCTATTGTGTTTCCAAAGAGTCGTGTTGCTTGATAGTGCAGCATTAAGTGGGTGGTAAGCACAGTTTAAAATTAAATACAAGTATCGTGAAGGAAATTTAAAAATACCTCTGAGTAGATATTTAAATACTACATGAAAGTGTTTCCAGTTTAAAACTAAAGAATCT
Organism: Drosophila pseudotalamancana; assembly: GCA_037075185.1. Taxonomy (NCBI): domain Eukaryota; kingdom Metazoa; phylum Arthropoda; class Insecta; order Diptera; family Drosophilidae; genus Drosophila; species Drosophila pseudotalamancana. The sequence goes on along the minus strand of JBAMCK010000003.1, from coordinate 9,294 downwards.
CAATAGCCGTCATGGAAAATTCATATTTAAAAAAAAAATATTATAAGATAATATAACAATGATCATATGAATTTTTTCGTAAAGGGCATTGCATATATAAGCATAATAAATTTACTAAATTATTATGTTGTTATCTTCATTTCAATTATAATTCTCGCATATAAACATAAAATATAAGTCGTAAGTCTCTTAAAGTACTGATAGACTTATAAGATTACAGTGCGTTAATTTTTTTGAAATAATATAATGGTTTAAATATTATTAAATAAAATTTTTGGTCCTATACAATCCAACATTTCCATGCACAGTTACCAAGTGCACTATAAATATTTTCACTGGCTGTATGAAATCAAACTATACAAAATGTGTGAGCTACTTAATAGTAGCACTTAAAGTTTTAAAGGCTTTTATAGTCAGTGTTGAGTTAAATAAAGCTGAATCCAGATGCAAAATTGCTTAAACAAGGACTGCCAAATAATAACAAGAGGAAAAATGCTGATATTCAAAACACTATAACGCAATTTATCTCCGTGTTAAGAGTGTGTAGTATATTGTATGATAAATACGCATATGTCCATCGTATTGTAGTGTATACAATATGTAAAATATAGAAGTGTATAGAAGTCTTCATATATATATTGTCATTTATAATAAAGAAATTCACTTTCAACCCAACAGTCAAACAATGTACGTGTTACTTTAAATCCATTTCTACATGGCGACCATTTGTTTAATATTTCTATGGCACTCGATCGCTGGCCACTGCGAAGTAAAGCAATAACATTAACAACAGAGGTACCAATAGCTTCGGCTTCATCAACATTAATAATAGCAACAGCATTAGCTGCAGTACAAACAACATTAGCAGCATCGGGAACAACAGTAACAGAAGCAACACTAAAATCATCAACAGTATAAGCAAAAGTTAAAACACAGCTCAAAGATATCTCACAAAGCGCGAAGTTTAAGGCTTGATTGTCAAGCGTTGAAGTCAGCTTTTGGCTTTGGCGTTTGTGCGAAAACTAAAGTGATCAAAAGTCTAAACTTACACAACATAAGCAAACTCTTGCGTATTTTTTGAGAAATTGCAAACGCGTGTACTGAAATCTCAATTCTATTATAATAAAATACAATTTTCTTTATATAAAATAATAAAAAAATGTAAAAAGTATTTGAATTTTAAAGATATTTCAATACGCCTCAATTACTATAATTAAAAAAAAAAAATTGATGTATACCAAATTTTGAATGATTTCAAATTTGATACAATAGAAAACTCAAACAGAATTTTAGACCATCAGTCGAAAGTAGCAGATTCAACCAAAGTTATCAACAATGACGAGACAATGTCAATCTATTCCAAGTTCATAACAATTTTGCTGATAATCACAATCACAATTAAAAAACTATTTGAATTGAACAGGAATAAGAGAAAATTGGAACAAAATTTCCGTTCAATTCCATAAATATACTACATTCACATAGCGAATTCATAGGCCACAAGTGAACTGATCAAAGTATTCTGGTTGATGATAAAATATATGATGTCATGGAAAAATATCCAGTCCCGACGGACGTGGAAAGCGCTAGAATAGTCGTTGCATATTACAATTATTATAATCAATTTCGCTTACTATTCACGCCACATAACTCGATTATGTAGAAAAAATATTTATTTTTAATGGACTGAAAAAAGGGTTGAATAAAACGGACATTATTGAAAAAGTGTTAAAAGTGTGTCTATTGGTTCATTGTCACGTACAGAAAACGGCAATGAATATGTACTCACTTTAAGTTTTGATCTTACGAAATATTTAGTAGCCATTCCAGCCACAAAAAAAAACGCATCAATAGTCGCAAAAGTTGTATTCGAATACTTTATTCTAAAGTAGGGTCCAATGAAGACGTTCATTACGGATATGCGCACAGCGTCTAAAAGCACACCATCACCACACCACAATAGAAAGAAGTCATAGAAGTTTCAACGACTACATACGTTCTTACATATTAATTGATAAAACAGATTGGGATGTATGGTTATCATAATTCGTTTTATATTTCTCTTTAATACTACACCATCTATGACACATAATTATTGTCAATACGACAAAGTATACGGCAAACAATCTAATTTGCCAAAACATTTCAATACCATAGATAGAATAGATCCTGTCTATAATATGGATGATTAAGCTAAGAAGGTTGAGTTCAGATTAGAAAAACCTTATACAAGAGAATTATGTTAGAAAAAATACTTAAGTTTTACTTTAAAAGAGAAGACAAAGTTTTATTAAGAAACAAAACGGGTCACAAGTTAGATCCAGAGTATATAGCACCATACACTGAAGTAAAGATAGCAGAACACATATATATTAAAGATTGTAGAAAAAAAAGGCAAAGAATTTACAACAACTGAAATGTTTCATAAAATAAAATAAAAGAGGTCTGATCAAATAAATAAATTTGTTAAGTAACTATATATTAATATTACGTTATATTTTTAAAAATTTAGGTGTAGTATGTTGTATGAGAAATAAGCATATGCCCACCGTATTGTACTACAATATGTAAAGTGCATGCCTTAAGAAAGGCTTTGTCGCTATGTTTATATAAAACAACAATACTTAAGTTCTCGTAATATGATCAGCCACTTATATGGCCTGCAGCGTGAGAGGCAATACTCCAAATAAAAGAATGACTAAAAAAAAAATATAAATGGTAGCCAATGTATTGATATTAAGCCGCTGGTGTAAGCTTGACAACAATTATCAGACGAGTCAAAATATTTTCTTTATATTTAATGTGTTTGCAGTTGTACAAAATATTTGTCCATTCAAATCATCTGGCGCTCCGAAGCTACTCTTCACCACCGATTTGGCAATACTTTATAATGAATTCTTTCTACCACTTGTTGATCTAATTACTAGAGATTAGGGCATACTTAGAAAACAAAATAAATCTATTCATACAAATAGACAACGCAGACGACATGGACTTTGCTCTGCTCCAGAAGCTACACGTCTGTCAATGCAGCATCAGTATGAAAGAACATTTTAGAAAAAGAAGTGTAGGTAACAACGAAAAATTATTGAAAAATATCCAATTAGCAATGTCAAGTCGGATAGACGGACTCACAAGTCGCTTTAAATAACAATCCAGTCAAGTTCCGATTAAGTATTCGGCTGGTAAATGGTGCTACTTCAGCCAGCAAAAATTTGAACTTCAGCTGGATAATGCGATCCGTAGGACCCGTTACGTTTCAATTATAATTAAAGACAACCAACGCAGATACTACTGATACTGGGAAAATAGTTATTACTAAGGTCGTTGGGTACAGGCCAATAAGTCTTCTTCCTGCCTTAGGAAAGATGGCTGAAAGCGTAATTTGATCGGATCAACTTGCAACACTAAAAGAATCCCAAAGGAAAAATTTTAATTTAGATAAAGTCTTAATACCCCGAAGAAGTTCCCCGTGTGGTCAATTTTGTCTATAACGTTTTTAAACGCAAATAGTACGCAGTACCTGTCTTCTTAGCGCACAACTTTTTCAGGTTGCCAACAGTTTTCTTCGAGACAGCGCAAAGTCTACAACAAGGCCAATATGTGCAGACATGCCACAGGGTTCTAGGTCACAAGGCTAGGAACAATGTGCTGTTAGCCACCTATACCGACGACACAACTGTACTGCCGAGAAGTACTTTCATAAATAAAGCTACAGAGTTATTGCAGCAGTAAGTTATCTTCGAAGACAAAATATTACTATGAGGTGCTCCATACTACCTCATAAGATGACTTACAAATATCTATTACGTACAGACAGAAGAACAATATTCAATTTGCATACATCTATAATAAAGAAGTCAGTTGTGACCAAAAGTACAAAACCGTCATGGCTTCTAATAAGTTGTCTCTGTACAACAAAGTTACCATTTACAAGTTGATAAAGATATGCGCTGCGAGTAGAGAGTCAGAGAGTCAAACTCTAAAGAGTTAGTTGAGTTTGAGGAGACGAAGCCCTGCGCACCGAAAGTCACTGCGCTATAAAAATAATGGCAAGAGAGCGTTATTTTAACATCAGAAGTGGAATCGGCACCACATCCAGCATTCTCTCTCTGAGGATCAATGGTAAATAATATTATACTAATGCAAAAATCAAAACCTATTGTAGCTTGTAAAAACCATGCAAGCATCAATACGCGAACATCAGCAAATATGTGGAGTCAGATTGTCAAAATTTTTTTCTGATAACGCAGAGGATGATGCCTCAAAATGGTGCATTATCGAAGACATAATATTAACGGATCAGCCCATAGAAGGAAGCAAGCTGATCATGGCGTTAAGTGAGTCATTGGTGCCCAGTGCGTCACAATGTATAACTCAAATTTCATATGCCGGCATTAAGTGGAATGAATTCAAGGATTTATAAAAAATGATAACTCTAACTGCTGATTGGCATAACAAATATATAGAGTAAATAGATATTTTTTGTGGACAACCGCATGCAACGATTTGAACTTGGTGCATTCACAATTTAAAACCACCGTAATGTTGTCCGTGATGAGGATTCTGGACCTGACATCAAGAAGAGGAGAATGGCAATAGTGTGTCATATTTGTGAGATATCGAGTCCGTCCAACTGAGACGATAATTGAAATATTGAAATAATGAATAAAGATTGAAATTTAGGTCACAAGAAAATAAAATTGAAAGTGAAATATTGAAATGATTGAGAGTGAAACTGTTGAAAGAGACAGTATAGAAATGATTGAGAGTGTAACTGTTGAAAGAGACAGTATGGATGCCTGAAAGGCTGATAAGAAAAGTTGAAAGAATTGTTCATAATGCAAGCACAAGTGCAAAACAAATATTTTGATCATGGCCGTGTCGGAACGTACTGCATGCACGCAATGTATGCGCGTGTTGCTGCGTACTGTATGTACGCACTATATTTGCGCGTTGCTGTGTACTGTGTGAGTGAGTGTACGAGTACTCCGTTTTTCACTAGATGCATAATTTTTATCACATTAGTAATATTGCATCAGCCACTGATTGTACTTGTGATTGGTTGGTTGCATTTTGTCGCTTGAATAAGGACTATTATAGCGCGACAACAGCTATGTTTATAAATTAATTATTAATTATTAGGTTGTCAATACAATAAATGCTTCTTCTATTTAAATATAATAAATGTTTATTATATTAAATAATTTATGATATAAATTAAGTAAGTGGATATGGAAACATTTTTCTGAAGGAGTTATATAAGTTGCACAATATATAACACGTAAGTATTGCACACAATATAATTCATACAAATCCATTCCCTCTAAATACATTCCGCTGACGCATGAGTTCAGTGGCCTGACCATAGCTGGTCAACTATGGTCACATGATACTTGACTAGGTTGCAAGCGTTTATGTTATCATTTATGCTCAGTCGGCTTGCCGGCTGTAGCTGTGTAGTTTTGTAGCTTATGGATTCAGCTTTAGGTTTAGCATAAGATTCTACTTTTGTCTGAATTCAGTTTTGTACTTGATGTTTACTGACAAGGTTCAGAATAAACTATACTACTCCGGCGACAGCCGTAAATAATCGTTTTCATATATTAAATATATTGCTGAGCCACAAGGCCAGTGATTGAGGTGAAGTCAAGCCTCCACCGTAAACATCCTAAGAAAACTTAGGAGATTACTCCACCGGGATCACCACGACGACGTCTGGGAATTCTTGCGAACTTCAGCGACGACGCGGAAATCGCAAAACCTTAATTGGAGCCCAACGCAACAAAATTCACACCTTTAGAATTTTTTCTCACATTTCATGTAAGCTCATTTAAAATAGTTTTCAAATATTTCATAACAGTGTAATTGTAAAAATTATAATTATTGAGTCATATTTTATAAACGTTAACACGTTCAAAATTTATTTTAAATCATTGCTAATCGTTGTTCGAATTTTGCCATGTATTTGGTGCTTGTTATAATTGAATTCACGAGCCTATAAGTCGTTTTGACATAGAAAGACAGATAAAGGTAGAGTGCCTTAGTGATAGTGAAGAAGGTTGGGAAACAGAATATAATCGTGAACCAGAACCACAACCTTAGCCAAGTGCAGACCCCTACTACTAGCCCAGCACACAACCGAGTAACCATGGACTCAAACCAGGTACAAGCCTTAATACAGATTGCTGATAGCCAGGCTCTGGCACAGCAAGAGGAAAGGCTTCAGTCTACACTAAACGCAATGACAGCAAAGATAGATTGCTTGTGCATTGAATATGTAGCATGGAGGCAGTCAGCCTGCGATGCTTATGAGCTATTTAAGCCATACAACGGCAGCAGTACTCCCTATCAAGCGGTCACAATCATCAGAAACAAGATCAGAGGAGCAGCAAGAGCAGTCTTAGTATCACACAATACAGTGCTTAACTTTGATGCTATATTAGCTAGATTATATTGCTCCTACGCTAAGCACTCGAAATGGTCAGACAAGGCGATTTAAGCCTTATGGAGTATTATGACGAGGTCGAAAATAAATTAACCCTCGTTACAAACAAGATAGTTATGACACATGAGACCGAGCAAGCTACATTGCTTAACGAAGACGTGAGGTCCGATGCACTTCACGCATTCATTTCTGGTATGAAGAAATCACTTAGAGCAGTAGTTTTCCCTGCACAGCCGAAAGATTTGCCCTCCGCCTTGACAATGACCCACTCGATTTTTTAGGGAACGCTCCCGGCTGCCTTTCGTCATGCGGCAGTTGGGTGGGAGAACAATAAAAATTTTAATAGACACAGGGGCGACAAAAACAACGTCAAACCCGTAAAGGAGTTAAAAGGTGTAGTTCCGGTCGAATCCCCCTTCATTGTAAGCTCGATACATGGCTTGAGCGAGATTAAGGCGAAATGCCCTATGAAAATATTTGGCATAATCTCCCCATTTTTTCTGCTTGACACTCTCACCACACTTGGATGCCATTGTAGGCTTCGACTTGCTAACGCAAGCAGGAGTAGCATTGAACTTGCAAGAGAGTACGCTTAACTATCAAAATACTGTGAAAGTGTAAACTTCACAGATGTAAAAGATATATGTGGTACCAAGTCCTGTTAAAAAAAGAATTTAAGGCTATGATTTTAAAGAGACTTTTAAAAGCGACCTCTAACGAGCCAAAAAATTTGCTCAGCTTGCGATCATTTCTGGGACCAGCAAGCTATTACAGAGTCTTTATCAAAGATTTTGCAGCAAGCACCCAGGTTATTGACCAATTTACTCAAAGGAGAAAATTGTTCCGTGAGTAGGCACAAGTCCAAAAAAGGTCCAAATTGAGGTTAGTGAAACTCAGGCTAGGGCCTTCGAAGGAATCTGAAGAATATCTTAGCATCAGAAGATATTATCCTCATGTACCCGGACTTTAAGCAGGCCTTTGATTTAACCACAGACGCATCTATGGACGGCATTGGTGCTGTTTTATCTCAAGGAGGTAGACCAATAACCATGATCTCCAGAACCCTAAAAGATAGCGAAGCTCATTACGCTACAAACGAAAGAGGAATTGTTAGCTATCGTATGGGCTCTAGGGAAATTACAAAATTACTTATATGACACGAAAGATATATATATTTTCACTGACCATCAGCCACTTACCTTCGCTGTCTCTGACAGAAACACGAACGCTAAAATCAAAAGATGGAAAGCATTTATTGACGAACACCTATTCACCAGATAAAGAAAATTTAGTAGTTATCTATGCAGAATATAAATACCATGCAAGACGAGCCTGACTCTGCGACGATGCATAGTGAAATCTCACTAAGCTACACGACAGAGACAACTGATAAGCCAATAAATTGCTTCAAAAACCAAATCGTTTTAGAAGAGGCACGCTTTCCTTTCCAAAGGAAAATGATAATTTTCAGCAAGAAAATTCCTTCCAAAGGAAAATGATAATTTTCAGCAAGAAAATTCGTCACAACATCAGTTTCACCGAAAAAGGTCACTTATTCGAAACACTAAAAGCACTCATTATTCCAGATTCAGTTAACGCAATTCATTGCGACCTTCCCACTTTAGCAAGCTTTCAACACGAACGCGTGTTAAATTTTCTAGCCCCTAAATTACGGCATTGCAAATATTAGGTGTGAGACATTACTGACAAAAATGAGCAATTGGAAATTGTGACAATGGAACACAATCGCGCACATCTCGTCGCACAGAAGATTGTTAAAGAAGTACTTCGTGACTAATATTTTCATAAAATATATAACTTGGCAAAAGAAATCGTCACAAATTGCAAGGTTTGCACCAAAGCAAAATACGATAGGCATCCGCAAAAACAAGACCTTGGAGCCTCGCCAATTCCCTCATATGCTGGCGAATTTTATTATTTTATTTATTCAAACACAACTTCTCGTTTTGAGTATCTGGAGTCAATTACTCTCGTTCTTTATTTCTTTTGCATTTTCTGGTGTACATGTCGTTCGATACATTTTCCAGTTAACTTTAATGTTGCTAGACCATCGTCGAGGCCTATGTCTCTTGTGTATTTTAATTTCGCAATGTTGCTAACTATTTCATAATGTATGTTTTTTTCTTGGTATTTTAATTTCACAATGTTGCTAATTATTTCATGATGTGCAACATAAGTATTAGGGATGACAATTATAAAGATCTTAACATAGAGATGGCATATCGTATTATACTTATACTTAACATTTAATTGTCTTACTTACTATTTTGATTATTATGTGTATGTGTATGTGTAAGTGTAAGATAGTAATTATACATAACTCGCCTGCGTACACTAATGTCAATGCAAGCAGCGCGGCCCCGACCACAGTTGGAATGGATTAGACCAAACATTTAATGTCTGGCCCCAATCCTCGCCAACACTGCTCCGTAAAATGGGCACGTTGCCGATAGCATCCAATGCCCCGAGGGCAGTACACCGGATTAACGCACTTCGCCGCAACATGTCCTGCCTGCCCACACTGATGACACACGCTCTTCGTGAAACGGCACTGCGACACCTTGTGGTCGAAAGTTATGCATTTGTGACAAGCATAAGTGCGGACTAGTGGCCGGCATCGGTATGAAAACCATTTGATATAGACCCGTCCGGTCTTTTCAAATATAGCCAGCTATTTCTCGTCCACCTCAAATACCAGATTAATGGTGCTGCTGTCCGTGACCGACCAAGGCTTCGTTTCCAAGTGAACCGTCTTCTTAAATATCTCTGCCGTCATCTCTTTCTTGAAATATCTATCGTACATTTCCTCCATGCACGTTAATTAT